>CM036761.1:37325427-37877927 GCA_020796225.1 Arion vulgaris | reverse complement strand
AAATATCCAGATGGACACCACGAAGGAACGAACCTGATACCTTGAGCGCGAGAGACAAGTAACTAACCTCTAGGCCACAGAGATACCTATGTAGTGTACAAAGAAGATAGTATTGCTGACAATAAAGAAAACTATAAAAATATTCAAAGAACAAACAAAGAAAAATAAAGATAAATAAGCAAAGAAAATAAAAGTTGAACAGTTGCATAAAGAATATTTTTAAAAATGAAACAGAAGAGGAAATAAAAAAGAAAAAGAAACATGACAAAGAGAAAAAGATGAAAAAATGTTTCAAGAACGTAAGAAATTGAAACAATTTCATTATATTTGCTTCTGACATTTTGTGAAAGAAAAAAAACCACTTCGAGTCGGAAAAATAAAAAATAAGCTGTAGATCAGGGGCGAAAATCGAGCGAGAAAAACTACTTTGCAGAAGAGAAATTTGTCTTATTTGAAATAAAAGAACATGAGACATGTTCAAAACGAAACAATAAAATACTGCAATATTACACGCAAAAGAAAGATACTGTTAAAGATAGACATGCAGGAAAGAAAATCCTCACAGACAGTGGCGGCTCGTCATTAAGGGCCAGTGGGGAAGGGCCCCACAAAAATAATATATAATGTGTATTTATTATTTCATAAGTTAAAATATAGCAACCAAAAACAATGATTTATACGGAAAAAAATGTCTGGCCCCACCAACAAAACTGAGCACGAACCGCCACTGCTCACAGATCTTTTTTACAAGAAGAGGAGAGGTCTTTGAGAGCATTATTCTGTTCAAGCTGTCTTGGAAGGCCCGTTGGAGTCTGATAAGAAATTAAAAGGGTCTTAAGCCAAATAAAACTAGGGATCTTTCCTCGACTTTGATAGATTTAGAAGTCTCTCAAGGAAGCGTTTTCCTTGAGTTAAAAACACGCATAGGTTCTGTATAAATTTCCTATGAACATAAAGATTCACCCAGAGACGATAAAGTATCCTAGAGTGTTAATGAATTGAAAGCATACATTTGCAGGAGAATGAAGGCTTTTCTTTTATTTGAAGAGTGAGAGTTAAGAGGTAACGACAGCGTGTGGGAACAATATGGAGAAGCGCAATATAAAATAAATGGACTACATTACTGGTCGTTAGAATGAGAATAAACTGTGAATGTGATTGTTTGTTGATGTGTTTAGAGGTAAATGTTTCGAACACAAAGCAATGGAAACCAGATTTTTAAAAAAGTATTTCTTAGTAGCTTCAATATTGTAATCTTTTTTCAATAACATTAAACGTGTATAAATCTCTAATTGCTTATGTCCTCTGCTATCATAACACATCCGTAGAGAATATTATTGACTAAATCCTTCCAACATTTATCAATGGCCTCTTTAGAATACTTCATTCTTAATTTCAAAAAGTTCTAAAGAGGTCTGTTGGCGAAGGGTTTACTTTCCTTCATCTGGTTCACCTAGTTAAACTCGTCTCCACAGAAAATGACACGCAATCTGTCAAAACTCTGTAGCTCCAGCAAAAATACTAATGAATATATAAGAAAAACTGCGCAGATTCGATCCCACGCCCTACATAACGAAAACTAGTCTGCTTAACTCCTTTACTGAATAATAAAATATGAATATGGTACAGAATTATGAGAGCCGCAGAAGCGTAGTTGTTAGTGATCTCGCTTCTTAGGCTAATTATCCGGGTTCAATTCCACAAGTATTCGTGAAATTTGTTCCACCGTGACGGCTCTCATGTCGACCCAGTCTCAATTGGGTACCAGGAAATCACTGGGAAGTAAAGGCTGCCAGCGTGAAGTTGACTATATCACCCAACGTTATACCGACGGTCAATGAAAAATACAGGCCTAAAACCGTATTAACCTATATACTACTTGGTACAAAAAGTGTTCCTTTACTTTTATACTAATTTATTTTTACAGAAATATAGATACAGAGAACTGATTGTTCAAAATGTGTGAGTATATGAAAGCGAAAAAAAACTTATACAGAGTATAATAATAACCTGTTTTATACCGTTGGGTATCGCACACCTGCCCAGCGTGTTCGTAGCGCGTTGGTCAACGGGTGACAAGCTCTCTGTGAGCGCGGGTTCAATTCTGCAGGCTGGCAGAAAAACCAAAGGTTTTCCAGATTTACGGTGTTCATGACACCGAACCGAAGGGTTACGATGTCTATGGCACCGAACCGAAGAGCTGAAAGCTCAAGTGCTTCTGGATTGGAAAAAAATACCGTGGGTATATTGGGATATACGGTATTATTTTCATATAATTCTTAGGCCAACGACATACAAAGTATTAAGTGATCAACATTACACAGATCATTTTTACCTCCCAGTTTATTTTTTATTTTAACATGAGGCTAGGCAGACCTAAGATCTGTTATGGTCGGAAAAATTTAACCCCATTTAAGGATCTCGAACCTAGGAACGCTTATTCACAGAGTAAGTGCATTATCCACTGCGCCATCGCTTTCTTGGATAAAGAATATATAAACGAGAAGCTGTAGATAAGACATACAAACTGTCAATTGATATTATTTCTTGACCATGTAATAAAATGGAAAGAGATATCATGGTAAACATTAGCAATTACTCTAACTTCAAACGAATAAGATGAATTGCAAAGAAGATGAAGAGATTGCAAATTTGACTGAAATAAAATGGAAAGAAACATGGGCATTTACATAAATATTTCCAGTAGTAGCAAACTGAGTTTCTTAAAATTTAGTTGATAGTGTATTAGGAGGAAATGGAATAGACTCATGTTAAGAGGAGAAAAGAGTAGTGAGTCGGGCATACGGAAGACACAGTCTTACTAGAAACGCATTTGAGTGGAACCCGCAGGAAAAACGGAAAAGGAAACTCCTAAATAGATCTGGAGACTCAGTCTTTTTGGGGAACTGAAGGGTGCTCGACTAGCCTGGCAGGCCATAAAGAAAACAGCCAGAGACCGGGAAAAGTGTCGAACAACTGTTGAGACCATATGCTCCACGAGGAGCGGAAAGGAATAAATAAATAAATAAGTAAATACAAAATAACAGATTAGCATAAAACTGTTTAACCACAATGTGGTTTTTGGGGAAGGGGGTGGTAAATATCATCTACATAAAGAACGTGGAGTAAAAGTAAATTGCAAAGCATATGCAAATGTGCAAAGCTTTCTCAAAGAAAAAAAATTACATGGTTTTTAAAAAAAAAACTAACACAGATCAATCAAGATAGAACTGTTAGATGCGTTACATTTTTAAAAAGAATTGTGTGGGGAAAATATTTGTCGATCTTGACTCCAAAAAATGAAGAGAAAGGCAACAAAGTCTATTATACGAAGTCAACAAAGTAGATATGCATCAAGGATAAAAAGTTAATGAAAATGAGGGATTATGCTATTTTCTATCAAAATCTGCTGTCAACGGAGACGCCTACAGGGAGAAACATGGACAAGATCTTGCATGATCATAAGGTAATTGCGCCGTAGTTGAAAATTGCAATGTGGATGAATTTCACGAGGGCATGCCAAAATCGTGAACCGGTGTCTCATTACCATGTCACCTTGATTGGATCCGGTGTCTGGTCAGGCCACCATCCCGGTAAAATTAAACCCAGGATGATTTCATTTCGAACACTTTAATTCCGGGGTACCCTTTCCGGTTTTTGTTTGAAATCATCCACATTCTGGTTAATGTAATGAAATTAGAACGAAGCGGATTGAAGGTTGAAATACAAGCCCAACCATCGGACACTCGAGAAGGATTGGATTAGAGAGGAAATAGGCGGAATTGAATCGCGATTGAATCGAAGATGGCACAAAGTCTACTCAGGAAAATCGAACTATGTTAAACAAGAATAGAAGAAAAAAGTTCGAGTTCTTTCCCAATCGTTAAGTTATCTTTCTCATTCACGTCCTTTTGTTTTGTGGCTGGTCAGAAATCCGATTTAGATAAGAGAGGTGGAACATTAGATTACACAAGACAGAAGAGACATGAGTTCCCCAGTCGCCATGTTCTCTTCATTCTGTTTTAGCACAAAATTAATTTATTTTTTCTATTCAACATTTCTCCTTCTTTGTTTTTTCTAGTCTGACGTTTCTTTTATTCAATCTATCGTTGTTTTATTTTATTTGTTTTTATTTCAGTATTTTCTTTTTTTTATCCTATTTCTTGTATTTTTTTACTTTCCTTTGCTGTTGTTGTGGTATATATGAATACACGTATTATTGCAACAGAAAAAATAGAAAGGCAATCCAATATGAAATATATATATATATATATCATCATGAACAAGTAGCTTGTCCCTTCCAGAACTTGGCTCCCATGACAGCAGTCCTGAAAACTATTCTGTGCAAATTAACAGGCGTCAGCTGCAGTCATTCCCATATTGTCAATGACATCTTGCACCCATCATTTTCTAGGTCTTCCTCTCATTCTTCTTCCATGCACCATTCTCTCCAAAATTATCTTCTCAGACTCTCATGTCGTTTGATGTGGCCGTTATATATATATTAACATTTCCCGTAGCCTTTTCAGACCTTAGTGTATGAATTGTCTGTCCCTTCATACTTATCATATCTAGTGTACAGGAGGTAGATGTGCCAATTCCTTTACATACGTGGGGAAAGTCGAGTGTGGGATGGAACCCACAACCCCCTTCAGTCCGAGTAGATAGTCGAAAGATTACACTAATCCGTTCCACCGAATAGGGTATAATCAGTGGCGGCTCGTAATAATTTTTGTTGGTGGGGCCAGACATTTTGTTACGGATAAATTATGGTTTTAGATTGCTATATTTTAATTTAAAAATAATAAATACACGTTATACATTATGCTTGGTCGGGTCCAGCCCTACTGGCCCTTATAGACGAGCCGCCACTGGGTATAATGCTACCTAATTCAAATTGTACATGCCTCAGAATACTAAATCTTAGAATTTGGATGTGAAATTCCCTCCACTCTTCTCGTTACTCAACCAAATCTAATCAGTTGAGACATGTGCTACTTTATCACTGAAACGAATGTTGCCAGTCGTAGGGACGTGGTTGGTTGACGGTAATTTTGAAATGCATTGACAGCACTATATTCATTTTCTAACTCCTAAACTATTTCAATCTAATACATATCGAACTGAAAACGTACTTAACTTCGTCGTTCCAGTACAGACTGGGGTATCGTGGTAAAGTTTGAATTTCTTTATATTATTTCACATAATCATATTTTAAATACTAATATATATTTGGTCTGTGTATATATGGGTTTTATGGTGACTCTTTTATGGTGACCTGCATAGCGGTAAACGCTCACAGGGGGGTCAGAAAAAGCGATTCAAAGATACACTAATGAACTCGATGAAATCCTTTGGCATAGAAGTCAACAACTGGGAGAATGTTGCTCAAGACAGATAAGCCTGGTGCACACTTCTTCGACACAGTTCCTCGGCCTGCGAGGCAGGTAGAACAGCACGGATGGAAACAAGAACGTCAAAATAAAAAAGCAGTAAAACTTCCCACAAGTGCAAGTATACCTTGCCCACACTGTACAAGAATATTTCAAGCCCGTATCGGGCTCACTAGTCATCTACGCACACACAGACAAACATAGCGCAACTACATTCCCTTTGATGAAAATTTGTGTGGTCATTATCACCCGTGATGGATGAGCATCATCATCATCATTATATGCGTTTTGGAGAGCGTGCTTCTTTATTGCCCGCTTACAGATTTCCTGGCGTCTTTGCTATTTTACCATCTAATTTCGGGACATATTCAGTTCGTTCTTAAATTTAAGATGCATGTTTTAATTTTTATTAGTATTTAGTATTTGTAAATGTTGTCAGAGGGACGGTTTGCGTGATGCATAAGCGTTCCTTTATCTCCTCGAACGCAAAAGGGTTGTGGGCTAAATCCCACATTGGACGTTCCTCTCACGTGAGGAAAGGAATTGGCCCTTCCACCTCCTGCACACATGAGACTATAAATATGAAGTGACGGAAATTTCATACCTTAATGTCTGAAAATGCTACGGAAAATGTTATATGTATATGTGTTATCTTGATAAAGGCTTAAATTCAAAATGTCGATTATTATTATTTTAAATATTTAATTATTCTGTGTATTTCTTGCTTCTTATACTGCTGCCATATACATGTTCTCCTGTATATCGACCTTTCTAAGCAGAAAACGCTCAGCTTAATTCAAAAATCTTGTTCATTCTTTAACTGAGACTTGACGGAGCTCTAAAAGTTAATTGCATATCCTTTACAGGACTTTGTGAATCAACCCCAGCGTTTTAACGCGGTTTGTGATTTTTCTAGGCATTATTACGTTCATTAGTTTGCCATTTCTTTCTGAACGGGTGGTACCATCGTCCTTTTGTAAAAATCCACCTGAAACAATTTGCAACCAATTTGTCCGCAGCGTGATTCGAACTCAGAACGGTTAATAGACCCGAGTCACTATCCCTTAAGCCACAGACGCCCCAGACGGAGCTCTACTGATCTATAATCTTCAATCAAACTGTCGACTGGTCTAGTTCATCATGTCTTTACACTACATCTAACAGAAACTTCAACGTGTTAATTATTTACAAAGATATATAAAGCAGTATAAGTAATCAGCATACTGCTATATTTGTTCATGTTTAAAAATGTATGTAAAGATTAAAATTGAATAGCTAGTAACAGACTATTGTAATACACACCTCCGCAATTGAATATTTTTCTGACAGTTGTTGTGGTCAGTATACGTCGTCGCAGAAAGTCAGCAATCTGTCCTCCTATTGGCACAATGATGGCCATCACCAAATGAGGAAGTGCAGATAGAGTACCACTCTGAAATCAAATACAAAAGTAACTATTGAAACAAAGGAGCACTTATGACCTAAGACAAGTTTGGAAAGATGTACTGTTGTACAACATTAAGAATTATTAACAGCTTGGACGGATACAAAAAACATTTTGTATTGTTATTTAAATATATATCTGTATGTATGTATTACCTCAGGGACCCGGAGAGCTATGCCGGCAGGGTTACCCAAGCCGGGAAGGTCGAAGAAGAGAGGGCAGACTAAATGTGGTCTCTTGGTCCTCCAGGTTGGGGGTTGTGCGATGGGCTAACTACTCATCCATTTAAAAAAAACAGTAGTTACAGAAACCAAAAACAAATTAGGTGCTCGAATGGAACCCGCAGGGAAAACGAAAAGAGGACGCCCTAAGCAGACTTGGAGACGAGGTCTTATTGAGGAGCTGAAGAGTGCTCAATTGACCTGGGAGACCATAAAAAGAACAGCCAGAGACCGAGAAGAGTGGCGACAACTGTTGAGGCCCTATGCTCCACGAGGAGCGGAGAGGATTAATGATAATGAATGATGATGTATGTATTGTATAGCCTTCCATTTGTAGACAAAACTCATCTCTTCACAACTCTCCTAAAACAGAAAGCTCGGTCTCTGGGGCCAAGTGGTTAAACCATTACATTGGGTTCAGAAAGTCATGGTTTCAAATTCCGACCGTTTCATTCTGTACACACGGGCATTTTTGTCTAAAGACTACTAGGATTGTTGCCGGAACTACGGAGTTCATGCTTTGTGCAATATTCTCGGCAGTTGATGTGAACTTTTTTTCTGGAGAAAAACCGAGCCATATGGGGTAAAATCGGTAACAATGAATACAATGCTCAGTTTTAGACCTCTTCACAATCTTAGATAGACACAGCATCAACTGGATACAAGAGAAACTGAAACGTTGAAACAGCCAGAGTGATGCCGGTCAAGGTAAAAATACGCACCTAACTATGGATTTCCCAAATTACTGCATTGTATCAAAATATGTTCCTTTACATTTCTTTGGCAAATATATCTTATCTACATCATCATCAACATCAAGTAGCTTGTCCAGTTCAAAATTTGGCTCCCATAACAGCAGTCATGAAAAACTCTCTGTTCTGTGCAAGTTAACCGACATCAACAGCATTCATTCTCAGATCGTCAATGGCACCGTGCACCCATCGCCTTCTAGATCTTCTTCTCATTCTTCTTCCAGCCACTCTTCCCTCCAAAATTATCTTCTCTAGCCGCTTATGTCGTTTGATGTGTCGGAAATATTTAATTTTACTTGATGTTTGGCTCTTTAATAACAAACTCTCTCTAATATCAAGCTGTCTTATCTACATACAGCATTGAAATAAAAGTTAGCCACAATTGTTTCATGAACTCTGCTTCCAACACTACTTATTCTTATTTTTGTTTTATATCTAAGCTCGTCATAGAATACCTACTTATATTATTCTAAGGGATCTGAACTAACCAGTACCTGTATGTTGTTGTATTGATTGCAAATATTGAGATGGGATATTTTCAACTATAATTTCCGGAAATAACTCAAAATCAAAGAAAACTGGCTGATGCTACAAATAAAAATGAGAAAAAGTAGTAATTTTGAACATATGAAGAGGCATGAAAGGCTGGGGAAGACCATCATGGAAGGAGGCATAACGCAAAGAGAAGAAGAGGAAGACCACGGAGAAGATGGATTCAGGATGTAACTGTTGGTTTGAGCAGATAGCAGTTGCAGAGGCCTATGTCATATGTCCTATGAGAGAGAGAAATTCTAAAGACTGTTAAGATTGCAAAGTTCTGCTCAGGACAAGCTATTTGATGATAATGATGATATTTTGAACTTTAGAATCAGGGCATCTTATTTCAGCAGTTGATTTGTTCCAGTTCGCTTTCTCCAACACGCAACAGCATCTAACACTGATCACAGAAAATAACAGAATTTTCTAATATGTATAGTGGGTCTAGAGCATATGTTTGTGGACTTACAAGTCATCTGTGGGAAAGTGTACCGGAGACATATTTCTTCCATCACATGCGTTTGAGACAGAGATTGCTTGCGTTAAATCGTACATGATTATTACCATACTCCTTAGCTAGGTTGACTTGGTTGAAATCGGATGCACGTGTCTTAAATGTGTAGAAGTCTATGCGTTTGGTGCCTACCAAACCAATGTTCAACGTATACACGTTCTTGGCAAAGATCAAACATATCACAAAGATTAAAATTGGTCGTAAAGAACAAACTCAAAGAAGAAGAAGAAGAAGAAGCTGGGTTGACGCAAGAGTTGGTATCTAATTTTTAAGAATAATATCTAAACTCATTTTTTATTTCTCAGCTGGAGCAAATAAACGACCCAATTCGTAGAGATTTCTAGAACCAAGTTCTCTAGCAAGACTAACCAAACAATATTTTAATGCTACTTTAAGGTGACGTTATATATATATATATATATATATATATATATATATATATATATATATATATATATATATATATATATATATATATATATATGCTTGTTTGCATGTATGTATACCATACGTCATATTTGCTTCACCTCGTCTATCTTGAAGCCGAAGACTTCTTCAAAGTAAGCTGGTTGGGAAATGATAAGCAAGTAGAACGTCCAGGAACGGCAGAAGTTGGCAACCATGATGGCCCACACTGGCATTGACGTGAAAAAAGCCACCCAGGGCGTAGACATATTCTGAAGAAAAAAGAACATAATGTTTTTTCTGTTTAATGAATCAAACCATTTATTTTCCTGATTAAATATTTCTTACAAACACAATACAATATCACAATGCGACTGAAGACTTATAACGCGGTACTGATTTCTTCAACGCACTGCCTCTATAACTCATGTTGATGCATTTCTTCTCTTGAACTTCATGTGCCTCCAACTTTGTAGCCTGCGTTGTGTTTCTTTACTTGTTTTTCTCATAATATGATCAGCATATCTTCATCTTCTCTTTCTTATAACAGTTGTTACTAGCGTTTGACCAGACATTTCTCTGTTGTTTCATCGCTTCTGTTTTCTTCCAATTTTCTGTTCATTATTTTTTGCAGACATTTATTTTCAAATGCATACAACTTACTTTCTATATTTTTAGTTATTTTTCAAGTTTTGTTGGCAGATGTAAACTTTGAGGTAACATTTGAATTGAAAACTCCTAATACATTTAAAAAAATATATATCTTGGATTCCATACTTTAATTAGGATTTCAGAAGCTGATTCTGTCGTGACAAATCGTAGGATAATTTATATTTTGGTATTTCACATGCAGACAAAATTGTTACCGAAGATGGTGAATGCATGGTTGTTTCTACTGTTCCTTTCATATTTTGTGGAATGATTTTGCATATAGTCTTGACCATTACTGATAATAGGATGATCTCTCTTTGATAATAGGATGATCTCTCTTTGATAATAGGATGATCTCTCTTTGATAATAGGATGATCTCTCTTTGATAATAGGATGATCTCTCTTTGATAATAGGATGATCTCTCTTTGATAATAGGATGATCTCTCTTTGATAATAGGATGTCTCTCTTGATAATAGGATGATCTCTTGATAATAGGATGATCTCTCTTCATTAATATTGGAGTTTGGCATCTTAAATTATTTTGTCATTTCTTTTGCATAAAACTAAAAGAACTAACTAACCTATGGAAGGAACTGACATAAGAACAAAAATCAAGTGTTTAAGAGCCTGCGTTTTCCCTTGGCAACATATGTTTGTGATACATGAAACATTGACAAAGCGGCGGAGAAGATCATTAATGCCCTTGAATGCAAATGCTACAGAAGAACACTTAGCATATCATGGACAGGGAAAAGAACAAATGCTTCTGTTCTGCAACAGTTTGATGGCTATCAAAGAGCATAACATCAAGGAAAATTAAATATTTCGGACACATCAAACGACATGAGTGCATAGAGAAGATCATTTTGGAGGGAATTGTGTCTGGAAGAAGAATGAGAGGAAGACCTAGAAGACGATAGGTGCGCAAGATGTCATTGACGATCTGAGAATGACTGCTGCTGACGCCGGTTAACTTGCACAGAACAGAAATTTTTCACGATTGTTGTTATTGGAGCCAAGTTCCCGAAGGGACAACTACATTATGATGATGATGAATATTTATTCCATACTTCAATTGTAAAGGGACTGTTTCTTCTTCCCAATTTGTTATTCCATACTTCAATTGTAAAGAGACTGTTTCTTCTTCCCAATTTGTTATTCCATACTTCAATTGTAAAGAGACTGTTTCCTCTTCCCAATTTGTTATTCCATACTTCAATTGTAAGGAGACTGTTTCTTCTTCCCAATTTGTTATTCCATACTTCAATTGTAAAGAGACTGTTTCTTCTACCCAATTTGTTATTCCATACTTCAATTGTAAAGAGACTGTTTCTTCTTCCAAATTTGTTATTCCATACTTCAATTGTAAAGAGACTGTTTCTTCTTCCCAATTTGTTATTCCATACTTCAATTGTAAAGAGACTGTTTCTTCTTTCCATTTGTTATTCCATACTTCAATTGTAAAGAGACTGTTTCTTCTTTCCATTTGTTATTAATTAGTAACGGCACCTGACTAATTGATGTATTTCTTTAACCGCATTGAAAATTTCTGCAGTAATGTTGTCATCGTCTACAGCCTTATTGTTTGTCAGGAAACTTATTGCCTCCTTGATTTCAGTGGCATGTATCGATTTTTCGTTAATTTGCAGAGTGTTGTGTCTTGTCTCTGCGTCAAAATGTGGTAGGTAGATGGGTCAGATCTGTTTAAAATTTCTTTACAATGTTCTGATCATCTTTCATTTGCTCGGTACCTGATGAGAGCAATTTAAATTATTGATTTAGCAACACTTTGAAATAAAAGTTCCACTTAGTTGTTTTAGTATATTGTAAAGCATTATATTGCTTTCAATCTTAACTGAATTTCCCCCATCCTCGGCTAGTCGATCGACATATATTCTTTTGTCTCTTTTAACATATCTTTTTATTTCTTTATCTATTTGCTTGTATTCTTTCTTAGCCTTGAATTCATCTAATGAATTCTTAGTTTTGTATATCGCAAATTTCATTATTCTTCTTTCTTGAATACATTTCCAAGTCCCACCCACTGAACCAATGCTTTTTTTTGTTTATCTTCTTTAATCCTGCTTTACTACTTCCACCTCCAAAATTGTGATTTTTATTTGATTCCGGTTGTCTTCAATATTCAACTAATTTTCTCTAGCAAGTGACTTGGACATGTTCTTAAGTTCGAGCTGACAGCAATTTTTTTATTTATCTAGTTTGGAACTTTTAATGTTTATTCGTACTTGTTCTTTTTAGTATGATACAGTTTCAGTGAGGAGTGTCTGGTCGAGGGATTAGAGCGAAGCTTCCATAAGGGAGACCCGTGTTCAATACCCGGTAAGGCCAAAGATTTTTTTTCTGTTGCGGGTATAAAATTAAATCAACCTGAACAGCTTCGTGACGACAACACTAGCCATGCAGCCATTAAATCCATCTGGTTCTCGTTCCACCTGTTCTACACCATCCTAACAAGCGATACTACAGACAGTAAGGATAGTAACGGCACTTTCAATTTCAGTTCCACTTTACGATTAAGATTTGATCTTTTCCTGTATTTGTTTCTCCGTTTGTACGGACATTCATCAATGATGTTCTAAAATGTTCTATGTATACAAAGATGAGCAATATGATAGCTGGTAACCCCGTCAGGTGAGAGCCAAATAAGATTGTGCAGTTTTTGTTTGGCCAAAATATGACCAAATTCGACAACATATTTTGTAGCTTTTCAGAATGGTATATTTTTTTCAACTGTTGCCTTTGTAATAATTTTCCAGAATCCAATTTTAGTTTTTCTTTTTGAGCCAATTAACGTAAGAGTGCTTGCTGACTTGTGCAAGGCACTTTCCCCAGAGACTGTCATTGATGCACTAGGTACATCGTACACCATCTGGCTGTTCTGTTTACCGGTATGGCGTCCTTTTTTGCAAATGTTTCTAAATATTCTAGTTTACTTGGGGTGAGATAACTGGCCTCCCGTACAAGTCCTTATCCTCTCTCATCCGGTCTATCCATCGATCTGTGTGTTTGTCTTTGTCTCTTTGCCTCTCTCTGAGTTTATATATATATATATATATATATATATTCAAGTCGTTTGTGTCTATCTTATTAGAGCGCTTGTCTTTGTCTCTTTGCCTCTCTCTGAATATATATATATTCAGACCGTTTGTGTCTATCTTATTAGAGCGCATATCTTTGTCTCTTTGTCTCTCTCTGAATATATATATATTCAAGCCGTTTGTGTCTATCTTATTAGAGCGCGGCTCCCATGCCGGAGACCCGTGTTCATCTCACGATAAGGCCAAGATTCTTTTTCTGTTATAGCGTAAATGAAAAATCCTATCCTGAACAGTTTTGTGACGACTGCACTAGCCATGCGGCCATTAAGTTCCTCGGGCTTTCGTCCTAACCTGTCGTACTTCGTCCTAACCTGTCGTACTTCGTCCTAACCTGTCGTACTTCGTCCTAACCTGTCGTACTTCGTCCTAACCTGTCGTACTTCGTCCTAACCTGTCGTACTTCGTCCTAACCTGTCGTACTTCGTCCTAACCTGTCGTACTTCGTCCTAACCTGTCGTACTTCGTCCTAACCTGTCGTACACCATTCTAAAAACCGTAGTACAGGTAATAACGATAGTTTGTTTTTTTAATATACATTTTATAGGTTCCTCTTTCTACATGCATCTCCTTTTTTTTCTACATCTATATTGGTATCTGTTTGCTGTTTTAGATCCTGCGTCTATATTGGTATCTGTTTGCTGTTTTAGATCCTGCGTCTATATTGGTATCTGTTTGCTGTTTTAGATCCTGCGTCTATATTGGTATCTGTTTGCTGTTTTAGATCCTGCGTCTATATTGGTATCTGTTTGCTGTTTTAGATCCTGCGTCTATATTGGTATCTGTTTGCTGTTTTAGATCCTGCGTCTATATTGGTATCTGTTTGCTGTTTTAGATCCTACATCTATATTGGTATATGTTTGCTGTTTTAGATCCTGCGTCTATATTGGTATCTGTTTGCTGTTTTAGATCCTGCGTCTATATTGGTATCTGTTTGCTGTTTTAGATCCTGCGTCTATATTGGTATCTGTTTGCTGTTTTAGATCCTGCGTCTATATTGGTATCTGTTTGCTGTTTTAGATCCTGCGTCTATATTGGTATCTGTTTGCTGTTTTAGATCCTGCGTCTATATTGGTATCTGTTTGCTGTTTTAGATCCTGCGTCTATATTGGTATCTGTTTGCTGTTTTAGATCCTGCGTCTATATTGGTATCTGTTTGCTGTTTTAGATCCTGCGTCTATATTGGTATCTGTTTGCTGTTTTAGATCCTACATCTATATTGGTATCTGTTTGCTGTTTTAGATCCTGCGTCTATATTGGTATCTGTTTGCTGTTTTAGATCCTGCGTCTATATTGGTATCTGTTTGCTGTTTTAGATCCTGCGTCTATATTGGTATATGTTTGCTGTTTTAGATCCTGCGTCTATATTGGTATCTGTTTGCTGTTTTAGATCCTGCGTCTATATTGGTATCTGTTTGCTGTTTTAGATCCTGCGTCTATATTGGTATCTGTTTGCTGTTTTAGATCCTGCGTCTATATTGGTATCTGTTTGCTGTTTTAGATCCTGCGTCTATATTGGTATCTGTTTGCTGTTTTAGATCCTGCGTCTATATTGGTATCTGTTTGCTGTTTTAGATCCTGCGTCTATATTGGTATCTGTTTGCTGTTTTAGATCCTGCGTCTATATTGGTATCTGTTTGCTGTTTTAGATCCTGCGTCAATATTGGTATCTGTTTGCTGTTTTAGATCCTGCGTCTATATTGGTATCTGTTTGCTGTTTTAGATCCTGCGATTTGTTTTGGTTTTATTTAACTGCACTTGTCTGCAAACTAAGTTTTTGTTTTATTTATTGCATTCTGCATACAACATTTCTTGTAGACAATGCACCCAAGTTGGATGTGCTTCTGAATGTCAGGATAAATTGAAGTGGCTATTTATTGGACGCTGTGTGTATCTGACGCGTTGTGTCATTTCAGCAAGTGCTCTCAAATTATATCAACCTTTGTCATATGTAGGTTGTTTAGTCCTGGAGAAAACAGTTTATCTCGTTTTTGTGTGATATTGATTCTCTGTTTGCTGAAAGTAGCATTGTTCACTTCGTGATATTATATTTATGTATAAAATAGATGAACTCTTGGTATGTTATGTAATGCCCATGTAACAAACAAGTGAGTACTTAAGAGAGAAGAAATTCCTACTATGTACAATTTCCTAAGCTAGAGACTTCACCACTTTTGGAAGAGCGAAAAGTACAAATTAATAGCCCGCTGATCATCCGTATAACCGTGGTCTCGGATAACAGAAGACATGCGAGCTCAAGTAAAAATTCTAGGAAAGAAGACCACAACCATCTCGTGACCTCGCATTCTAGTATTTTTAGATGAAGACAAATTCATTTTAAAAACAACACAACTTGCTAAATCAAGGTTATATTATGTTACAAATTCAGTTTAACACTAAGCAAGCTAAATCAAGGTTATATTATGTTACATATTCAGTTTAACACTAAGCAAGCTAAATCAATATATGGAAGTTCAATTCACTCAGCAAGCACTTAAAATTAAAGATCTTTAACTCTTGTGTGATTCCAGTATTAACTTATGGATGCGAGAGTTGGAAAGCAACAAAAGCTCTAGAAAGAAAATTAGATAACTTTGAGAATAAATGTCTTAGAAGAATACTGTACCTCAAATGGTCAGATTTCAGACCCAATACACAAATAAGACAAGAGACCAAGCAAGAAAATGTATCAAATTTTATAAGAAGGCGCCGCTGGAACTACATCGGCCACACACTTAGAATGGATGAGAGAAGACTCCTTACCAATCCCTCATATGGACACCAGAGGGAAAAAGAAAACGAGGAAGACCAAGAGAGACTCTGCGTAGAACCATCACCAGAGAAGGCTCAACGATGGGCCTAGTAAACATTAAAGACTTAAAACAAATAGCAACGAACCGCGAGACATGGAGAGCTATGACCTCTGCCCTTTGCGCCGCCCACAGGCCCAAGAGGAAAGACTAACTAAGCTAAATCAAGGTTATATTATGTTACAAATTCAGTTTAACACTAAGCAAGCTAAATCAAGGTTATATTATGTTACAAATTCAGTTTAACACTAAGCAAGCTAAATCAAGGTTATATTATGTTACAAATTCAGTTTAAAGCTAAGGAATGTCAGTATTATTAGCATTTAATAAATAGCCATTGACTCGAAGAGTTGTGTACAATTGCAGAAAACCTTACAGTTTTCTATCATTTATAAAAACCAGCTCCTATTAAACAGACATTTGTTTTCCCCGTCTTAGCTAGACGGCCTTATACTGTCTTGGCCATGGTAGAACATACCATCCAACACAACCTTCCACTGGTGTGAACCGGAAACGTTGACCGCGAGGGTTCAAGGCTAAACGGGCACTGGCTCGCCTGTGCCAAGGGCTGCCAAGGTCAAGTTCACTTTTTTTTGGTCCGTGACTTAGGGAGACGAACCAGAAAAAGAACCCATAAATTGAATGTGCTGGTCTAGGGATCTACAGGCGTCTAGCTAGTACAATGAACTCACACTCTAAAGTGCAAAGCACATAGAGACCACATAGAGTGGTTTAACAAATGTACAGATAACGAAGTAAAATTATTTTCCTCATTTGTTCTTAATTGCTCACAATGAACAAAGCGTTTGTTATTAGTGCCGTCGCTTACAATGAGGATGCACAGCCAACTTTCGATAACTAGGTCAGACAACTGACCGGGGATTCCCTGACCTAGATCAGAAAAGGGGCTGGAAATTACAGATGTTTGATAGAACACTGCACGCTTTTTGCAATTTTACTCACTTCTGTGTGTCTATGGTTATTTATTGGTGAAAAATATTCATAATATTGGTATTACTTCCTAACTTGTTGCATAATATAACTTCGATTTAGCATTTTGTGTTGATTTTAAAATGAAGTCGTATATATACACCAATGCGAGGTCACGTGGTGTAGTTGTGATCTGATTTCCTATAATTCTTACCTAAGCCCGAAGGCCCATAAGTTTATGGTTGGCTCTGGAGAATGAGATATATGTCACTTTTAGCTCTGCCCAACCTTTTTCAATACCGCATATTTGATGTCAGGTTTTCATGTCTTCTTCGTTCATTACTCACTTAACCAGACTGCAGTAATGCAGTTTCTTACCAGCACTATCAATTTATAGAAAGCGAAGAAGAGTTTAGATCAGCACTGGTTCTGTAATTCTAATACGTATTTATGTCTTCTTATTCACGAAGTCTTAAGACTCGAGTGAAAGCCGCAAGAGCGTAGTGGTAATTGAACTCACTGTTTAGTGTTCAATTCTACAGTAGGCATGGAATTTTTTATACGACTCGAGTGTCTATATTATGTTGATACGGAGATGTCTCTCAAAGACGACATATTTAAAACTCAAGAAAGGTAGATGTACATAGTACAAAAACAGGATAAAACGACATTTTGAATTAGTTTGTTCCTTTCGTGCCAAAGGCGGCACATAGGGCAGAGGTTTTAGATCTCCGTGTGATGCGGTTCGTTGCTAGCAGTTGGAGATCTTGTATGGTTTTACATCCCAATAGTTTACTTTCTTGTTGGATGGTTCTTCGAAGAGTGGTCTTTGGTCTTCCACGTTTTCTTTTCCCAACTGGTGACCACATAAGGACTTGTCGATTTAGTGTCTTTTCGTCTGATCTAAGAACATGACCTAAATATTTCCACCTTCGTTTCCTTATAACATTTGATACGGGTTGTTGGTGTGTTCCATCTCTCACTGTGTTGTTAGAAAAGAAATCACTCCATTTTACTTTTAATAATTTTCGGAGACATTTATTCTCAAAGCTGTCCAGTTTCTGATCAATTTTCTTTGTAGATTTCCAACTTTCACAACCGTAGGTCCGTCCAGGAATCACACATGACCTAAATAATTTAACTTTTGTGCTTATACTAAGGTCTTGAGATTGCCAGATGTTCGTTAATTTAGTGAAGTTACTAGCTGCTATAGCAATACGAGTTTATTTATTTCATCATGTGTCTGCGTTGTTTGATACTTTACTACCCAAATATGTAAAATGTTCAACTTTCTCCAGTGTTTGGCCATTTATTACGATGTTGTCTGTCGAGTTTGTGAGGTCCATAATTTTGGTCTTGGCAGAATTAATCTGGAGACCAACCTGTTCTGCAAGTGTGCAAAGATTGCTCGTACATTTTGAATAAAAGAACGTTATCAAACAAGGTTACAAAACATCAAACAAGGTTACAAAACATCAAACAATAGTTTTATACGAAACACATCCTGTGAATAATTACATATGAGATTGTGAGAATTCTATCTGTCTTAATCTGTGACAGAGTCCGTTTGTGTAATTTTTTAGCAATGAATTCCGACTAACCTTTGAGTTAGTACTTTCTCCTATACTGGTTTCAATATACAGCCTTTCCTCCTCTGATATGGTTGGATGAGTGGATGGTCTCTCGTATGACAAGAACCACCAGGCTATAGACCATAATGCTCCTAGCAAACCTGCAAGATATTAAACAAAATCGTTATTGATTGATGAGTGTGGATTATCCTATTGAGTCAGAAGCAATATTATCAAGAAAAAAAACAACGAGAGGGTTGTTTAAAGGTGTGGGTCGCCCCTGTATTGCCGAGGCTCAAAAGGGGAGCAACGAATAATAACACCACGATCTACAAGACATTCCGTAAAAGGCGACTGAGGTAGGGGCTTATGGAAGCTACCATGCTAAATAAATTTAAAAAGTCGCAGAAAACGGATGTGCTGGCCTACTTGTAAACGCATAACTGGCACAAAGTACGATGGCTCTTAGGCTCATATCACATACATATCACAAAGCGGGGTTTAATAAGTTGTCGATATGGAGCGTTCAAAGAAAAAGAAGAAGAAGAGGAAAGTGTGGGTGGGGAGTGCTTTCAGTAAAACCTTTTTTAAAAAACGGTGAGATGTATAACAGCGACAGACAAATGGTTGCTTCACTCATGTTAGGTAAGTAAACGTCTCAATAAAAATACCAACGTGTCGACATATAGGCCTTCAATACTAAGCAGGCAAATACACCGACAAATAAACAGACAAAATACACAGACAAAATACACCAACAAAATACACAGACAAAATACACAGACAAAATACACAGACAAAATATACAGACAAATACACAGACAAAATACACAGACAAATAAACAGACATATACACAGACAGATACACAGACAAATAAACAGACAAAATACACAGACAAATAAACAGACAGATACACAGATAAATAAACAGACAAAATACACAGACAAATAAACAGACAAATAAACAGACAAATACGCAGACAAAATACACAAACAAAATACACAGACAAAATACACAGACAAATAAACAGACAAAATACACAGACAAAATACACAAACAAATAAACAGACAAAATATACAGAACTCAAACAATTCAAATGAACAATACAAGTTTCTTATGAAAAATATCCCACTGAGAATTGAACTGAGACCAAAGTATAATAAACAAATGTACTAACCAACTACGCTGCCAAAGCTCGCAATTTTTTTATTTCTTTATTTACAACTTGGGTTCCAAATATATGAGTTAATATGGAAGGGGAGAAATTGATTTGGGGAGTAAGGAATGTATAGCCGTCTCGCACTTCAGGAACAGAAATTGCGGAAAGATATCGGATAAGACTTTGTTTTATCTTCACGTAGAAATTTCCGGTAGCTAACGAAACAAGGACGGATGTGATCCCAGTAGTGATGAAGTCATCTAGAAGCATTACGTTATTGCGTGGCAGTATGGTTGTTGTAGTGCGCCTCTTGGCTGCTTGCATCTGACCATCACTTTTATTATTTCCTGGTCAGACTGTAGTCTAACTCAAACGACAGGAGAGATTGTAATAAAAGTAGAAGAGGAGACAAGAAAAGGGTGTCATTAAGAGAGAAAGATATGACTGCAATTTAACCCACACATGGAATGTGAGTTGGTTGCAGTCCGAGCATCAACAACTCGCTGGTGGATACGCCGATGCCATCTTATGATGCATCACTCTTCTCTTCGTCCTATTATCCGCCCTTTCATCTTCAAACTGTTCGGATTATTTAGTTCTGTCAGGACTTAGACTGCGGCGGATATTGCCTGAAGATACACAGACCCTTCAATAATGATAATTTAGGCTAAAGTGGGTACAATGCAGTACACAATCAGGAAGTAGGGCGTACATAGAATACCCAAACAACGTTAGAGATAAAATCAAAGTATTCTTCTTCTTCTTCTTTTGTCGTCACACTGCTACCGGGTTGTTGCCCAGTGTCGTGGTTTTCTGTTTTTGTCTTGCGCTGTTCTGGTGGCTTGTGTGATTGTTATCTTTGCTCTTTCACATGATTCTGCTACGCCATCTAACCATCTTTTCCGTGGTCCTCCTCCTGCCTTCTTTCCCGATGTTCTGTTGTAGAAGACTCTGTATACTGTGGGGTTTGGATGCATTCTTATTAAGTGGCCAAACTACTTCATTCTTTGTTTATCTATGTAATTCAAGCACGGTTTTGTGCCAACTTTCTTTCTTATGCTGATGTTGGTGATTCTGTCTTTTCTTGTGTTGTTGGTAACTTTTCGCAGGCAACGCATTTCACATGTAGTTATTTTGTGTGACTGCGCTTTGCTCAATGTCCATGTTTGGCTCTGGTAACACAAAGTAGGTATAAAAATCAAAATATGAAACGGAGAAACTCAATCCGAACTATGATAAGAAAATTCAAGTAATAAAGGTGATATCTAAGAAACTGTTGATCACCAACGTTGATTCACAAACTGTTGTATTGTTTGACAGACAACAAATACGCACTACACTCGCTTCTGTCCAGACAATAGCCATGGCTATGGGCACTACTTTCTGAACTTTGCATCCAATGCAATATGGTTTTGCAGTTGATACTGTACGATTGTAAAATACTAGAAAATGACTTAGCAGACTACTGGACAAGTAGGGTGCTACATGAGAGCAGACAGATACACCAGTTACTTATTATTAAAAGAACAAAGTACGTCAATAAATCAGAAAGCCGCTAATACTAAAACAGAACGACTATAAAAATATGAGCAGATAAGAACTAGTTTGTCATTTTGGGACTGAGCACAGGACACATCCCTTCTGACACCACATGTATACATAGTTCAAGATTTATGATTAGCAAATTAGATTGCAATTATAAGAAAATAAAAAAGTAGAAAAAGTAATAACGAAAGATAAGAATATATATTTGAAATAGTGGAAAGTGAATGAACAGAAAGAAAGCAGAAGTAGGAGATAAAAATAGTGTGAAGTGAGATCATTCTTTTTTTTAAAACAACAGAGAAGAGGCAGGAAGCAAATACATTTACTTTTAAATGTGGAAAACGAAAAAAAATACACATTTGTTTCACTTCTTTTTCATTATGATATCATAGAAGCAGTATCACTTTTCATTTTTCGTTTTGTCATCATGTACATCGTATACACATCTTCATCCCAGTCCATGTTTCCATGTTCCACGTCATTCTCTTGGTAACACTTATATTCCTCCAAACCAGGGCCGCGCTGTGCTATGATACAGGGAGGCGGTCGCATCAGGCGGATCGTAAGGAGGGCGGCATTAGCAGCGAAATCAAAATCACAATTGAAGGTTTTTTAAAAAGAAAAACATTTAAGGGGCAGCATTTCGAAGACTTGCATCATACTGAGAAAATATACCGCAAGGTCCTGCTCCAGACCCACAAGTGTTCTAAATTTGTTTCCCCAGCTTCCGTCCCCGTTCACGGCTTACAACGTAAGGTGAACAGAAATTCAATAAAGCCATTTATTGTTTGTCTTATCTCTTGTCTATGTCACACGGTTAAAACTCGATGTAGGCTCCCTTGAGGATGCTTTCTATCAGAATAGTATCGAATATTTTTTTGTGTTTCTTTTCCAGTACCAACAGATACTACTATACATCTTTATTTCCAGTCGAGCAGAGGATAGCTACTGTAACTCTCTTTCTCTCCAACTATTTTCAAGGTTGATTTCTACATCTCTTCTCACCACACACCCCATTTTATCTGTCTGAAATTCTCTTCTAATGTCCTGATTATTAAACCCCTCTTCACTTATCCAGTGAGTTTCTGTCAAGTGCATGTCTGATTAAGCTCAATGCGGTTATTTCATGTATGTGTCAAATCCTTGCATCTAAAATACGCAGTATATTCTCATATATATATATATATATAGCATTTCTATATCTCATCGAGTCCACATTTGACATTTTGCGTCAGAGAGACATGTGAAGTGTTCTCTCAAATGCTAGATGCTGTGTTATTGCGTCTAGACACTTCTCGTTGTGTTGAGTCTATACTGTTTAACTGATTCACTACCGGGTTTTTTTCGCCTCAGGACGGAATTATTTTTTTAGTTTCCAAAATATTGCACACATACTTTAGCTAAACTAAAATGTTGTTTCTAAATATGATTTAAAGTTGAACTTATTATATATCAAATTAAATATTGTTTCTAAATATGATTTAAAGTTGAACTTATTATATATCAAATTAAAGATAAATGAATGTACTTTCATAAAATATTTATTGTGTCCAAAAATATAATCTTGTGTTGACTATGCTTGAAAAATATTAGCATGTATTAAAAAACTAATTGAAATTGTGAGAAAGAAAATCCAACTTTTCAAGGGCCTTGATGAACATTATGTGGAATAATTCAGTCTAACTGATCTCTTTATATATGTAATCAATTTATGAATACACAAACGTTAAGAAAATAGTGAAGGAGTGTATGGTTTATTAACTGTTCACAAAGTAGTATCATGAACATTCATAAAAATCGCTAGTTTTTTACAGTCACAGGGTACCCTAAAATGATTGATAAACTCCGTTTCAATTCGAATTCTAGCATAAGACATGCTACTATGTATTCGTTATCATTTACACATCACTTCTAAGTAGTTTCCGGTTAATATAAATCTTCAATCAGAACAAAAATTAATACGAACTCAACAAAATAGTAATCGTCTTTTGAGCGACGCGTGGTCCAGGCAGATAAGAAATAGTTACACTTGAGTGTTCCACGGTACGGAATCAGTTAAGTATCTATGCTATATTTTCTATTCGCTTATTCGCCTACATCTATACCTCTCACTTACTCTTATACATTTATCAATAAATAGCATTTCGTGTAGCCTTGTTTAGACCTTAGTCTATGAAGAGCCCGCCCATGTGGTACCATGATCCGCAAAGGGAAGCAACAAATAGTACCACTGTGACCTACAAAACATGTCCTAAGAGGTGACTGATGTAGGACCTAGGCAAGCTATCCTAGTAAATAAAAAAGCATAGCAGAAACCTGATATGCTGGCCTACTTGTAGGCGCATAACTGACACAACGTACAATTCCTCTTAGGCTCAGATCACATACAAATCACACAGAGTGGTTAACAAGCAAGTGGTCGACATGGAGCGTTCGAAGAAGAAGAAGAAGATGATATCTGTCTGGGAGTCTTATCTAAATAAAGCAGAGTATAACATCGGTGTGTGTGTGTGTGTTTTAAAATAAAACATCTTTATGACATTTCTGTGTGCATATAGATAAAGAAAAGCAGCATTTTGACATTTGAATAATGCATATCTTTAAACAAAACATAGTCTGGAATTTGTATGCGTGTGTTGTAAGCAGATAATTACTAGATCCGAGTGCAACATAACGTAGTATTGATTAATAGGACCATCATCATTATTACACTTCAGTGAGTAACCATGTGTGTTCCGATCTTTTTCTTACACAGTAAGATCTCAGGTGCAGTGCATGTACTCCGTAGTACCGGCGAGGGTCCCCGATATAATTTTGAAGATGGTGAAGATATTTATGTAGGAATTTTATTTGTAATCTTTTCTAATGAATTGTTCCCGGGCAGTGGCTTTCCAGCCTGCTCTTCTCGATTTTGAACGACCAAGGGTTCTTTTATGTGCTCAAATTAAACACGAGGCCTACGTTTTATCGTCCGTCTCGATAGGACTAGGAACTCGATCTCACCTACACTGCGATCAGGGATCTCTGGATTAATATCCATATGGCTCCACAAGGGAGCGAATCTGGTACATTTTTCACAAGAGACGAACACCCACAGAGTCTCAAAGAAGTGTTGAATAAAGCTATTATATTTCTGTTAGTTATGGTAGTCAGCCAACATCAGAGCTGAGATCATGTACGAAAATAAGAAAGTTGAGGAAGACTATAGTAGTATGACCTAATCAAGAAAACGCACATAAATTAACACTAATGAAATCATGTGAGCTAGAATACAAAAGACATAACATGTAGAGTGTAATAGCTGCTTCTGTTGTTGTTAGATCCCCTAGGAGTTAAAAGTTTCAACTGGTTATTTTACTTCTATTTAGAGAAAGACTTTTTTTTTTTTTTTTTTTGGCAGTCCTGGAAGATTCCAACAGATGTTAATGGATAATAATAATAGTAATTCCTCTCGTACCGTTATACGTTACATAGGGCCTGCAAGCAATTTTTCAATACCGCTCTTTCATCAGCAACTTGCTCAATCTCCTTCATGGAACTGTGACCGATATTTCTTGTCTCTCTCAACAAAGTTCGATTCAGGGTCTCTTTAGGTCGTCCTCTATTTCTTGAACCCTTTGATCATTTCTTTGCAAGGTGTATTCAACACATCGCCATCTTCTCCTTCTCATAACAGTTGTTACTAGTGGTTGACCAGGTTGAAGTATAGCGCTATACCAAAAGTTGAGGAGGTTACAACTTTGGTAGGATCTCTCTCTCTCTCTCTCTCTCGCGATCCCGGCCTAGACTGATGAACCAACTTTTTCATGAATTTTACCGTGTTTTTAAGGGACTCCGTTCCTCCGTACAGCTTCTAGCGAAGTTCTGTGTTTTGGGGCCAGGTTTCGATTTTTATACCTGCGATCAGTTGACAATCTTGCAGAACGTGTTCTGCCGTCATGTCCGCCTTTTTGCAGGGGCACAGGCTATTTATCACGTACATTGACCACATTTGTAAAATAGCTAACACCAGCGAAGGAAACAACCTCGGAGAACTCTTAAATAAATTTCTTTTTGCAGACGATCAGGCAATCATATCAACAACAGAAGAACAGCTACAACAACACATCAACAGACTCCAGTTAGCATGTAACGAATACAACATGAGAATTAACATCGACAAAACAGAAGTAATGACATTCGCCAGAGAGGAAAACACTACCAACATCTCCATCGATAATCATCTACTAAATCAAGTAAAAGATTTCACATACCTGGGGAGCATTTTTTCAGCAAATGGAAGAATAACTAATGAAATTCAACACAGATGCAACAAAGCAAATCAAATGATAGGGCAAATGGCGCCAATTTTAAGATGCAAACACGTCAAAAAAGAGCAATGTTCAACACAATCTTTCTCCCACATTATGTTACCAGTGCCAAACCTGGACGCTGACAACAAACGATAGAAGAAAACTAGTCACAACAGAGATGAAGTGTCTACGCAGAATGCTGGGGGTAACAAGAAGAGACCGGTTGAGAAATGAAGACATCAGGAAAAAGTGGGTACAACATCAGTACTAGACTTCATCAAGAAACAACAAATTAAATGGTTCGGTCACGTAAGCAGATTACCATCAGACAGTGCACCCCAAAGAGCAATGCTGCTCCGATACAATGGGTACAAAGCAAAAGGCCGGCCACGCAAAAGATGGACCTCAGAGATAACAGAGGCGACGAAAGAGACTACCTATGAAGCGCATACTAGGGCCCGTTTTAGAAATCTCTTCCTGACCTGACGCTGTGAGGCATACAGGATTCGAGAAAGAAAGAAGAAGAAGAAGACAGGCTATTTGTGCCAATTTTAAATTTGTGAAACATGTGGGTGCGGAGCTTGTTGTGGCCGGTACGGAGGCGAAGTATGGCAACTTGTTCACTACCAGACAGACCATAGTATCCGTCGCTGTTGTTATGCTGAGGATGGTCTTTTGTCCATTTGTCTCTATAGTGCCAGCTGATGGTTGTTCTGGCTTCCTCATAACTGACCTCGAGATCAGTTTGAGGTAGTCGCCCGCCTTCTTTAGCTAGTTTGTCGGCTTTATCGTTTCCGCTTAAATAACAATATGATGGTATCCACTGAATGACGGTGCGTTTGAGAGAGAGCGCTAGTTCATCGAGGGTCGCTTTGAGTTCATTCAGCTCTGTTTTGTTTACACCTTTGAGTGCCGTGATGATCGATAGAGCATCAGTGAATACGGTAGGATCTATTAGCGACCGCTGCATTACTCCCTCGGTTCTAGTGCAGTAAGTGCTCTAGAAACACTCATCTATTTATTATATTTAGCAATATGTATGTGCTTTTAGGCCGTAGAGCCTCCTACGTAAACGCTAAAGAACAACAACTTGTTGACCACTTCTTGTGACCTTTAATCTAGGAAATTATATTTGTGACATTCCTTTGTAGATTATAAGTGGGTCTGAGCCGAAGAGCGACTGCACATTGTCAATTGGTGGATGTTTTTATCATGGATTATGCTCAATGTCGGAACTGTGTTATTTACGTTTTAAGTAGTACAACCTTTTCACTAATGTTTTCCGATTAGACGTGCAAAAACATTGAGGACCACGCAGAAGTTGCATCCACAAAATTGACAGCATTAATCAGCCAGCTGTATAACACATATCATCCTAGTTTAAGCATTTGCTTACTGTCAACCACCTTTCAGCCATTTATTGTGCCTAATACTTGCCCTCAGTCCGATTTTTTTTAAAATCCAGAAGCACTTGAGCTTCGGCTCGGTGCGACTAATATCGTAACCCTTCGGTTCGGTGCCATGAACACCGTAAATCTGGAGAACCTGGGTCTTTTCTGCCATTCCACGAAATTGAACCGCACTCACAGAGGGCTTGTCATCCAACGCGCTACGAACACGTTGGGCAGGCGGGCTCCTGAGTCCGATATCGGACTAGCTAAACTGATGTAAACTATCACACAACGTTCTGTGCGTCTTAGCAATGGCGAAACAAGTAAAAACAAAGTACTGTAGTTTTACAAAATATAAAAACAATGACAATACGCAGCAACGTTTCGACCTAAAGGCCTTTGTTTTAAGTGTTTCTCCATTGCTTCATAGTTTTACTACAGTCTTCTCTAATATCTATAATATTGTGCGTTTGATCTTAAATCACATACATACCACAAAGACTTGTACAAAGTGATCATTCTAGAATTAACGCTAAGAAATTAAAAAATAAAATACATCAACTATATTTTGCAACCGAAGTGTATGACATTGTGTATGTCATGCTGTTCTTGTTTATCTGTAGATCTATCTGATTCCATTCAACGATAGATGTTACGATATAAAAATAAACAAACAACTGAATGTATCAACACTGTTAAGTGCAGGATGTTGTGAAGGGACTATCTCTTCATCTAGCCCACACAGAACTTCAATAAAAATAAAGTGGAAGGTTTCAATGCCGTTATCAGTTTTAGAATTAGAACTATCGACTTTTGAAATGTGCATGTTACATTATTTATAGTGGAACAAGTACACATATCGGCCGTGTAGTGCCGGGGAGCACAAGGGAAGCAAAGAATAGTACCACTGCGACCAACAAGACATGTCGTAAAAGGCGACTGATGTAGGACGTAGGACAGCTTCCCTAGTAAATAAAAAACATTGCAGAAATCGGATGTGCTGGCCTACTCGTAGGCGCATAACTGGCACAACGTGCAATCGCTATTAGGCTCAGATCACATATAACTCACAAAGAGTGGTTAACAAGTCGTCGATATGGAAGAAGAAATAGAAATATCGACTTGTTAAATATGCATGTTACATTCATTATAGTGGAGCAAGTACACATATCGTTTGTTTAAGAAATCAATACTACACACTCTAGAGTTAGTACTAGTAATTAACCTCAGTTCTTTTAAAGAAGATATTACTGAGTCAAACAGATCAATGGGTGAATACTCTACAACATCTCATGAGCTTTTAAAGCTATTTTCATATACCAATAAATTGCAAACAACAGCAGCAATATAGTAGAGGAGGAGTATCCTAGCATGACAAGGATGTGTTTGAGGAAAAACATGGGCTTCCTTTCAGATGTGTCAGTTGTAGAAGGAAAATGATAAAGAAATTGAAATTAAATTCGAAGAGATTATGGATTAATAACTGTTTTGTAGATTGTATATTCCAATTATATGTCTCGTATCTCTATAAGTATGTTCCATTTTTACTTCAATATTTTGTCCATGTCTATGTACACATGTCCCATTTGTATGTAAATATATATCCCGTCTCTCTACATAAGTCTAAATACATATCCTATGTCTGTGTAAATATATCTCATTTTTATGTAAACGTATATCTCATGTCTGTAAACGTTTCTCATGTTTGTGTAAATATATATCCGATGTATGTAAATACATCTCATTTTTGTGTACATACATATCCCATGTCTGAAAATACATCTCATTTTGTGTAAATATGCATCCCATTTCTGTACATATGTCCCATTTGTATGTAACTATACAATCCCCGTCTCTCTAGATATATTCCAACGTTATGTAACTATATGTCTAATTTGTATGTAAATACATATCCCATGTCTCTGTAACTTAACTTTTTATAATGTTGACTGGAAATTTTGACTTTAATCATGTAGAGCCCCAATAGAGGCAGAACCGCAAATTGCAAACGTCAGGGACACACTCTCGATATCTCAGCATCCATTCATCTCTGTTCATAGCTTTCACATATGTTCCCTCTTCATATCTACTTCAATATTATCTGTCCATTTGTGTCTGTGTCTGCATTTGTGTCCGTGTCTGCATTTGTGTCCTTGTCTGCCTCATAGTCTCATTCCCTTCATTTTTCTTAAATAAGCGCGTTTTACGCTATCTATTCTCATTTTCTTTCAGTATTCCTTAACCGCTATATTCTTTATCTGCTTAAGTTAATACTTCTAGAATCTCCCTCTTCTTCTTCTTCTTCTTCTTCTTCGAACGCTCAATATCGACCACTTGTTAATCACTATGTGTGATTAGTATGTGATCTTCTTCTTCTTCTTCAGCGATCTCTCATCATCCGCTTAATTTACTGTGGGCCACAAATTGGGCGGTCAGCTTCAGGTCTGTCGGGTTTCCCCAAAGCTTAGTTTTAAGGTCATTCAGTGTGGCCATATGTTGCTTCTCAGCGCACACAGGAGAGGACAGTCTTGCAGGATTTGCTCCGGTGTCTGTTTTGCCTGCTGACACTGGCAGTATGTGATCTGAGCTTAAGAGCGATTGTACGTTGTGCCAGTCGTGTGCATGCAAATAGTCCAGCACATCCGATTTCTGCGATGTTTTTTATTTAATAGAGTATCTTCCCTAGGTCCTACAACAGTCGCCTATTACGACATGCCTTGTAGATCGCAAGAGTACTACTCTTTGCTTCCCCTACAGCTGCCTTCACCACGCAGGCTAGAATCCTCTAAAACTTATAATCCTCGTTACAAAATACATTTTCTTTTATTTCCCCAAATTGTGTCTCCGAAACTGTTCGTTCCCAATATTCTCATTTATTTTTTTTTCTTTCTGTTTCATTACTCTAATTCCACTTTAACAACTTTTCCTTCTCATTAATATCATTACTTTGTTACTGAGGGTTATAATTAGTTCCTTTAAGGAGTAAACAATTTTTATCCACGCTCACTTTTTCCCGTTTTACTGTCGACTCCTAGACTCAGAAAATCATATGCAGTCCTCATTATGAGCTTCCTTTCTGAGCGAAATTTCTTGGCCAGGAAGGAGCGAAAAAAAATGAGTGTATTGCCAACATGTCAGAGACGAAGAAGATGATCCAGATTGATCCCTTATTATTGCCTCTGGCTATTTTGTTCTCAAGGGCTCACGATAGTGGTTCACGTTTTATGAGAATTCTCTTTTCTTTCTTTATCAATCCAGTTGTCGCCCCTTAAATGTTTGACTCTAGAATGATAAGGGAGGTTAGAGGTGACAGAATGAGGTTTTTTTCTTTTCCATTTTGTGTCAAAGACGGAGGGACAATGCTCTCTTGTCATGAGAAGACAGGGAGAGTGTTTATCTAACTTTTCTTGATCAAACAGTTGATGCATTTTCAATCTCAGCTTTCAATATAATATGTTTAGAGACATTATGAGACGTGAAGGTAATGTGATAGTTTAGAGAGATATGAGACTGAAGAGAATCGTATGTGTTTAGATAAATGTGATAAGTTTAGAGAGATACGAAACGTAATAGAATGTTATACGTTTAGTAGATATGAGAGATAAGAGAATGTTATAGTTTAGTAGATATGAGAGGTAAGAGAATGTTATAGTTTAGTAGATATGAGAGTAAGAGAATGTTATACGTTTAGTAGATATGAGGGTAATAGAATGTTATACGTTTAGTAGATATGAGAGGTAAGAGAATGTTATACGTTTAGTAGATATGAGGGTAAGAGAATGTTATACGTTTAGTAGATATGAGGGTAAGAGAATGTTATACGTTTAGAGAGACGGAAGAGAATGTTATACGTCTAGTAGTTATGAGGTGGGGTCTGTGGCTTAGGGGATAGTTACTCGGTCTATTAACCCCGACGTTCTGAGTTCGAATCACGCTGCTGACAATTTGGTTGCAAATTGTTTCGCGTGGATTTTTATAAAAGGACGATGGCACCACCCTTTCAGAAAGTCATTTCAAACTACTGAACTTGATAATGCCTAGAAAAATCCCAAACAACGTTAAAAAGTTGCGGTTGATTCGCATAGCCCTGTAAAGGATATGCAATTATCTATATATGAGACTTAAGAAAATGTGATTTGTTTAGACAAATGTGATACGTTTAGAGAGGAAAACAAGACGTAAGCTAAACAAGATGTGTTCAAATTAATGTGATACTGTTTGATAGATACGAGACGTTTAAGGAATATGAACTGTTTAGATATTTGTGATACTTGTCATTTATGTAATCAAACATCCAAGCAGTCACGCAAGATACATGATATATTCATATTCTTTTTCTGCAACGATATTACTTGTATCCTATTTCCTGATATATATTTATATGTGGTCGCAGAACTTAGCTTCCAGAGTGAGATTTTTCCCATTTCAATAGTTATCAAGTCAACTAAATTCTAAATTTAAATAAAACGGAAAGTAAAGACGGCCAACGTGATGTTGACAATATCACAGTTATCAACAGGGAATTTGAAATAATGAAGATAGAAAGCAAAATCTGTTTCGGTATAGCAGTAGCAAGTATGCGACTAAAGTCGTAAGGAGAAAAAAACCGCACTTGTCAAAGGTTTGAAACATTAAAAAAACAAGATTTTGGGGCATAATTTTTCGGTATAAATTCCTTAGTATTGTGAACACATATTAGATACACTACAATTAAACCTGAACCAATGACATAATTCTGTAGTATTGTGAACACATATTACACACAATACAATAGAGCCTGAGACATTGTCATAATTCGGTAGTATTGTGAACACATGTCACACACTACATTACAACCAGCTCAGATTGTCTTAATTTTATTTGGTTTGTGATCACATACTAACCCCAATACAATAGAGCATGAGAATGTCCTAGAAGACTATATTAAGGAATGTTATGCATAATGCAATAGTTATTCCAACAAGAATACTTCTAACGACATTCGCTATTGTTTCCATTAATCCTCTATGTGAATGTAAAAGCAAGTGATGCAATAAGAATATCAAACTGCAGAGACAATTGTTCATATCAATCTTTATAATTACTTGAAAGATTTAGAAACGAAAAGCAAGTATCTAGAAGAAAAACTCAGCAATGAACATAACATCATTCTACAGATTATTAAGTATTTCATGCATAAAATAAGTTGCAAGTTGAAGAAGTTCAAGACATTTTTATTGAGATATTTGAACTAAATAAGAAACTATCGAGTAAAAGACAACAAATCTACACTGTTGTGTACATGTGGTAATGTCTTCCGGCTCTGCTAATACTGTCATTTAATGAAATTGGACAGGTAAAATAGAAAGCAACAGATAACAAAAGAAGAGGATTAATAACAACAAAAAAGTGTAGGCAAGCAAGCATCAGTGTAAATGTCATTTAGAAAAAAAAACTCATAGCAGACAGTTTCAGTTTCAGTTTAGAATATCTTCATAGCACTCCGGACATGTCCATAGACGCTCCGATCTCCTTCGCAATATACCCAACAGCGTCCAGCGACTGACCGTACCAGTTCTATTTTGATTGATGAGCCTACTCGTATACCTGTTGTACCGTTCTTTTCTTGCCACACCAATCTTCAAACCCAGTTCTCGCAATCTAGTAGTTGACGTGGATTGGTTTAGATGAAGGTCTTTTCTGCGGCCACGCTATATGAGGGTGTTCATGATGTCAGCTATGTCCATTGGCTGGCCCTCTGATATAGCGGCAGAGCCAGCCAGTCTGTCTGCTCTCTCATTGCCAACGACACCCATGTGCCCCAGAACAAAGACAAGTGTAATTCTGCAAATTGTTGACGCCTGCAGTGATTCAGTCCATTGTCTGCGCACCGAACCGGCCTACACCTTTCGGATCATACTCAATGAGTCACTCAGAATGCACGCATGAGTGTAGTTTTGTGACTCTAGCCAGAGTAGTGCATTGGTCACCGCCAGTACTTCCATTGTCATGCTGCTTGTTGTCATACTAAATGCACCACTGGCTTCCTTGACCATTTTGCCACATGAGCTTGCAGAGAAGGCCAATGCAGACTTTTCGTGACGAACTACCGATCCATCCGTGTAGACAGACTCTAGCAAAAGTTGATACGAAGATATTTTCATCTTTCTCCCCAAGAAATCTAAATTAGGAGCTGAATATTAATAATGTAATGTGTAGGAACTCCAATCATTTGAAATATGGAATTAAGAGACTCCATCGATGAACTCAAGAGTAGAACTTTGATTTAGGTTTTTGTTTTTCATATCCCTAGATATTATGGCAACATACAAACCATGCAGCGATAAACATCTGCGTTTTTCAACCTTGATACATGGGCGTCCACATACATTTTACCGGGTGGAGGGCTAAATATATTTTTTTTAAATTTAGTTAGTAGTTTATAACTTGCTAATGAAGAAGACCAGATTCACATAAAATTGTTTTGTCAGAGAGTCATTTTTCAGAACAGGATGGGGTGGGGAGTTACACTACCTTTCTTGATTTAAAGTATGACGCCAATGCTTTGATAATAGCAGCGTCCGCGTTTGACAACTATTATTTTAAAACTTCACTCCTTCACCCATACTTCTTTAAGACATATTAGTATAATCCACCTGCACATACCTCTAAACCTCGTCAAGCCTCAAATCTGACTTGGGTAACTTTACAATGGAAGCCTCCAAAAAACCTCTACTGTCTATTGTCTATTCCCAGGTGGAAGATGTAATTGGCTGTCCACTCTTGCCGTTAAGCGTAGGGATGAGAACTTTAATTTGCGTTCTAGGGCCAGATAAGTCGCCCTTGTTGTGTTATATCCGTGTTTATGAAGAGTGGTCTTGATATTGTCTATCCATCTTTTTCGTGGTCTTCCTTAGCTCTAGTACCCGAACTCTTCTTATTGTATGCTGTTATTGGTGGTTGGTTTTATTTCATTCTCATTAAATGTTCAAACCACTGCATTTGTTGTATTTCGATGTATTCGATGCATGAAGTTATTACCACCCTACTTATGATATCCTCATTTCGTAGTCTGTCTTTCCTGGTGACTCCCACTGCCTTCCTCAAGCATTTCACTTCACACTTGGTGAGCTTTCTGTGGTGTGTTGCTGCAAGAGACCAAGTTTGGCACTTATAACAAAGTGTTAGTAGGAAAATACTTTTTATCATCTGTCTTTACACTTTCTTCTTGATCTTTTGGTGTTGTAGTAATGGTGCCAGCTGGTAGGTCACTGCATTTGCTTGTTACACTATGTCTCTATTTCTCTATCGAGTTTTCCAAAAAAACATAACATTTCTTTATCAGATCTTGCATTTGGAAACATTGAAATACTAAATAGGAGTCTAGGGGAACAAAACCTATCGTGTTACATGCTATATGATGGGATTTCATTATGTAATTATTTCATATTGTTTCTTGCCAACACATATGAAAGTAGCGAATTTCAATTGTAGCTATACATCAGAACGTCTTTCAGACATATTGAAACGTCCATAGGTGGGTGTTCGACCGGTTGAAATACATTGATATACATGTTATATAAAAGTGTCCAAGGCAAAGGATTAACTTCCTCGCACCGGGTTTTCCAATATGGCTCCGTCCCTGTCAGCAGAAATAGCACGTCATCCGTTGAGAGTGTTGCACAAAGCACGAACTCCGTAGATTCAGTAACAATATGATCTACGTAACTGTAAAATCTACTGACGATCTAGGTATGGATTTTTTTAGGAAACCAACTATTTCATCTTCATGGTACGTACATTAAGGCTATATAAAGGTCATGAACAAGTTCTCTTTCAAGTAGAAAATTGTCCAACTTGTGTACAAGTAGTCACATTGAAGCAAAATGTAATAAACGTTTCGAAATAAAAGCTACAGACATATGTCACTTTCAAATGAATCGATAGGATGACAATTATTCAAGAAATTGTACAAAATTGAGTAAAATATTGACAACTGAAAGAGATAAGGAGATAGAAAGTTATGTTAAACACAAATGATATATTAGTCAAACTGTTACAACCAATTAGGCAACAAAGAACTAACTGAACAATTATAACGAGCAACAAAACAAATCTGTTACGATCATTTCTTTAATATGATCGGATTACTGTAACCAGGATGTCCAGTAGCTATGGGATGACTGATTACTCATTTGCTCGTAGACAAACAAAAAGTTTCTCTGGATGACTTCTGGTAGGTTTCATAAAAGCGACCAACAATCATATTGCAAGTTTTACGTTTAAGGGAAAATTTCAAAACACGGAATACAGTATTTTACACAGCACCAAAAGTAAAACGGGTGACATTTCTACTAAAAGCCTTCATCAAGCACATGGTACAAGATAATATGTGATACAAAACGATTGGTATGTGTGGAACACAGCATAACTACACTGAAAATGATAATTAGTAGTTGAACGTCTAACTGCCTTAACCAAGAAATCTGCAGTTGAAATTTAATTATATCAATTAGACATCCATCCATTAACCACCATCTGTATCAGTGTGTTTATATCGTTTTTCGTATAGAACCATTGATTTTCCTCGTGTGCTTTTATGTCTAATAACACTATTATAACACATTGTGGTCAAGAATACTCCAGTGCCATTTCGAACCAATACTTCTGTATTCCAGAGAATCATTAACACATAATTAATAAAATTGTTAGAAACAATAGAGATGTAGTTTTACAGAAGAAATCTGAAAATAAAATGAAAGCGGGGGGAAAAAACAACAAATGATTAGCTTTTAGAAGAGGCTTGCCCTTATCGTAAAATGATAACAAGGAAAAGAATTAGGAAACCAATGTTCTTCGACAACATAATGCGGAAAGAGCATTTGTAAAATTTAGTGACAATTGGAAAAACACAGGGAAGAAGAGATAAAGGAAGGCAGATACGATGTTGGAGGGTCAGACATCTAGGTTAGATGGGAGATCTACGTCAAAACTGATAAAATGCACAAAGGAGAGTGAGAGTTGTCGAGAGACAAGAACCCCTACGAAGGTAGATATTCTTTCTTTCTTATTCTTCTCTGCTTAATGCATTTTAGCGTTGCAGGTTTAACTGATGATCAGTTTCCGAGATGGTGCACGTTCTGCCGCTTGATATGCCGTTGTATTGTGAAGTTTTAAAAATGTCTGTACCTCCATCAATCCATCTTTCTCTTTGTCTGCCCCTTCCTCTAATTTCTATTTTCATGTTTTACGCTCTTGCAACTGGTGTATTCGGGTTATTCTCACCAGTGGCCAAACCATTTTAGTCTATGTTTTTCAATGAATCTAATAACCCATAGACATTGCACTTGTTTCATAACTTAATGTGTTTTGATATTTTTTATTTGGTATATAGTTTTACTGTAATTTCTTATTTCCATTATCGATATCATGTATCATATTTGTAGAATGTATAACAACATGGACAATGAGAAAAGCACAGTCGCACAAATAACTACTTGTAAAATGCGATACCTAGAATAAGTTGCCAACAATACCAGAAAAGAAAGAGTCACCAACATCAGCGTAAGAAAGACAGTTGGCACAGAACCTTGCTATAATTACCTTGAGAAATAAAGAAGGAAGTGATTTTGGCCACTTAATAAGACTGCATCCACACTCCACAGTATACATTCTTCTATAACATAACATCAGGAAAGATGTCAAGAAGAAGACCACGAAAAAAATAGTTAGATGGCGTAGTAAAATCCTGTCCAACAGCAAAAATTACTATCACAAAATTCACTAGAACAGCGCAAAACAGAAACAGAAAACCACCATACTGAGCAACAACCAGGCAGCAGCAGTATGACGACAAAAGAAGAAGATTATAACATCTACAAGTAACATTAAATATATAATTATTAGATGGATATAAAGAAAATATAATCTCCCACAAAAACAAATATTTCAAAAGTAGCGTATTACTAAGTCTAGTGAACACAATCACAACTTACTTCAACATGGACTACTGCAAAGTATAAAGCTAAAGTAATTATTGTGAAATACTTTGAAGCGACTTCAGACGAAGTGATTCTTCAAGTTTTATCCCGTCTGTAAGCCACTAAGGATTCATCCTGGAGGAGGCGTGTTTCCGGATAGGATTGCAGATTGAAAAGATGACGACAGAAGATTTCGGTTTTAAAATGAGTTTTTTGTTTTTGTTTTTCAATATGATTTTTTCTTTCAGAGATCATCTTTTAAAGTTGCATTTCCTTTTCTTTATCTTTGCATGATCTCTCTTTGTCCATCCAGTTTCTTGCTTTTCTTCCATTCTTCTCATTCCTTTCTCTCTTTATTCTCTTTATCTGCTTTATTCTCTTTCCATCACCATAAGACATATAGTTGTGAATGATTGGTAAGTACATAGATAGATATACAACTTTACAAACATGTCTTAACTCTTACAAGACAGAAAGACACCTCATGTGCCAAATTATTTCATTTGAAAAATAGTTATGTACAAGATTCAGTTAATGCTTCGGCTGTGTGTTGTCGGTACTCGCAAGGGGAGCAAATAATAGTAACACTGTGACCTGCAAGTCATGTCGTAAGAGGTGACTGAAGTGGGGGCCTTAGGAAGCTACCGGAGTAATTAAAAAAACGCCGCAGAAACCGGATGTGCTGGCCTACTTGTAGGCGCATAACTGGCACAACGTACCATCGCTCTTAGGCTCAGATCACATACAAATCACAAATAGTGGTTTAGCATGTGATCCATATGGATGGTTAGAAGAAGAAGAAGAAGAATTTGATGATTTTATGTATGATTCAGCATAGGATACAGCAGATCAAGAAGTTTTAGGGTGTGTACTGAGTGATTGATTGATTGATTGTTTGATTGATAGGACCATCATCATTGCACTTCGATGAGTAACCATGTGTGCTCAAATCTATTTCTTACACAGCAATATCACAGCTGCATTGCACGAGCTACATATCTACAGGAAGTGTCCCCTGTGTAATTTTAAAGATGGTGAGGATATTTTGTAAAATATTTATTTTGTTTACTCTTTTCTAATGAATTTTACGCAGACAGTGGCTTTCCAGACTGCTCTTCTCCATTTTGAACTGCCAATCATCCTTCTGTATCGAGCGGAGACATGGAGAACGACTAAGGTGAACACCAAAAATCTGCAGACATTCATCAATAGATGCCTACGCTGGATACTCCATTTGAGATGGTATGACAAGACCACAAACAGAGAACTGTGGTATAGGGCAGGACAACGGCAGGTGGAACAGGAGATAAATAGCAGAAGGTGGCGATAGATAGGACACACACTGAGGAAACCCCTGACAGCATCGCGAGACAGGCTCTACAATGGAACCCCCAGGACAATAGAGGTAAGGGAAGACCCAGAAACACCTGGAGACGGGAGTTAAAGATGGAATGCAAGAGGACGGGGAGAGAGTGGCGAGATCTGGAAAAGATGGCCTTGGATAGGCGGGCTTGGAAGGTCTTGGTTGCGGACCTATGCTTCCCTAGGGGCGAAGGATGAAGAAGAAGAAGAATGATCATTTTACGTGATCCAATTGAACACAGAACTTACGTTTTATCGTCCATCTCCGATAGGACTATCAACTTTATCTCACACTGAGATCAGGGATATCTGGAAAAATATCATGCAGGGAGCGAACCAAGTACCTTTGCTACAAGAGGTGAGCACCTTACCTCTATGTCCAATAGATCTCTTTGAGAGTGTGTATACTCTGAGTTAATGACGAATACTTACCAAAGCAATAAAATCCAGACTGCCAGCCAATGTACCTAGTTAGTATCCCACTCAATGGCATTCCTAGCACAGCTCCAGCATAGGATCCTGAAACACACAGAAAAAATGTTAAGAATTATAAAATAATTTAGGAAACAAACAGTTAACAATTGTTATAGCTTCACTACCACTGCACTAGCTATACGGTCATGCTTCACTACCACTGCACTAGCTTAACGGTCATGTAGCTATGCGGTCATGCTTCACTACCACTGCACTAGCTATACGGTCATGCTTCACTACCACTGCACTAGCTATACGGTCATGTACCATGCGTCAATGCATTCACTACCACTGCACCAGCTATACGGTCATGTAACACAGGTCATGATTCACTACATCATTAGCTAACAAGGTCAGTAACATGCGGTCATGCTTCACTACCACTGTACAGCTTAGGCAGTATACGGTCATGCTTCACTACCACTGCACTAGCTATACGCATGAGCTACGGCATGCTTCACTACCACTGCACTAGCTTACGGTCATGTAGCATACGGTCATGCTTCACTACCACTGCACTAGCTATATGGTCATGCTTCACTACCACTGCACTAGCTATATGGTCATGCTTCACTACCACTGCACTAGCTATACGGTCATGCTTCACTACCACTGCACTAGCTATGCGATCATTAAATTTCACATGCACATGTCCCTCTGTCCTACACCGCCTCCCTTCTTTCTCTTCTTCTTTGAACGCTCCACATGTGAACAACCACTCTGTGTGAATTGTATGTGATCTGAGCCGAAAAGCGATTGTGTGTTGTGTCAGTAATGCGCCTACAAGTATTCTAGTGAATTTTATGATAGTTATTTTTGCTGTTTGACAGGATTCTACTATGCCATCAAACCATTATTTTCTAGGGTAGCTTCCCTAGGCCCCTACATCAATCGCCTCTTACGACAAGCCTTGTAGATTGCAGTGGTACTATTCTTTGCTACCCTTGCGGGCTCCGGCACCACAAATGCGAGCTACACCACATTAAAAGCTATATTACAGTCAGTAACGACACAATGTACTTGTATATTTATAATTGGAACTGCATTATCATGTATCTAAATTTCTACCATTCATTTATCTTTAAATCTACATATATATCCATCAATATATAAATCCAGGGCCGTTTCGTGCTATAAAACAGAGAGGCGACCGCATCAGGCGGTACCGTAAGGGGGCGGCATAAGCAGCGAAATAAAAATCACAGTTGAAGATTATTTTAAAGAAAAACAAATTAAGGGCAGGATTTCGAAGACTTGCATCACACTGAGAAAATATACAGCACTGTCCTGTATAAATCTATAGTTCTATAGTCTGTCCATTAATTCGTGAGCACGTTTGAAATTGATTTTCTCGAAAACTACCTCTTGGATCTCAGTGATTTTTTTGCAAGCAGCCTTAGAATATCCATGACGCTAAGAAATATTTTTTCCAAGAAAATTTGATGTAGTTTGAAATATTTCTTCTTCAGGTTATATTAAAATCAACCTAACCGGATTGTACACAATAGTAACAGATCTACGGTACACAGACGCGTTGTTCAAAAAATACATTATGGTAACATAGAAATATCGTGAGTATACAACAATTTCACGAAATCCCGTGCACCTAACCCAGTCGACTTTGAACGCGGAAAGCATATGACGTTATAATTGGGATACCGTTGTATAGTTATAGGCGTATCTCGCTATTTGTATGAAGCTATTGTATCATATTTGTTGGCTTATCAAAACTGACATTGATATCACATTCATAATGAGTCTGAAGTGCACATTTATAACAATACAGAAGGTTACAGTTTTACTATACCAACACTTCAGTAGGGAATCTAAGAGAGGTCATCTATATTGCGATATTCATAACCCTGAGAAACGAGCGCAACTGGCGCTTGGTCTGAATAGAGAATCCTTTTCCCGATGGATTAAACAGGACACAAAGTGCACTAATGTCAAGCAAGGAAGGAAAAGAACAATTGACGACTTTGACACAGATGTCATAAGACGGGGCTCTTGAAAATGTTTGCGACAAATCAACTTGTTACTCTCAGGAAACTGAAATTAAAACTGCAATCAGATTGCAGCATAGACATTTCTAAAAGTACTCATGAAAAATTGTAAGAGCCGCCGGCTTCACCTTCAGAAAACTATAGGCGGCAGGAATATTATTTGTGAAAAGCCACATTTAATTGCTGCCGAAGTAAATACCTGAGGCAGATCCGTGAGCGGCGGAGGCAATGCTATGATATTGTATATTTGGACGAATCCTGGGTCAATGCTCACCACACCAATGCTAAAGAATGGCAATCAGTAGACGGTGAACAGAAAAGAAAAATACCAAGCAGCAAAGGCCAGCGTATTATACTAACACATGCAGGAAGTAGTGAAGAAGGTCTTGTCCATGACGCTGGACTTATTTTCCAATCAAAAAGTACCGACACGGTAGGGACTACCACACAGAAATGAATGGACATATTTTCAGGCACTGGATGGAGAAAGATCTACTTCCAATTCTAAATAGACCATCATGCTTGGTAATGGATAATGCATCCTATCACAACGCAGTATCAGCGGAAGACAAAGTACCAACTGCATCAAATACAAAAGATCAAATTAGGACTTGGCTTGCTAAGGAAAATGTCAGCTTCGATGATACATATTTGAAACCCGAGTTGTTGCACCTGGTGAGGATGACAAATAAGACAAAGGTGTTTCATATTGACAAAATCATTGCGGAATACGGCCACACGTCTTTGCGACTACCTCCATATTATGCTCACCTCAATCCGATAGAGCTTGTCTGGGCTAAAGTAAAAGGGCAAGTTGCCGAACAGAACAGGACGTTTAAAATGTGTGATGTTGAAGTTCTGACACGTGAGTCCTTCTCAATGATAGACATGCAGTTCTGGAAGAAGTGTGTTGAACATGTGCTCCGAGAGGAAGACGAGTACTGGCACCGAGATGGATTACAATTTGTCCAGCCAGTAACAATTATCAACCTCATGGAATCGTCAGATTCGGGATGATACAAATCATATTTTGATTACAGACTGAGAAATAGCAACGTATACATTTCCATATCCAAATGCGTCTACCATCATACAATTTGTGGTGAAGTTAAGACACCCTGGGGTCTAATGGTGACCGAAGGAGAGGACTAACTGTTGCATATTGTATCCAAGTTCACGATTGCACATAAAGGGCAACACACTTAATTACTTGACCTATCAAGTTAATATGGAGATACACCTATGAAAAGAAATGACATGGACAAATTCTAGGGATACTGTAAAATCTAAAATGTGAGCCCCTGTATTTGCAATTGTCATAAAAGATCAAAGGAATTTGCCGATGTGCAAAATCCGTAGCATCTACGGACTACTGGTTAGCTTTATTTTAGCGTCATGGATATTCTAAGGCTGCATGCAAAAATCACTGAGATCCAACAGGTAGTTTTCGAGAAAATCAATTTCAAACGTGCTCACGAATTAATGGACAGACTATAACAATAACATTATGTACTAAGCAGCTAAGTCGTACTCATCCTTCCATACTCATAATCTGGAACAATTCAACTCTGAACTGGATTGTGCAAATGTTTAACTATTTCATTCGGGGGTTTTGTAACGAAATAATGTCTTGTTAAACTAGAAACTCTAGAAACAGAAAAGGTTGGGACCTGAAGTTCGTACATATACATTAATTCTGTTTGAGATAACGGCATATGTTTCTTCACTAAGTATATTTTGTGCGTGCATCACGTGAAGTTCAATATGAGGTAAGAAACACCTCATTCATTTTCTTAGCTACGGTTATTCAAATGTATTGTACTCATAAAATTGACAAATGAGGCATGGCTAGTTGTCGAAACTATGCTCTTGGAAACAGCAGGAAAATTATTCCGCTAAGCACATGTTCGGAAACAGTTCAGAAAAAATATTTCATGTAACTTTGTTTTGAACATGTAGCTGTAATGACTACAACGACGTTATGACTAGAGCATGCCAGCAACAAAGGAAAACATTCTTGGCAAATACGGCTTGACTCGTTTAACGGCTTAATTAGCTTTATTTACTTATGTGAAAATGAAAATCGTGACATATCCTTTCCAGGACGTAGCCATCAACCACAGTAAACGAGTCGTCGATTTTCTAAGCCCCATTTATACGTTCAGTAGTTTGCAATTGATTTCTGAGCGATGGGATGTATTTTTACAGTTCCTAAGAATCCACGGAAATAAATTTTCTTACAAACTGCCCACCGCGAATTTTTTGAACCAGGTACTCTTGGGTTTGTGTTCGAGCTGACTATCGCTTAAGTTACTGACGTCCCTGTAATACAAGTTTGATTTCTTGTTATGTTTGTTAGGTGGTGAATTAAGCCTCTATGTGGCCGAGGCACGCACCTTTCAACCTAAGACATATGTCTTCTTGGTTATATCAGGGCGTATTGGCCTTTTTTCTTGGTGTGGTCATGTGGCCTGGGACTTGTCCTGGTGTGGGCAGGGTGTTGCATATTGTGCCTGTCTGTTTTGTCCTAATAAGGACATTTGGTCTTCATCTCTGTCTTGGTGCTGCCCTTATAAGGGCATTTTGTGTTGATCTGTGTGCGGCCCTGAAAAGGGCATTTTTGTGTCGGTCTGGGTGTTGCCCCGATAAGGGCATTTTGTGTTGATCTGTGTGCGGCCCTGAAAAGGGCATTTTTGTGTCGGTCTGAGTGCTGCCCTGATAAGGGCATTTTGTGTTGATCTGTGTGCGGCCCTGAAAAGGGCATTTTTGTGTCGGTCTGAGTGCTGCCCTGATAAGGGCATGTTGTGTTGATCTGCCTGTACCTCTGGTTTATGTGCAGGTTTTATGTTGGATCTTGGCTAACTGGCATTCTCATTCTGATCATGTCAGATGCTGGGCTGTCTGTTGTCTGGCTGGCGGCCTGTGGGGCTGTCTGTTGTCTGGCTGGCGGCCTGTGGGGCTGTCTGTTATCTGGCTGGCGGCCTGTGGGGCTGTCTGTTGTCTGGCTGGCGGCCTGTGGAGGTCTACTGTTTTGATTTCTTCAAAATTATGTTTGTTTTTATCTTGGTCATAAAAAAAACACAAAATATATGGTTAGGGAACAAGCTGACATTAGAAGTATAAGATAGGTTTGAAATCAAGAATTGAATTTCAGTATTAGAGAATAAATGACAGTCAAGTACTGTATTGATGTAAATACTGTTTCTGCTACTTTTAAAGATGCTACTCGATTTGCTTTAGAGAATCGTTTTATATCTTTATATTGTACCTAGCGACCTCATGGACTCAGCGTACTACATTCATATGCTTCTTAGTACTTTCTCTTCCCATATTATATATGTGTGTATGTTAAAGACCAACGACATAGATTTGTGGAGATTCATGATCGCTTACGCCAGCCGGCACGGCACCTGATGATGATGATATATTAAAGGGATGTATGTAATATATATTATTTTATTTTGATTTATCTTTTTTTTCCACCTCTAGATTTTTTGTGTGCATTTATTTCGCTTTTTTGTTTTTAGTCACATATTTCCATTTTAGGGCAGCTGGGAATGTATTATCTAATTCTATATGTTGTGTGACGTGTAAGCAGTGAATTTCTTCACTTCTATTGCATCCTTTGTTTGATAAAGGCCTTTTGATCGAAACGTTGCTGTGTACTGTTATTGTTTCTGTATTTTGTAAAACTACAGAACTTTGCTTTTATGTCTTTCGCCATTGTTACTTTTAAAATACTCATTAAGACTCCTTTGTCCAAGAGAGAAGCTACACACATGAACTATGCGGAACTTTACTGTAGGATTATAACAAAGAATATCCACAAGTAGCTGCAACAGGGACTACAATCTGCCACTTTACGTGCAGACGACAATGACTTATAGATACCAGACTTGTCCTGACGCCATCAGCTTACTGCACGGTATCAATTCAATTATAATTTGATCTCAATTTGACTATGATACTTTGAAACGATGCTTCTCCTTGCCCGAATGGTTACCGGGGCCTAAATTTAGGGTGTAAAGAATAGAACCACTGTTACCTGCCATGCATGTCGTAAGAGCCGACTAAGGAGGTTTGGCTGAAATCGGATGCACGTGTCCTAAACATGTAGAAGTCTATGCGTTTAGGAGCCTACCAAACCAATGTGCAACGTAAACACGTTCTTGGCAAAGATCAAACATATCACAAAGAGAGATTAAATTGTTCGTAAAGAACGAACGCAAAGAAGAAGAAGAGGAAGATGCTTCTTCCAATTCATATATTCTCTGCCTAGATGCAAATATTTGTACATACATATATCAACTCAAAAGCCGTACAGTTACAGGCTTGCCCAAATGACCGTTTATAAAGAAGAAATGTTCAGTATAAATAAATAAATATATATATATATCATTATCGCTTCGCATCCTTTTGGCTAAGATCAAAGTGCTTTTGTCCATTTGATCGTTGTCAAGGAGTGGGAGCTTTCATAAAGCGAATAGACAACGAAACAACAACAAATTCCGAGCAGCTCTCGTTCGAAAGATTGACAACGCTCGGGGTTTGACACGTTTGAAACGTAAATGGGTGCAACCCTCTGCGGCACTAAAGGTTAGAGCCCGATACGAACAAACAAAATAAATTAATGTATGTTTTCTCTCTTAGCTCAAGCGGTAGTGAGAGCTCGATCACGAACCCAAGCGTACCTGGTTCAAACCCCACAGTGGGCAAGTTTGGAAGCAAATTCGTTTCCGTGGGATTTTTACAAAAGGTAAAAATAGACCTCACCGTTCAGAAAGCAATGGCAACCTACTGAACGTATAAGTGGTGCCTAGAAAATCAACAACTAGTTTACTGTGGTTGATGACTACGTCCTTTAGGATGTGCCACGATTGTCCTTTCTCTCAGTGCGTCAGTCCCTCTTTCCAATTTATTTTTGTCTTTTCATCCATATTTTATTCCACATATCCATTCGGTTGCCAAGCATTTCTATCCTTCTATGTGTATATACAATTGTGCGTATATGAGGTATGAATGTGTCTATGTGTGCAATTGTGCGTATATTAAGTATGTATGTGTCTATATATGTATGTATTTATGCAGTGTCGGCTCGTGGCCAGTTTTCTTGGTGGGGCCAGACACAAATTTTCGGAACAATCATGATTTTTTTGAGTATTTACTATTGTTTGTCTATTCCGAAAAACTATTCTCCCTTTCGATTACTGGTGGGGCCGGGCCCCACTGGCCCTCAATGACGAGCCGCCCTGTATATATGTATGTATGTATGTGTGTATAACAGTCTCTATGTTAATAATTGATACAACATACATCTAACTACACACATTACAGACAGTACAACAAAAATAAACTGTTACGTACTAATGTAATATATCATGCAGGTTTCTAAACAAACAATGTAAATAAAAATATGGAAAATTAGAAACACACAATTACAATAAATATTAATAAAGAAATACATACAAAATGTAACTAAAATTTTAGAATTTCAATATTTGTAGATTTCGAAAAAGAAGAAGAAGAAATAAAACATAAATATTAGGAAATAACCTATGGAAAGGTATACCAAATCTCTCTACGTGTATGCACGCGAGCAGGTCTGAAGCCTGGTGTTGTCGCTTTCCGGATGCACGTGGACTTGAAAAGTGAGAGAAAATTGAAGTACGAGAAGGGGTGGATACGGACACATTCCGAGCAAGATCGTGATATCTGTTTATAGAATATGACTTATAATATGTAAACGCAAGTTTTGTAGTACCTATGTCATTGCGTTATGGTTTTTTTCTTCAATACTTGCGTCTTGACGGTCATTATGTCTCTGTTATAGATGCTGATTAAGCACTAGTGTACATCTATTTCACAAACAGTGTACAATCAGTCCACATTCAGTGTACATTCACTGTGTACCAAGTGTACCAACAATATATGACCTCAGTCTATATAGACTGTATCTTCTTCTTTCTTCGTTTGTTGTCGCACTGGTACCGGGTTGTTGTACAGTGTCGTGCTTTTCTGTTTGTGTCTTACACTGCTTTAGTAGATTTGGTGATAGTTGTTTTTTGACAGGATTCTGCTATGCCATCTAACCATCTTTTTCGTGGTATTCATCTTGCCTTCTTTCCCAATGTTCTGTTGTAGATGAATCTGCATATAGTGTATATCCAATGCATTTCAAGTGTACACTCAGTGTGTATCCATTCTCTAAACCAGCGTTTCTCAAATTAGGATCCGCGGACCCCAGGGGTTCCGCGAGGTGCTCACAGGGGGTCCTCAAACGCTTGAAGAAATATTATAACCGTTAACATTTCAAACAGAAAAATAAATTTCAAAGACATGAATAAAAACAGTGGTAGACTAGTTCCGCTTGAAATCAAAGGACTCGGACCGGAGTCTAAATATCCGACAGATCATTTGAACCTTCCCGCTGTTTGCGAAATTAGAGTCAGCTTAACTGTTAGTGTGGTGTACTAATAACATAATCGCTAGAAGATGTTCACATTTAGAAACTTTTGGGTGTCCGCTGCAGCAAAATGTATTTAAACGGGTTTCCTTGGTAATGCAAAGTTTATGATCTTCTGATATAAACTCTATATTCAGTTTACAAACAATGTACACATATATTGTGTATCAGTGTAGATAACTTGGATGAAATCGGATGTACATGTCCTAAACGTGTAAAAGTCTATGCGTTGAGGGGCCTACCAAACCAATGTGCAACGTATACACGTTTTTGGCAAAGATCAAACATATCACAAAGAGTGATTAAAATTGGTCGTAAAGAACGAAAGCAAAGAAGAAGAAGAGTGCAGATAACAAGTGTAGATATAGTAAGTGAATCTCCCTTCATCTATCATTTTTGCCCAGGAAATTTCCGAGTTTTTCGAAACCATTTATTTTGTAATGTTTCCATCATGTATATCTTGTTATGGGTCATATTCCAGCACTCACTATATTGTATAATAACACTCCCAGAAAACTGTTTCTGTATATTTTAAGTTTTGTTTTAAGATTTAATCCTTTGGCTTTACTGATTTTGTTTAGCATGGTGAACGTTTGACTTCTTTCTTGATTTTTCAAATGATGCCCTTTTCCGAATACCCATCCTCCGATGATATTCTTCCTAGGTGCACACATTCCTGAACTTCATATGTGATTTTATTTTGTAACATAATTGCGATTTTTATTTTTGATTATTTTGGTATTTTTATTTTTGCGATATTAACTTTTTCGGACACTCCACACCGATCACCTGTTAACCTCTCTGTGATTTGTATGTGATCTGAGCCTAAGAGCGATTGTACGTTGTGCCAGTTATGCACCCACAAGTAGGTCAGCACATCCGATTTCTGCAACGCTTTTTATTTACTAGGGTAGCTTCCTAGGTTCTTCATCAGTCGCCTTTTACGACATGCCTTGTAGGTCGCAGTGGTGTTATTCTTTGCTCCATGTGCAGAGCCCCCAAACTACACGGGCGATATTAACTTAAAATACTATTGTTTGACCTGTTCTTGAAAGTTCTTCTATTTTCAATTGATCATCCTTGTATATCAAAGCACTGGTATACAAATAACACCATGCCCAAGAAAATAAAGTATTTCGGTCACGTTAAACCGCACGGTTGTTTGGAGAGAATACTAATGGAAGGTATAGCTTCTGGGGGTAGAAGCAGGGGAAGACCAAAAGTAAGGTGTTGTTGGCCCAGTTGTGTCTATTTCAACAAGCTACATGCCCGGGAGTGCTATGATGATAGTCCTCATATAACTGATAACTGACAAGAGAGCCGTTACTTTGTCTCTGGCTCTAGCATGTGGCGCCTCCGGCGCTTAGGGCAGCAATAAACGCACGTCATTCTTCTATATTCTTGGCTGTACGCTGTATTGCGTTTCAACTGTGATTCAGTTCTTTCAGTTCTTGTTCTGTTGTTCTCTTCCAAGTAATTTTTGGTCTTCCACGTTTTTGTTTGCCCTCTGGTGTATTGAGCTCATTCAGCCCTTCGCAGGATGCCCAAACTCTGATTACCCACTATATATCTTTTTCAGGCTGTCTTTTATCTGTCATTCTTTTTGCTTCTCTCCGAAACGCACTGCCTAGCATTTCCTTTCATTGTCTATGGGAAGCTTTTATCAAAGTGTGTTACTCAGCACCAGCATCTGTCTTTTATGAATTTCAGAATTTTCTTATTTTTGACATGTTGAATAGTTTTTCCATTACCAATGTTGTTGTTTAATTGATAGTGTTTCCAAACTTCTTGTCATGAAAGCTAGTCACGGACAAGATGAAGTGTCTACGCAGAATAATGGGAGTATCAAGAAGAGACCGGTTTAAAAAATTTAAAACCCCCGAGAAAATAAGTGGGTACAACATCAGTACCGAGTTTCATAACCAAACAACAAATTAAATTCTTCGGCCACAAAATCATATTACCAACAGACAGTGTGCCTCAAAGAGCGATGTTACGTTGATACAGTGGATACACCGCAAAATGTCCACGCAAAAGTTGAACCTCAGAGATAACAGAGGCGACGAGAAACACTGTTTATGACGCGTACACAAAATCTCCTTCTATACAAATCTTCTTATCCTGACATTGTGAGACAAAACATGATAGAGAAAAGAAAGAAAAAGAAGAATATGATGTTTTCTCTGTCTATAAATGAAACACGTCTTTTTAACTCTAAGTTTGAAACGTCAGCTCTCTAATAACTTAACCAGGCTATGATACAAAGAGGCGTCTGAATCAGGAGGCACCGTAAGGGGGGTGGCATATACAGCAAAATCAAAATTACATTTCGGCATTTCGAAAACTTGCATCACACTGAGAAAATATACCGCACGAGCCTGAACTTAACCAAGCCAAAAATTAAGTGATACACTGCATATTTTCTATCAATATTTATTCCACCCTTCCCTGTATCTTTTCTCTGCGGAAAATACTCCAGTCTTTCCAATAATTATTCCCTTCGATCTCTAGCCATACTAATCATTTCTGCGGTTAGCCAATTATTAGAAAATAACCCACCACACACTAGATCTGAATAAAATATACGTATATTATACAATTTTAAGTATCAAATAGAATTAGTACATATTATATATACGTTTATGTTCACCATGGGAACTATATTATTATTATTCGACTGAATTGATGACGGAGTGAGTTCTGGAATATAACATTTCAGATAGAGCTATTTTGCAGACATTTACGCACAATTTAGCATCGGAAGCGAAAACGTAGCCATGAAATTCGTGAGCTGTAATTTTCGGGATCGCTCCACTCGCATCCGTATGAAATAATGGCCGTGATTTCTGTACGTCTCTGATAAACAAATGAACATGAAACTGCATTTAATTTTGCTTGGGCAATGTACATGTGCTTCCATGAAATGTGATTTTAACAGCTACGTTTAGAAAAATGACTATTTTGTTTTGCGCGTTGATTCGTGAAATGAGAGGATTTAATCAAAAAAACAACAGGCTGTGGCGGAATATTAGCATGAAATTTGAATATAACATTTCATATAATAATCAGATCAAGTAGCATCGTTGCAATAAATGTTATTTTGACCTTAGAACAAAGTTTGACTTCATTGCACCGATGTTTACCCCAAATGATTCGATCCCTCTAGAAAGAAGATTTATTGATTGATAGAACCATATTTACTGCACTTCGGTGGAGTAACCATGTGTGCTCCGATCTCTTTCTTACAAAGGAAGATCTCAGCTGCAGTGCACGAACTCCGTAGCACCGGCGTAGGTCCCCGATGTAATTTTGAAGATGGTGAAGATATTTTGTAGTATTTTTCGTTCTAATTTGTTTCTAATGAATGTTGCCCTGTCAGCGGCTTTTATTGTCAGTCTCAACTAGGACTTGGAACTCGATCTCACCTACACTGAGATCGGGGATATCTTTAAGTATATCCCGACGTCTACACACGGGATCGAACCGGTTACCTTTGACACGGAAGCGAGCAATTAACTTCTAAACTACAGAGAACCAAAATGGAAGAAATGGCACACCATTTTCGCGAGAATATAGCACAAAGTACGAAGTCCGTAGCTCCGGCAACAATATTTGTATAGTCTATATTTTTCTTCTCATCTTTCTCCTGCAAAACTGAATAGCTCACTAGATACTGCTAAACAGCTTTTTTAAATGATTAGATTTAAGAATTGTTGACATTAAATTTGTGTTAAGAAAAGCTAGAATTAATAACGGAACCTGGGAGCGCCGAAGAAAATCAGTAGCTACAGCTGACAAAACACACAGAAAATATATTTTTAAAAGTAAGTAAAAAGGAATTTGTAGCAATTACCCGTGTGGTGCCGGGGCCCGCAATGGTAGCAAAGAATAGTACTACTGCGATCTACAAGGTATGTCGTAAGAGGCGGCTGATGTAGGGGCCTAGGAAGCTACCCTAGTAAATAAAAAGCGTCGCAGAAATCGGATATTCTGGCCTACTTAAAGTGCCAACTTAAATTTAGAAAATAGAGTATTATAAAATATTTACAAAGTAAGCACATTCAACAAAATATTCTACATTTACCCAAAAGTTTCAAAATATAAAGAAAATCACTTTAAAAAATAACTAAGTTAAAGAAGAGCATTGCTCAAACAAGTAATTATATTAGCTAGTTCACAACGTAATCACATTAAAGTAACAAGAAGCAACACATTTAAAAAACCGAACCACAACAGAGGGAATGTCCATGCACACAAAACAACAACAGAAAATGAACTTCATCAACAAAGCAACAACAGACAAAAAATCATAATTATTCATTAACTAACAGTAAAACTATTGACAGCGAAAGATACAATATAGAAACAGCTGTGGAAAGAGATGTGTTTCTGTGGAACAAACAATACTCACCACAGAAGGAGATTGTTGCTAGCATGGATCTCTCTAGGGGCGGTGCCCAGTGTCTCCAGATTCCGTGGCAAGCAGGATAAGTTACACCCTGAACAAGAAATGAATAAATGAAAAAATAAACTGTAATTAATTATTAAATGTATTATTATATTTGAATGAACAGCGAAGAAATCAAATGAAGAGGTTTTTAACCAGGCCTGAACACAAACAAGCATTATCAAAATAATAAGAATCATGCAGTCAAGGTTCTTCTGACATATAACGCGAAGAGAAGGCTTAGAACATTTTGTTACAACAGGTAAAATTCAGGAAAGGAGAGATAGTGGAAGACAGGGAGATGATGTTGGATGGCCTGACATCATGGTTCGACACAAGATCGATGTCAGAACTGATTACATGCACCAAGCAGAGAGAGAGTTGTGGAGAGACATGATCGCCTACGCCAGCAGGCATGGAACTTGATTGATTATTTTAAAAAATGCGGAACAAACAAATGCCTTTTCGGAATCATTAATCATGAAAAGATACTTTGTCTGCAAGTACTGGCGCTGATGCAACTTACTGTATACATTGTTAGCTATCAAATCCACTTTTGATACTCTTCACGTCATAATGTTGAGCTGTTAAACTTCTTCTCTGTCTGTCGTCTTCAATTTCACTTCCTGATACTTTTTACTGGTTGTCAGTGTGTGCTCTAGCCTCTGTTTCCGCATGACGTGTCCAAAAACCGAATATTTTGTTCACTCAGATGTTTGTTTATCAGAAGTTTCCTTATTCATAAACATCTCACAGTAGATCTACATTTGCTTTTGGAAAAGTAAGTTGACTTCTGAACATCCCTCTATAAACCAACATCTCTGTGGCTTCGATCAAGTATATTGACTGTTTATTTATCTTAAGTCTAAAAATAAAAGATCTAAATGTAAATTATTTTCTTGATTGCATCGGATTTTCCCATATGGCTTCGTCCCTATCAGCAGATAAGTCACGGCATTTGCCGAACACCGTAGCTGCAGTAAAAGTCATATGTATCTCATGAAAAAATTACACACGAGACTAGGTTCGGATTCGAACCCAAAACCTCTAGAACGACATGCCAACATCTTGACCATTTCGCCATTTATACTCCTGTTTACTTTAAGTTTAATAATGAAATAAAAATATCAGTAAAACCCAAATATTTGTAAGAAACACGGTGTTTAACAAGAGAAGTAAAATAACAAGAAGAATATATAATTTTTAACTCCACGTGAATCACACAAGATGAGCACTTAGCGAGTAAACGTGTAACGGGCTGGTCTTACTTGTAATGTTTGTCTGCAGTGTCTTGAGTTCTGAAATATGCTATATATACTGTTTAAATAACATCAAATACTAATTAAGGAAGCATGGGAACCGTATTGTCTGAACTTAAACTCTGTGACAGGCAAATTCACTTTTCAGCGCTTGTTTTGATAACTAAACGCCACTTAGCGTGGCGAATGTAAAAACTGCGTCCACTTCACGTACATTGCGTGGGGCTTGGTCCACTAACGTTCACTGATCTCATGCTGGGAAATTTTAAATTAATTCTTGTCATTATAGGCGAGACGCGACTTTGCACCGACATCTTTAGTATTTACAGTGTGTTCTAAGATAATTAAGCCTATTGACAATCGAAAGTTCCAGGACAAATTGAGTTGTGTTTATTTACTATTTAAACCTTCTTAGCTCGTTCTACGTCACATTTGTTCATCGCCCTTCCCTGCACTACAATTACAAATGTCACTCAATTGACTATACTTGTCATAACTGAATCATTTCATAATTATGCCAGATTAGCCCATCAAGGCTGCAATTATTTGAACACCCTGATATTTTTAACAGAGAAGAGAGACTGAGCAACAAATCAGAATAGTCATGAGGTGAAAGAATAAAAGAGTCGATAATGATGATCGTTGGTATGTCAATGTCCAATATCGACAAAATAGTTGGATACAGATAACAATCGCGGAGTTGCATATGTTTGGTGGTTACCTCTCTTCGAGTCGAAGGTGTGTTCTCGATCAGAACCAGCGTATGTTACAGATGCATTTTTCAAGAGATCTAGAATTGTTGCGAGCATGGAGTCGTGTTTGTGCAATACTCTCAGCAGGTGATGCGAGAGACCGACAATGGGGTAAACTGTAATGATGTCAACTGCCATTTTTCCGATCCAGAAGCACTTGAGTTTTCAGCTTTCGGCTGGTGTCATGGGACATCGTAAACCGCTCGGTGCCACGAACACCGAAATCTGGGAAATCTGTGTTTTTCTGCAATCCCGTAGAATTGAACCTCCACACAGAGGGATGCTCACCGAGTCAACGCGTCAACACGCTGGCGACGGCATGGTTCAAAACCCTGTAAGAAAATACAACAGGTCGAGATCAGGAAGTGAAATTGAGTCGTCATTATCTTTCAGCCTCGCAGAGATATTGAATGCAGAATATTCTGATCTTATGGCTCGTCGAGAGCAGACAATCGTAAATACGATATCGCACACAAGATATAACGATTTATTCTAATTTTTCAACGTCTAGATTATGACAGAAGCTGGCTGAACATGATCAGATTACCCTTATCAAGTCTCAGACTAAACGATGACGATGTGTTTGCGTTTGATAGAGTGATAAGTAGCTAGAAGGTGATAATATCAGAATAGTTTGTGCAATGGCTGGCTCGTTACCATTTTATTGGTGGCCAGAAAACATTCGAAAGTCCCTGGTTTTGTTACTGTATTTTAGTACTTACTATTATTTGTATATTCCTGGAAGGCATTCAACTTTCAAAGCTAATCAGTATCACGTTAAAAGTAATAATTATGAAATAATAAATACATGCTACACATAATTTTTGATGGGGCCCGGCCCCACTGGCCATTAATGCGACCGTCATGGGTAGTAATATACGGTTAATCATATTGTAACGAATATCTTTTATATTGTTACGGAAGATTCGTATCATACAAAGTCATTGATATAGCCTTGACTTGGACTTAATGGCAGGAAATTTTACAGTCTGTCTGAGCTGATGGAAGCCTAGTATTTCTTGTGACAGCAACAACTGGCTCGTAGTTCCTGACAGATTAGAAATGGATCTAAAATACGATGTTTGAGTAGAACCTGAGTTTGCACATTTTACTCAATTGGTGAGTCTATGGTTATTGTTGTGATTCAGTGATTTGATATTCCTATTGTTAAACTTAACCTGTTGGATATACGATCTTCAGTTAGATTTTGTGTGATTTTTATTCGCATCAGTACACCACTTTCCTGAATGGTGAGTGATCACGTGGTTGTAGCCTTAGGAGGTCTGAATTTCACGAACAGTATTTTACCTGACGCCTTTTGAAGGCCCAGTTTTTAGTTTTTGGGATAGCCTTGGCTCTTTTTTGGCTTGTGGTGTGTTAGCATAGAGAGGTTTTCCCAACAAAACTGGACGTTTTTATGGAAGTGTCAACGGCTTTTGTCTGCTTACGGAACGCGAGGGGAGCTGTGTCAAAGGAGGGACCAACAGCTGTGAGAGGATGGACTGACAGTGAAGCGAACTTCTTCATATGACTCCGTCCTCTCGACAGAAAAGACACACTATATGTCGAGAATGTTTTCACAAAACAATAACTCCGTAGCCCCAGCAACAAACCCAGGGATCTCTCGAAAAAACACACATGTTGGTTTATCATTTAATTTACTCAACTGTCAAGTGTCTTCATATATATATATATATATATATATATATATATATATATATATATATATATATATCATCATCATGTGTCGTGCCGGCTGGCGTAAGCGATCAGGGATCTCCACAAATCTCTGTCGTTGGTGTTTGCTATCAACTCAGATATTGACGCTCTACCGTGCCATGAAGTCAGGCTATCCAACATTTTCTCTCTCTGTCTTCCCCTGTCTCGTCTACCCTCGATTTTACCGGTTGTCACAATGTGTTCTAAACCTCCCTCCTCATCACATGCCCGAAAAATGATGACTGCCTCTTTCTTATATTGATGATAAGCTTTCTCTGTGTCTTGATCTCATTCAACACCTCAACATTAGTGATTTTTGCGGTCCTTGGGATGCTCATCATTCTTCTGTAAAACCACATTTCTGTGACCCTCAGAGATTTTTCGATCTGTGTGTTCATTGTCCACGACTCGCATCCGTATGTCAGTATTGGTTCTATGTAGCACTGAATAACTCGCATTCTGATCGGGATTGACATGGACTTGTTGCAGATAATGCTTCTCATTTTCAGGAACGATGTTTTCCCTTGTCCTATTCTGTTCTTTATTTCTGATCGGCATCTCCCATCTGATGTTACCAGGACTCCGACGTATTTAAATTGCTGCACTTGTCTTAGATCAGTCCCATTTACTGTGATGGTATATATATATATATATATATATACAAATGACGAATGTGGAGGTGTTGAATGATTATAAGAATCAGAGAAAGCGTATTTCATATAAGAAAGAAGCAATAATTGTTTTTAGACATATAATGAGAAGAGTAGGCTTAGAACACATTGTGACAACTGGTAGCTTAGAACAATTGTACACGAGAGGTTAGAACACATTGTGACAACGGCACAATCGTGAGGAGTCAGACATAGGAAGACAAGAGAACATTTTAGATAGCCTGAATTCATGGCACGGAAGAGTGTCAACCTCTGAGATAATAGCAAACACCAGGAACAGAGACTTGTGAAGATCCATGATCGCCTACTCCAGCTGACACTGCACACGATGATGAAGATAATATACATATATATATATATATATATATATATATATAATATGCAAGTGTGTGTGTGGGAGTGTGGATATAGTTATGCGTGTATCTGTTTATATGTCAATTCAATATGTAGATTGACGCACGGAGACAATACCAGAGTATCAAAAAGTGTGTATAGACGTGGGTTGACTTCATAGCCCCGTTTTACATATATAAAATGCAGATAGTTGACAGTTGAGTAAATTAAACGATAAACGACATCAGTATTCTTTAATGAATAACTCACGTGCAGACACAAAGTCTTTAATGGATGAGAAATGTATCGATAAACGTGCATGGATAGTGGCTAGAGACACTTTGGTGATTGAAAACATATATACGAATGAATGCTTGCGTAGTGATTACTCAGTCTCTCTCTATCTCTCTCTTTTCTCTCTCTCTCTCTCTCTCCTTTCTTTCACTCTCCTTTCTCTCTCCCTTTCTCTCATTCTCTCTTTATCTCTCTCTCTCTTTTTCTCTCGTTCTCGGGTATGTGGCGTGGAGGTTAGGTGCTCGCCTTTAGTTCCATAGGTACACGGTTTGTTCCCTCGTAGAGCCATCGCGACATTTTTCCAGAGATCCCTGATCTCAGTGTAGGTGAGATCGAGTTCCTAGTTAAATCGGAGACGGACGATAAAATGTAGGTTCCTTGTTCAAATTGAGCACGTAAAAGTTCTTTCTAGATAGATCTGTTTATTTTCTTCTCTTTCTGTGACATATAAAGGACTTTCCTGTAACACTTATATTTAAAAAATACTTATATGTTTTTCCACTGCCTTGTTAAATGTTCATGCCTCGGGGGTCTCTGTGGCTAAGTGGTTAAGCCCTTTGCCTTGTGAGTCGAAAGTCGTGGGTTCGAATCGGGCGCGGCCTTCTGTTCACGAGTGCAGTTTTCCAGAGACCCTAGTTGTTGCGGAGCTACGAGTTCGTGCTTTGTGCAATACTCTGGCAAGTGGCGTGCCATTTCTGCGGAGAGGACGAGCCATATGGGTAACACCGTGCAATGAAGTCAACCTTCGGGTTTAAAACCCTTTAAAACTCATGCCTACAGCCATACGTTGCCCTGGGAATATGCTGCACATAGTATTCTGATCTTTGTTTTCCTATCAGTTCCGTTCCATACTGTTTTAGTTGTTTAATGTTTTGCAAAGCCGTGGTTGTTCTTCACTTATGTTACAACTTACTTATGTTACAACTTACTTATGTTACAATTTAATTATGTTACAATTTAATTATGTTACAACTTACTTATGTTACAATTGAATTATGTTACAATTTAATTATGTTACAACTTACTTATGTTACAATTTAATTATGTTACAACTTACTTATGTTACAATTTAATTATGTTACAACTTACTTATGTTACAATTTAATTATGTTACAACTTACTTATGTTACAATTTAATTATGTTACAACATACTTATGTTACAATTGAATTATGTTACAACTTACTTATGTTACAATTGAATTATCTTACAACTTACTTATGTTACAATTTAATTATGTTACAACTTACTTATGTTACAATTTAATTATGTTACAACTTACTTATGTTACAATTGAATTATGTTACAACTTACTTATGTTACAATTGAATTATGTTACAACTTACTTATGTTACAATTTAATTATGTTACAACTTACTTATGTTACAATTTAATTATGTTACAACTTACTTATGTTACAATTTAATTATGTTTCAACATACTTATGTTACAATTGAATTATGTTACAACTTACTTATGTTACAATTTAATTATGTTACAACTTACTTATGTTACAATTTAATTATGTTACAACTTATTTAAAAACAAAAACTTACTTCGACAAGTCCCTGTAATATCCGTACTGATATAACTAGACCATAATGAACTTCTGCCGCTCCAGGTAACAGCATGTTCAGACAGGCAGACACACCGATTGCCATTCCGAATAACCTGAGGGTAAGTTTATAAATCATATATTATCATATAATCAGTTATCTATTACTTTGTAAACGTAATACTAATCATTCAAATCATTGACGCAAGAAATCCATTTATATGTATCGTGTGTTCTATCTTACTTCGACGTTGGATGGAATCATTGGAACTATAGTGCCGCCTCTGTCAAACGATACGTAAACTTCAGTGGGTCTCTGTGGCTTAGAGGTTAGGTATTCGCCTCTGTTTGATTGATTGATTGATTGATTGATTGATTAATTGAAAGGACCTTCATCATTGCACTTTGGTGAGTAGCCATGTGTGTTTCCGATGTCTTTCTTACACAGTAAGATCTCAACGGTAGTGCATGAGCTCCTTATCACCGGAAAGGGTCCCCGATGTAATAAGAAAGAAGGTCAAACTATTTCGCTGGAATTTTATATTTTATATAAAGAGAAAATTGAGATATTTTGGACATAAAAGGACATGAAGGGCTGGAGAAGACCGTCATGGTAGAAGGCATACTGGCAAAGAGAAGAAGAGGAAAACCACGGAGAAGATGGATTCAGGATGTAACTGATGGTTTTAACATGACAGCTACAGAGGCAGGACATCTGGCCTATGAGAGAGAAATCCCGGAGGACTGGTGGGGAGGTAAAGTTTGCTCAAGACAAGCTATTTGATGATGATTTATTATATATGTATATATAATTTATATTTGTTCTGTACGGTTATTAAAATCTTGATTTTGTGATCTTTGTTAACCTTAAGTAGTCCTCTTTCCCACAGTTTTAGAATTCAACAGCTCATAGTGTCTCAGTGTTTAGTCTTTGTTATTAGATATATGCTAGATAAGAAAAGTCTCATGGACATACAACAGAAAGAAGTGTTAACATTTTCTCAATAGCAATAAGAAAAATGTTCTCATTCTTAGACAACGTCCGCACAAACGGGTAGAATTTATATCGAATTTGTATCGAGTTTTTAGACTATGGAGAAGATAAAGTACGACAATATCCAGACGTTTAGTCAAAATTGATACCAGGCTTATTTTTAACAGTGTCATTGGAAAATTGAGATGGTTAAGGGGAAGACATAAAGGAAAGAAATTACAAGTGTGACATGGACACTTGACCTACCCCCACAATAATGTCACTAAATAACTGTAATTTGTTATGGAACAGTTTCTGAACGTTTACAGCTCGAAATCATCAAAAGTAATTTGTCTCAAGGTTGTCTCCGATTCCCTGAAAAGAATTTGTCCGGCGAGTTTTCCATAAGACCGAAACTCGTACGTTGAATCGTGTGCCTGAATGAACTTTCTTTAGTAACCTTCTGAAAATATTTTGTTCCACGGATCATAAGGTACTATCTCATAGATCGTCGAAAGTTCACTGATTCATGAGCCTAAGTTACCCTGTCCAAAAATACAGAAGACTTTCTCATTCTTATTGTTCTTATTTGTTGGTCTACACCCTCTGATATCTCTCTCAAGCGTTCTTTTTCGGCCATTTTGATCATTCTTATTGTGATATATAAACAGCCTTTGCCAAGAAGATATTTTTACGTAACATCATTCAGCGCCATTTGGAGCTCTAGTGCTTATCCTTCGGCGACGTGTCCGGTTTCAGCCAGCGTACCCTCTGATATAACCAACAAGATGTTCGTCTTTAGGTTGCAAGGGGCGTGTCTGGGTTTAAAAGGGCTTTAAATCCTCTACAAAACAAATAAACAATAACTTGAGGTAATCTCGTTCAAGATTTTCTTAAGTACTATTTCTCCTGGACCTGAGGATACATTGTACTAGACATTTCGTTTCAGACAATTTGCCCCGTTTTCCTAAAATGCATTGTTATTATGTAACAACATAAAAGTAAACTTAATGTCCAAAAAACCAGTAGATACTTTACGAATGTGACGGAACTTTGTCCAGTACCAATAGAAAGTCTTTATCCCATACGCATGTAGATAGGTTTTCCTTAAAAATTGGGGGAGTCTAGAGCCGAAGGATTTACTTCTTTGCACCGGTTTTACCCCATATGGCTCGGTCCCTCCCTGCCAGAAATGGCACGTCATCTGCTGAGAGAATTGCACAAATCACGAACTCCGTAACTCCGGTAACAATCATAGAGGTCTCTGGGAAAAAAATGCACTCATCGTGGTCCGGATTCAAACCCACCACCATCGGAACTTGCAAGACAAATGTTTAACAACTTAGCCACATAGACCTCCAGGAACTTGCAAGACAAATGTTTAACAACTTAGCCACATAGACCTCCAGGAACTTGCAAGACAAATGTTTAACAACTTAGCCACATAGACCTCCAGGAACTTGCAAGACAAATGTTTAACAACTTAGCCACATAGACCTCCAGGAACTTGCAAGACAAATGTTTAACAACTTAGCCACATAGACCTCCAGGAACTTGCAAGACAAATGTTTAACAACTTAGCCACATAGACCTCCAGGAACTTGCAAGACAAATGTTTAACAACTTAGCCACATAGACCTCCAGGAACTTGCAAGACAAATGTTTAACAACTTAGCCACATATACCTCCAGGAACTTGCAAGACAAATGTTTAACAACTTAGTCACATAGACCTCCAGGAACTTGCAAGACAAATGTTTAACAACTTAGCCACATAGACCTCCAGGAACTTGCAAGACAAATGTTTAACAACTTAGCCACATATACCTCCAGGAACTTGCAAGACAAATGTTTAACAACTTAGCCACATAGACCTCCAGGAACTTGCAAGACAAATGTTTAACAACTTAGCCACATAGACCTCCAGGAACTTGCAAGACAAATGTTTAACAACTTAGCCACATAGACCTCCAGGAACTAGCAAGACAAATGTTTAACAACTTAGCCACATAGACCTCCAGGAACTAGCAAGACAAATGTTTAACAACTTAGCCACATAGACCTCCAGGAACTTGCAAGACAAATGTTTAACAACTTAGCCACATAGACCTCCAGGAACTTGCAAGACAAATGTTCAACAACTTAGCCACATAGACCTCCAGGAACTCGCAAGACAAATGTTTAACAACTTAGCCACATAGACCTCCAGGAACTTGCAAGACAAATGTTTAACAACTTAGCCACATAGACCTCCAGGAACTTGCAAGACAAATGTTTAACAACTTAGCCACATAGACCTCCAGGAACTTGCAAGACAAATGTTTAACAACTTAGCCACATAGACCTCCAGGAACTTGCAAGACAAATGTTTAACAACTTAGCCACATAGACCTCCAGGAACTAGCAAGACAAATGTTTAACAACTTAGCCACATAGACCTCCAGGAACTCCTTAAATACATTGTCACACTAGTCTAAAAGTACCGTGTCCTAGCTTCTCATCAAATACCTTATCCCAGACATCAAACTAACCATTCCACGCAACATTAAATTTGTATTCCCAGCGGTCCTAAAACCGTTTTGTCATACGTGACCAAGCCACTAGCTACAAACAGTACTTTGTCTCTTGTCATCGAAATTGCTTTTTCCGTGTCTCTTCAAACTGTTTTTCCATAGCCCACAAAACGTGCTTTGTTCCATACTTCGGGCGCTATTTATTTCAGATCTCTAATTGCACTTTGTTCAAACCGCCCTAAGGAGATTAGTTCCAACTCTTTGACAGTTATACGTCGCAGATACTCCAGAAGGATACATTCTACAACCCCAAAAGTGATCGAAGTCAGTATTGATTGATGATCAGAACAAACCGTAATTTCAGACTAAAACACTGAACACAGACTACAGATGTTTTCCCCTGGGTTGCCGGGGCTCGCAAGGGGAGCAAAGAATAGTAACAATGTGACCTGCAAGGCATGTCGTAAGAGGCGACTGAGGTAGGGGTCTAGGGAAGCTATTCTAGTAAATAAATGCGTAGAAGAAATCGGATGTGCTGGTCTACTTATAGGTGCATAACTGACACAACGTACAATCGCTCTTAGACTCAGATTACATACAAATCACAATGAGTGTTTTAACAAGTGATCGATATAGAGCGTTCGAAGAAGAAGAAGAAGGATACAGATGTTCTTGAAGTTTGAGGGCAAGATTACAGAATGGGAAGAAATAAGAGAAAATAACATTTGAATTTGATAATCAAAGCAGATCATCAAAATGAAAAGAAAAATATATGTTTTGAATTGTCAGCACAGACAATGAAAAGACATGTTGCTGATCTGTCCATGAAATTCTTGGGTTAAGGCACCCAAGAATCTCACTGACAGCTAATCAACAGATGATCAACAGCATTTTCATACCTACTTTGTGTTACCAGAGCCAAACATGGACAATGCACAAAGCGCAGACACAAAAAATAACTACATGTGAAATGCGCTGCTGCGAAAAGTTACCAACAACACAAGAAAAGACAGTCACCAACATCAGCATAAGACAGAAAGTTGGCACAGAATCTTGCTTGAATTACATTGAGAAACAAAGAATGAAGTGGTTTAGCCACTTAATAAAATGCATCAAAACTCCACAGTATACAGAATCTTCTACAACAGTACATCAGGGAAGAAGGCTGGAGGAAGACCACGAAAAAGATGGTTAGATGGTATAGCAGCATCTTGTCAAAGCGCAAAAATAGCAATCACCCAAGCCACCAAAACAGCACAAGACAAAAAGTTGCTGCTCTACTATAGATCCATGACTCTAGAAGTACATAGCGACTGACAACGGTATGATGGATACTAATATAGATGCTTACAATTTGTAGGGTCTTATATATCTGCATTCCTAGACATGCAGGTGATCTCAGTAATAAACAAACAAACAGACTTTTATCAAATGCACCTACTGCAGTGGTGTTGGCATCACATCCAGCTATTGCAGGTGTTGGCATCACATCCAACTATTGCAGCGATGGTAACACCGTAACCAACGATTACATGGATGTTGCATCACATACACCTATTGCAGGATGTTGGCATCACATCCAACTATTGCATGGTGTGGTATCACATCCAACTATGCAGGGTGTGGCATCAATCCAACTATTGCAGGTGTGGCATCACATCCAACTATTGCAGGTGTTGCATCACATCAACTATTGCAAGAATGTTGGCATCACATCCACTATTGCAAGGATGTTGACATCAATCCAACTATTGCAAGGGTGTGTATCAAGCATAATACGTTGTTGGCATGAAAAACACTTATTAGACGGTGGCCGGGTTGGGGGATAAAATAAACTACAACGCCGGAGTAATCATCAAAAGCACGTGTTGCACTGGTGTAAGCATCAAAATAACACATTAAAAGGATTTTTGCAACAAAAGCACCATTCACAATTGTGTTGACTTTGCAGCAACAATTGTTGGGATGTTGGAGAAAGATATAAGGGACATGATACAGCTACTTAGAGACATCATATTGGATGATGACAAGGCTATTAGGGACGTATCTATACTGCAACTGTGGGAATTTGAAGTCAAACGTTGCACAAGTAGGACTGTGTATCTAAGGAATTACGTAATTGAATCGCCCGAGCGGTTACCGGGGCCCAAATTTGGGGTGTAAAGAATAGAACCACTGTTACCTGCCACACATGTCGTAAGAGGCGACTAAGGAGGTTTGGCTGAAATCGGATGCATGTGTCCTAAACGTGTAGAAGTCTATGCGTTTAGGGCCTACAAAACCAATGTGCAACGTATACACGTTCTTGGCAGAGATCAAACATATCACAAAAAGTGATTAAAATTGGTCGTAAAGAACGAACACAAAGAAGGAGAAGAAGAAGACGTAATTGAGTAGGTAATTTAACGAGAATACTTTCAGTGCTCGTATACTTCGGTATCTGTTGGAGGAGACTGAATTCCTATACCTCCATTCGGAGATATAATATAAGTTCGATGCAGTCAACTAGAAAGCGATCAATACTAACAACATTCTATCGTACAATACAACTTAGTGCAGATATCACAAAGGACCTGTTTCCAGGTGCCTTGACAATTTTTATTGTTTGCACTTTTTCTCGCCCACGTTATGAGTTTAAACTACACAGTACATCACTTATTGACGCCCCCTGTTTTTGTATCCTTTAATTTTCTTATTTCTTCTTGTCATATGTACTCAGACAAACTATATCTGATTGCGTGCACCAAATAATCAACAGAATACTCCAGATCTACGTTGTTGTCTTCCCCTGTGCATTGACCTGACTCACCCCCTCATTTTTCTTGTTATCTGTTCTTGGTATATTATTGATTCAGGAATACACAATTGACTTCTATTGTTTTGGAATGTACATGGATGAACTTATCATTAACATTCATGATGCAAGAACTACAACACTGACGCAACACGAACCAGATAGAATGATGTCATGTAACAGTACTCATTCTGAAATGCATATCGTGCGGATGATCATTGACATCAAAATTAGATGGAACTGTGATCAAAATTAGATCAATACGTATCATTGTTAGCAGGCTGGTGTATGTGACTTCGGTTTGGCATTTGAAGGAGTAGGGATGAGGGAACGGCTTGGGTAGCTAACGGAAAGATGATCAATACGTGGAAATCATTCAGAGCACGCAATACTGCGGAGGCTCAATACAAAATCTAATGATACCAGAGACTGGTTAGGAAAACGACCAAGCAGATTTTCCAAGAGTAAATTTTAATTTAGAAAACAGAAGGAGGCGTCATTTGATCGGGTTGTTGTTACAATGGTGAGCGGATCTAAGTTGGCGGATCACATGCTGAGCGCGTGATTACTGGAGACTGATTTGGCTGATGATTAAGTTTGATTGTCCACATTAATGAAAGCTTACGCTGTGTGACAATATTCAAACATCTTCAGCTTGTTCATTTGCTAGACTGTCTTGTCATTTTATTTTTACATTCAATCTTCTTTGTCAATATCATTTCTTCCTTTCCTCTCTGATTTTTTTTCTTCACTTTTTGGCTTTTCTTTTATACTCTTATAGAAGGAAGCATCAGGCCAAATGGATTAGAGCGCTGCTCCCATGTAGCATACCCGCGTTCAGTCCACGGTAAGGTTATTGATTTTTTTCCTGAGCGTAGCAAGAAAATCTTAACCTGAACTGCACTAGTCATGCGCCATTGAATTCCTCAGGCTTTCGTCCCACCTGTCTTACAGCACCGTAAAAAGCGTGGCTACGGGCAGTAACGACAGTATAGAGTACTGATAATTTGTTCCTCTTGTCCCTAAACTACATCAAACTACACTTTTTCGGAAGCTCTTAATACCTGTACATTGTTTATTTGTTGATCAAACTACACTAAACTCTACTGCTATCACTAAAGCTATCACAACATCTGCAACGTTGCTATTACTACTACTAGAACAAATATTGTATACATAATATATTACGCGTTTTGATAACAAACTATATATTTTACAGCAACTATTACATATGCTAATAGCACAATAACATAATTATAAACACCATTATATGTACTTTACTTCTGATATCTCTCTCGCTATCTCTCTCTCTCTCTCTGCCTTTTTAATTCGGATTGGGGAATAGGCCCTCAACCAACTCATGCCGAGTCTTCCTATCTATAGCTATCTCCTGTATATCTCTCCAGCTCTTATTTATGTTGTTGATCTCTGTCTCCAAATTGCGTTTCATGTATTTCTCGGTCTCTCCTTCTTTCGCTGTCCCTGTGTGTTCCAGGCAAAGACACATCTTATTATATTCCCCTCAGATTTTGTGCAAAGTGTGTCCTGTCCAGCGTCAGTGCCTTTTTTAACCTCTTGGTTCAGTGGAATCTGTCTTGTTCTCTCCATAAGTTCCTCATTTGTGACCCTATCATACTATCTCAGTCCCTCAATTCTGCGCAAACACCAGTTGATAAATGGTTGCAATTTATGCGTTATTATTTTAGTAATTCTCCATGTTTCTGACCCATACTTCAGACATACTCGTAGCTAAATGCGTTGTTTAACAGGTTTGCGTGTATGCCTATCATCATCCAATAGTTTGTTTAGAGCAGAACTTTGTTACCACATCAGTTCTTTAGAATGTCTATCTCTCATAGGCCAGATATCTCAACTTTCTTCCTCATTGTTAAAATCAGCGGTCACACACTGAATCATTTTCTCCTGGTCTTTTTTTCTTTTCTTTGTTGGGATGTTTACTTCCATAATGGTCTTCTCCATCACTTTGTGTCTATTAATATTTCCAAAAAGACTTCAATTTTCTCATATTTATTTGTAGCAACATTCAGTTGTTTTCTTTAATTTTGAGTTTCTCCTGGATAGATCTCTTGTTCCTTTCTCTGTCTATGATATACGGAGGACTCTTTTGTAACATGTGTATTAAAAAAACACATACATCCTTCGCCCGAGTGGTTACCGGGCGCAAATTTGGGTATAAAAAATATAACCACTGTTACCTACCACGCATGTCGTAAGAGGCGATTAAGAAGGTTTGCTGAAATCGGATGCACATGTCCTAAATCTGTAGAAGTCTATGCGTTTTGGGGCCTACCAAACCAATGTGCAACGTATACACGTTCTTGGCAAAGATCAAACATATCACAAAAGTGTTTAAATTGATCGTAAAGAACGAACGCAAAGAAGAAGTAGAAGACATATATGCTTTTTCTACTGCTTTGTTAAATGTCCATGTTTCACACCCATACGAGTGCTTTAGTTTTAACAAAGATAAAATAAGTGATATGTTACCAGTTCCAGCATTGAAAGTAGAATCACTGTTATTGTACCCTTGTATATAATGCTTGCTATTGCGTGATGTATCCTTGCGACTTTGGTTTCAAGCTTTTATTGTGAATGCATGAAGTGTGTAGTTTCTGTATGTGTGTTGTGTATGCAGAGTGTACATCTGCGTGTGTCTGTGCGTACTTGTGTGTGGGGCGAGGGGTTCTCTGGGGCGTAGAGGTTAGGTGCTCGCTTCTCGTGCTAAGGGTACTCAGTTCGTTCCCTCGTGGAGTCATCGCGATATTTTTCCAGAGATCCATGAACTCAGTGTAGGTAAGATCGAGTTCCTACTCCTATCGGAGATGAACGATAAAACTTAGGTCAAGTGTTCAATTTCATCACGCAAAAGAACACTTCCAAGTTCAAAATCGAGAAGAGCAGGATGGAAAGCAGCTATCGAGCAAAATTCATTAGAAAAGACTTAGAAATAAAATCCTGCAAAATAGCTTCACCATCTTTAAAATTACATCCTCACCGGTGCTATGGAGTTCTGCACAGCAGCTGAGATTGTCCTGTGTAAGAAAACGTAGGAGCATACCTGGTTACTCACCGAAGTGCAATGATCCTATCAATCAATCAGGGGCGAGACGCTGTGCCAGCGTCTGAATATTTCAATCATTGCAAAGCAGGAAATAGGATAGACTAAAAATGTGAAAAAGTCAATGAACATCGCCTACCACATATATCACAGACAACACATATTGGTAGATATATAAACATATGTTCTACACTGTTGAATAGAATATTAAACTTCCGGTCACGCGGTGTTCCTGTGTGAACTCAGACAATCAATGTGATCCCACGTGACACTTGGATTAACTCAAACTGTCATGAGAGGAACTGGTCGGCTTCTGAAATAGTTCAGTCGAGTCCCTGGTGATTGGGAGGCAACTCAAAGTTGTTTATTATGTTTAAGTCGGAAACCGACGGTTCGATTAAGAACTGAACATTAATACGGGAGAGAAAATAGAATACTACTGCCCTGATAATTATTAGATACGTGAATAAAAAGACATCAACATGTTTATGACAAGGTTTTTCACTTAAACCTTAGAAATGTGGAAATGGCGTATGTAATAGGGAATGTTGAAAGTAATGAATGTCAAAGTAATAAGGAATATTGAAAGTAATAAATGTCAAAGTAATAAGGAATAGTGAAAGTAATAAATGTTGAAAGTAAAAAAGAATGTTGAAAGTAATAATGTCAAGTTATAGGAATCTTAAAAGTAATATTGTCGTATGTAATAGGAATGTCGAAAGTAATGAATGTCGGTAATAAATGTTGAGTAAGAATGTCGTTAAAAAGTAATGTTAAGAATGAATGTCGAAATTAAAAGAATGTTGAAAGTAATGAATTCGAAAGTACTAAGGAATGTTGAAAGTAATGAATGAGTCTAAGAATGTGAAAGTAATGTTGAAAGTACTAAGAATGTTGAAAGTAATAATTAAAGTACTGGAATGTTGAAAGTAATGAATTCCGAAAGTACTAAGGAATGTTGAAAGTAATGAATTCCGAAAGTACTAAGGAATGTTGAAAGTATTATGAAATGTCGAAAGTAAAGAGTGTCGAAGATAAAGAAGTAAAAGTAGTAAAATAATGAAAGTCAAAATAATGAAAGTCAAAGATAATGAAAGTCAAAGATAATGAAAGTCAAAGATAATGAAAATTGAAAGTAGCGAAATGTCAGTAAGTAGAAGTAAGCTGTTGTATAATTTCAAAATGATCTTTTATTAAACGTTCGAATATAACTTAGCTATCTGACTCTCATTGATTGACTAATTGATTGACTAATTGATTGATAATTGACTAATTGATTGACTAATTGAGACTAATTGATTGACTAATTGATTGACTAATTGATTACTATTGATACTAATTGATGACTAATTGATTGACTAATTGAATTGATTGACTAATTGATTGGTCAATTGATTGAAGCTAATTGATTGACTAATTGATTGACTAATTGTTACTAATTGATTGACTAATTGATTACTAATTGATTAAATTGATGACTAATTGATTACTAATTGATTGATGCTAATTGTATTGATTAATTGATTGACTAATTGATTGACTAATTGATTGACTAATTGATTGTCATTGATTGCTAATTGATTGATAATGATTAACTAATTGATTGACTAATTTATTGATTAATTGATTGACTAATCGATTGACTAATTGATTTTGACTTATTGATTGACTCATTGATTGACTAATTCATTGACTAATTGATTGATTAATTGATTAACTAATTGATTGACTAATTGATTGGCTAATTGATTGACTAATTGATTGACTCATTGATTGATTAATGGATTGATAGACCATCATCATTTCACGTCAGGAAATATTCATGTGTGCTACAATACCTCTCTTACACTTAGACACTTCAGCGATAGTGCACAAGCTCATTTACACCGGCAAGGTCTCCAATAAAATTTTGAGGATGATAAAAATAGTGTTGAATTTGTAGTTTAAAATGAATAGTAATTATTTTTGCACAGGAAGCGGCTATCCAGCCTACTCATATCGATGTTTAATGGTTCTTTTACGTTATCAATTTGAATACGATATCTACTTTGCATTGTCCGCCTTTGAAAAGACTAGAAACTAGACCTCACTCCATTGCTCCGCTGCTTCCCCTGTGGTTCTTACAAAAAACCTCCTTATTCTCATCATACAAGAAGCTTGAAGCTACTTTGAATGATGTATGCATATTTGTTATATGTGTATGCATGTGTGTATGTATGATATTGTCTCGTCTCAAATATACAAGCACAATAAGCTTATGGCATGTGTTTGTGTGCAAACACTGTTCGATCGAACATTACCTGATTATTCTGTGGCTATCTTCTTCTTCTTTCTTCGTTCGTTCTTTACGACCAATTTTAATCACTCTTTGTGATATGTTTGATCTTTGCCAAGAACGTGTATACGTTGCACATTGGTTTGGTAGGCCCCTAAACGCATAGACTTCTACACGTTTAGGACGCATGCATCCGATTTCAGCCAAATCTCCTTAGTCGCCTCTTACGACATGCGTGGCAGGTAACAGTGGTTCTATTCTTTCACCCAAATTTGAACCCGTAACCACTCGGCGCTGTGTCTACCTAAAACGAAGCTTGTGAAAGACACTCCTCTGTAAAGACATTTTAGAATGGCTCGCTGGTTGTGTTCGTAAGAACGCTCGTAATACTTTCTTTCTTTCTTTCTTTCTCGATCCTGTATGCCTCACAGCGTCAGGTCAGGAAGAGATTTCTAAAACGGGCCTAGTATGCGCTTCGTAGATAGTCTCTTTCGTCGCCTCTGTTATCTCTGAGTCCATCTTTGCGTGGCCGCCTTTTGCTTTGTACCCATTGTATCGAAGCAGCATTGCTCTTTGGGTGCACTGTCTGATGGTAATCTGCTTACGTGACCGACCATTTAATTTGTTGTTTCTTGATGAAGTCTAGTACTGATGTTGTACCCACCTTTTATCCTGATGTCTTCATTTCTCAACCGGTCTCTTCTTGTTACACCCGCATTCTGCGTAGACACTTCATCTCTGTTGTGACTAGTTTTCTTCTATCGTTTGTTGTCAGCGTCCAGGTTTGGCACTGGTAACATAATGTGGGAAGATTTGTTGAACATTGCTCTTTTGTGTTCATGGTGACGTGTTTGCATCTTAAAATTGCCCATTTGCCTATCATTTGGTTTGCTTTGTTGCATCTGTGTTGAATTTCATTAGTTATTCTTCCATTTGCTGAAAAATGCTCCACGTAATACTTTGTTAGACAATAGGTGCTAAATATGAGTAAGTGGTTCGAATCCTGTGTTTGTGATTTTAAAAAAATCTCTTAATACATGTACACTTACTATTTATTGATCATATTCATTGCTTTCGTTGCTTCTTCTGTGGTTTTTACATAAAACTCTGTATTCTCACCTCACCTACACAGAGTTCATACATTGCTACAAAAATAGTCTTATTATTCCACTCGTAACGTGAACTCATTACCTTGAAACGTGAGCAGGGCAACGAGTCTCAACAACATATACCTTCTCTGTGGCAACGAGTCTCAACAACACATATACCTTTCTCTGTGGCAACGAGCCTCAACAACACATATACCTTTCTCTGTGCAACAGTCTCAAGCAACACATATACCTTCTCTGTGGCAACGAGCCTCAACAACACATATACCTTTCTCTGTGGCAACGAGCCTCAACAACACATATACCTTTCTCTGTATCTATACTTGGTAAGGTCAGAATATTAATGAAACATTAACTGCACAAATATATTTTAAATGCATTTCATACGCGCGTATATACATTTACTTTGGAGCAAATCGATTGAAAGCTTCATCTATTTTTTAGATAAATTTATACAATTTTGGTAAAAGGATATGAAAATATTAAAAGTGTACTGAACGAATAATACAAGGAATTTTACTTGATATAAATTGAAATAACGACATCTCTAAAACATACTTCAGTTTTTCAATTATTTTTTTTTAAGAAATGGAAAAAAAAAATATTGAAAAGCAAACCTTACAGTGCTGTTGCCACTCTCCATTCATACTTCTGCTCTAATCAAAGTCTGGAAGTCTTCCCCGAGCAATTAAGATAAGACCGTGTTTGGCGCTGTCCTATCGAAAAGCTACGTAAACCCCTCTAATGGCCAATTATCCGGAAGGTGACTTCCTTTCACGTGTGGAGATCTGTTGGATTTCTGAATACCGGTGGAGTAGATATTGAATCGAGCGAACTCACAACAAGGGGCTCACTTGGGGTGAGTGTAAATAGACAGGCATTGCTATCACAAAGAAGTTTCTATGCTACATGAGACTAGATTTTTTTCTTGTTATTTCACACACTAAAACTTATTTTGGTTTTTAGCATATTTTTTTAAAATTAATAAAATATTCAATAACAGAAAGGAAGGCATGTAAAATTCAATAAATATATAAAGAATGTGAATCTGAACACATTTAAAAGAGTTTCTTCTTCTTTTTCTTCTTCTGCTTTAAACACTCCATATCAATCACCTGTTAACCACTCAGTATGATTTGTATGTGATTCGAGCCTAAGAGCGATTGTACTTTGTGCCAGTTATGCGCCTACAAGTATTTTACCACCAAAATACTTTCATCAATTTCGAATATGTTTGACAGTTTACACCTCTTTCCTTCTATCCATTCTCAAATAAATGTCAGTTAGTGCACAACTGATTGTGAAAGATGTTTATCGTAATGTGTTTGAGTAGACCAGACTGACATTCCGATAAATAGTGTCAATATCATAATAATGAACAGGCATTATTCCGCAATATACGAAAATATTGAGCGGTATAAATATATCTCTTGTTTGATCAGGTTCATTGAAAGATCACAGTGAAGGGAAACAACTTATCATTTAAAGTGCATTACGTTTACACTTTTACAAGAATGGTAGAATCCACAGAAGTGAAGGTTGAAGCGACAGAAGGGAGGTATGAAAACCGCAATAGGAAACACTTACATGTAAATTTGTAGATTCTTAGATCAAATGTCACATCCATAATTTCTATCATTATAACATTGAAAGTAAACAGACGGTTATAACTGGTTGTAAATTATTTCTGTTCTTTTAGAATAGATCTCAGATCTATGAACTTCTCAGAATGAAGGCAACATGTCACATTATATATTTTACACTTTTTTGCTCTACATAGAAACCAGATCGATTGATATCAGTGGCGGCTCGTCATTAAGGTTCAGTGGGGCCAGGCCCCCTCAAAAGTAATGTGTAACGTGCATTTATTATTTAATAAATTAAAATATAACCTAATCCAAAACCATGATTTTTCCGAAAGTTTGTGTCCTGTCCCATCAACAAAAAGGATCACGAGCCGCCATTGATTGATATGAATATCATCATTGTACTTCGGTGAGTAACCATGTGTGTTCCGATCTATTTTCTCCACAGGAAGATCTCAGCGGTAGTGCATAAACTCCGTAGCACCGGCGATAGTCCCCGATGTAATTTTTAAGATGGTGAAAATATTTTTTTAGGAATTTTATTTTTAATCTTTCTAATTAAATTTTATCCCGGCTGCGACTTTCCAGCCTGTTTTTCTCGATTTTGAACTGCCAATAGTTCTTTTACATGCGCAACTTAAACACGAGACTTATCTTTAATCGCACGTCTTCGATGGGACTAGGAACTTGACCTCAACCACACTGAGATTAGGGATCTCTAGCAAAATATTCTGAAAGCCCCCACAAGAAAGCGAACTGAGTACCTTAGGAGCGAGAGACGAGCACCTTACCTCTACGTCATAGAGACCCTCATGAAAATAGATCAGATTTCATAAATAAATAAGTCTATTCAATTTGTTTCTGGGTAGTAAAGGTATTCATGGAGGTTTTAAAGTGCAGGTAATTAGTATGATTTTATGCAGAATAGAATAGAAATTTGACTATCACCAAATAGATTAATGGGTATCCACTAGAAAATAAAATATATTGAGTTAATTTTTTTAAAATTCAAAACTTAGTATAGTCTCTGACGCAGAAACATTTTTCTAAACTGCAAATGAGAAAAACATGGTATTCATTCAAGTAAGACAGTTCATGTTAATCGTTGAACTGGAGATGAGAAAAACAAGAAATTCATTCAAGTAAGACAGTTCTTGTTAATCATTGAACTGGAGATGAGAAAAACATGGTATTCATTCAAGTAAGACAGTTCATGTTATTTATTGAACTGTTATAAACATTATGTTCTTTTAGAAAATGAACACACAGATCGAAAAATCTCTGAGGGCCACAGAAAGGTGGTTTTAAAGAAGAATGATGAGAATCCCATGGACTGCTAAAATGACTAATGTGGAGGTGTTGAATGAGGTCAAGACACAAAGAAAGCTTATCATCAATATAAGAAGAGGCAGTCATCATTTTATGGGCATGTTATAAGGAGGGAAGGTTTAGAACACATTGTGACAACCGGTAAAATTGAGAGTAGACGAGACAGAGGAAGACAGAAAGAGAACATTTTGGATGACTTGACTTTGTAGCACTGTAGAGCGTCAACATCTGAGTTGATAGCCAATACCAAAGATAGAGATTTGTGGAGATCTATGATCGCCTACGACAGCCGACACGGCACCTGATGATGATAATAACAGTAACTAAAGAGATTTTGATAAGTGTTTGCGGCACACAGTACTAACAATTACAATGTACTAAGATAGAATTTAAATCACACAAATCAAATAAGTTTCCAACCATGTAGTTCAATTGTCAAAGATATTTTATTCAGACATCTTTCTATTTTTTTATCTGATCCAGAGACATGTTCAGTCGTCCAAAACTCGGGGCTCTGTGGTTAAGTTGTTAAGTCCTTTGCCTTGTGAGTCGATGGTCCTGGGTTCGAATCCGGACTGCGCCGTTCTGTTCACGAGTGCAGTTTTAACCAGAGTCCGATATGATTGTTGCTGGAGATAGGGTGTTCATGCTTTGTGCAATACTCTCGGCAGGTGGCGTGCCATTTCTGCGGAGAGGACTGAGCGATATGGGGTAAAACCCGGTGAAATGAAGTCAATCCTTCGGCTTTAAAACTCTTTAAAACCCTTCCAAAACTGTCATCTGGTGGCTTACAGACGGGAGAGGAATTTAAAGGATACGTTGGCCCGTCTGCCCAGCGTGTTCGTAGCGCGTTGGACTACGGGTGACTATCCCTCTGTGTGTGCGGGTTCAATTCCGCGGGATGGCAGAAAAAACCACAGATTCCCCAGATTTATGATGTTCGTGACACCGAACCGAAGGGTTACGATGTCCATGGCACTGAGCCGAAGAGCTGAAAAGCTCAAGTGCTTCTGGATCGGAAAATAAAAAACAAATAAAAGGATACGTTGATACACAATCGTCTTAAATTAAATGTTTAGTGTCATTTTGGCAGCGTCCAGTGTGGAAGTCGACGATGCTATACATGTGTTTATGTGATCTAAACCCATACTGTACTTTTTCCTAAATCCACATATGTTATTGATGATGGTTGTACATTCGAGTTCAGCAACATTATGTACGGCATCATATGGAAACGATGTGTTAAGGTATACATAGGCGAAACTGGCAGAAAGCTTAGTGAACGTTCGGTCAATATTGACCTGATATAAGCAAACGCTCTGTGACCACTGCAGCCACTCATTTCAATGAAACTGGCCGTTTGGTAGCTCGCTATATCCAGTCACAGACATCCGATCATGTTTGCCTGATGATCGTTGTCGATTTGCTTTAGAAAATCGTATTTTAACTTTATATTGTGCTTTTCGACCTCATAGACTCAACGCACTACACCCATATGCTCCTTATTACTGTCTCTTCTTATGTTCCATATTATATGTTTATTTGAATATATATATATATATATATATATATATTTGATTATTATTGTTTTATTTTCGTTTATCTACTTATAGTTTTCACATTTATTTCGTTTTTCGTTTTTAGTTCAGTTTTTTATCGGCAGGATTTATCGACTGACCCAGCTGACTGCCTGTAATATCTATTGTATGCGACCAGTTTCAATCTCGTCGTTTGTTTTGTATTCTTTGTTTGATAAAGCCCTTTTGGCCGAAACGACGACTTGCATCTTTATTTTTATGTAAAAAATAAAAAATATACCAGCGCTAGTTTTTTTTAACTGCCTAGCAACTAACAGATTCGAACAGACGGTTAAAAGAAGCATTGCATTCATACTTATTTGAAACAAAATTCATATTTTCTCAACGCTGAAAATAAGAACTTTCAATAGTTAGCAACAGATCATGACTGTTAGTTATGTTAGAAATGTACAAGCTCTTGCAGACCTTGGTGAGATGTTTGCTGATTCCATATTTTCTTAGACAATCCATAGTTTGTTTCTTCGACTCTGACGAAGGCCTTTTCCTGGTCAATGAATGCCACACTACAGGTCTTGTTATGTTTAATTGCACTTTATGTCAGTTGTCTTAATGTGAATATTGCATCGGTACAGCTTCTATTTTGTCTGAAACTCATCTGTGCTTCTGATAGTTGTTCTTCAATTGTTGGTCTTTGTCGTTTTTCAATTATCTTAGCATAGATTTTTCCTATGTAACTTAGTAGTGAGATTTTAGTTTAAAAAATGGGGCTGTATGTTTAAAAACAACATTTTCATAATATTACTGAATTGAGGTTTCACGTACACAGAAGAAATGTAACTGTAGTCTCAAGTTTGTCTTCAATTATTTAAAAAGATTTCTTCAAAAGCAAATTAGGTAATTTTGTTTGACATTTGAACTAAATCTACTTATACTTGAACATATTTGCTCATATTGTAAATTGCACTAAAAGTTAACACAATTCTGCAAACAAATCACTTTAAATTTGGAAATTGCTTAGACGACAGTAATGTATAAAATTGGATCAGATAGCTTCGTCCATACTTGTTTATCTGCAGGGCATCTGATAGCAATAATTCTCACATGAAACTCACCTGGGAATTTTCATCTCTGTTGCCAAATATAGATTTTTTTAAATCAGCTTTACTTTATTGTTTTTCCAATGAAAACCAGAAAATCATTGATGTAATTGTTTGTACAACTCAGAAATCATATATCATTGATGTAATTGTTTGTACAACTCAGAAATCATATATGATTGAATGAAGAATGAAATTTAGATTAATTATCTATGTGGAATTTCTTTATAACAAGAATGGAAAATGAAAAGAACAACAGATTAGATGGTTTGGACACCTGATAAGAATATCCTGGTATCGCCTACCACAGAGAGCCACACATAAAAAGTATAATGGGTACAAAGCAAGAGGAAGACCACGCAACAGATGGAGCGACGGCATCAAGAACAGACTTACAAAAATGAATATCAGCTTACAAAGTGCCTTAAAACTAGCACACACAAGATCATTACGTCCACCCCCCATCCCAACCACCCCTCCCTCCCCAACACTTCATGAAGAAAAAATAGTGGAAGAGAAGAAGGAGATGGAAAATGAACTAAGTTATGAACTTTCACCCATCAGTGTGTTGTCGGGGCTCGCAAGGGGAGCAAAGAATAGTAACACTGCGACCCACAAGGCATGCCGTAGGAGGCGACTGAGGTAGGAGCATAGGGAAGCTATCCATAGTAAATAAAAAAAACGTCGCAGAAATGGGATGTGCTTGCCTGGCACAAAGTACAATCGCTCTTAGTCCCAGATCACATACTGATCACAAAGAGTGGTTTCACAAGTGGTCAATATGGAACGCTTGAAGACGAAAGAGAAGAAGAATGAGCTGTCACCAGACCTTCAATTAGCCGAAGTTTTAATCTGTACACAGACATGTCAAGACATGTGTAAATAGACAGGAATCAAGTTTCTTTCGCTTTGCAATCACAAACTGAAAGCTTCAACTACACATTGTGTGTATCAATGTAGTTCAACATATAACGAAGGGAATTATTTCATTTCTTTTTTGTTCATTATAATTATATATATTCAAGTTTTTGTTTTTTTCCTTTTCCGCTTCGGATAAGATCTGTCATTGAGCTTGGGCTGTGTTTCATATAAGACCACTTTTTTGCACTTGGTGTTTTATATTCTTTACTTGATAGACACGTTTTTTGCACTTGGTGTTTTATATTCTTTACTTGATAGACACGTTTTTTGCACTTGGTGTTTTATATTCTTTACTTGATAGACACGTTTTTTGCTCTTGGTGTTTTGTATTCTTTTCCTGATAAACATGTTTTTTGCATATGATGTTTTGTAATCTTTTCCTGATTTTGCATTTGGTGTTTTTCTATTCTTTTCCTCATAAACATGTTTTTGTACTTGGTGTTTTGTATTCTTTTCCTGATAAATACGTATTTCTGCACTTGGCTTTTTGTATTATTTTCCTGATAAATACGTTTTATGCACTCAATGTTTTGTATTCTTTACTTGATAAACACGTTTTTAATCACATCGCAACTTTAGTTTGTTTTTGTGCTTTGTAAAAGCACATAAATTGATATTATGATCTCTCAACTTTAGTATCTAATTTTACTACAGTGTTACCGATGATATTGTAATACAGGCAAACTGCAATATTGGGTTTATTTTCCAATCATTAGCTCTCATAACTTGTCAAGAGAAAAATGGTATTGATGTAGGAAGTGATGCATACAAACGGGGTATTCAAACCACTAGTGCCATGTTCTGAAATGAAAAGACACGTCTTAGGCGGCTTCCGGTATCGATTAGGGCAACCGAATCATTAGAAAAGTCACGTGAGCAGGATCTATTTTGTTCACGGCTGCTTTATGTGAGGCATGCGCGGATTAATCTAGGATTTATCAAGAATAAACAGGCCTGAGCTTCTGGTGCGAAAAAAGAATTTAGAGACGAAGAGATTCCGTGATGGAGAACGTGATGTTGCTTGAGGAACTAGTTAAGAGGAGTACAATTGCTGGGGTCAAAATCCTGATTCTTTATCAAAAGCGCACATTCCTTGATATCTTCTCAAACCAAGTGAACGCAGAGATTATGGAATCAAGGTTAACTGGGAGCAATAATGGAGATAGTTGATACATTTGGTGATATTGTCAATCACAGGTCAATATTTAGTTGATACATTTAGTGACATGTCAATCACAGGTCAATATTTAGTTTATACATTTAGTGACATGTCAATTATGGGTCAATTTTTTTTTGTTCGATCCAGAAGCACTTGAGTTTTCAGCTCTTCGGCTCGGTGCCATGGACATCGTAACCCTTCGGTTCGGTGCCACGAACACCGTGAATCTGGGGAACTTGTGGCTTTTCTGCCAGCCCGCGGAATTGAACCAGCACACACAGAGGGCTAGTCACCCGCAGTCCAACGCGCTACGAACACACTGGGCAGGCGGGCATGGGATATTTATGGGTCAAATATTTAGTTGATACATTTAGTGACATTGTCAATCACAGGTAAATATTTAGTTTATACACTTAGTGACATGTCAGTTATGGGTTAAATATTTAGTTTATACATTTAGTGACATTATTAATCGCATGTCAATATTTAGTTTATACATTTGGTGATATTGTCAATCGCATGTCACTGTTTAGTTGATACATTTAGTGACATTGTAAATCATATGTCAATATTTAGTTGATGCATTTAGTGACATTGTAAATCGCAAGTCAATATTTAGTTTATATATTTAGTGAATGTGTCAGTCACATGCCAATATTTAGTTTATAAATTTAGTGACATTGTCAATCACAGGTATCCCAGTACTCCCAACATTCTGCGTATACACTTCATCTCTGTTCTGACTAGATTTCTTCTGTCATTTAATGTCAGCATCCAAGTTTGGCACTGATAACATAATGTAGGGAGAAAGATTATGTTGAACAATTCTTTTTTGTGCTCATGATGACATGTTTGCATTTTAATATTGGCGCCATTTATCGTTTCACTACTGGAATTAACAGCCCATCACGTAAAAAAACCGCGACAGTGTTCAAAATTGAATGTATTCAAGAATCCTAGACGACCTCCAAGCCTGAAGATCGTTATACACACAACAAGAAAATCTGGACTAAAGATGATTTTTTAGAACAAAAATAAGATTCAATTATTGGAAAGGCTATATCAAATGAAACTAAGTGCATTAAGGCCAGCAATCTTACTGTGTTTTGTCTCTTGCTTTAATGATTATATCACTGCAACTATTTTTGTTGGGCTCGTGTTTTTACCGTTTTCATTTTACATACATCAATTTTTCGGCGTCTTGTCTAAAAGCTTTCAGCCTTGACATGATTTTCAGTTTCAAATAAATGTTTCTCGCGTGACACGTCCACATTATTGTAATTATGTTGTGCTCTTTGTCCTTTCTGAGCCTTCTCTTTGTAGAAGACTTTCTGTAACTAGGTTGTATTTCCGATTTCTTAGATTTACGAATAATTTTCATCATGTGTCATGTCAGTTGGTGCAGGAGACCACAGACCTTCACCATTTGCTGATTTCTATTTCAGTTGATCTGTTATTGATTTTCTTCAGATCTACGAGTTCAGACAGTATCTTCATTGTTTTTGTCACATTACATATCTTTTCACAATTATTTATGCAGTATAAATTAGCACGGATACAACAGAGTAGTGTACACAGACATGTCGATGAGAACAGGTCATAAACCCATAATGACACAGATCAGACAAAGAAAATGACGATGAGTCGAATATAGCCTTCGGAAGACATGTCATGTCACTGACAAGCGCTAGAATATAGCCTTCGGAAGACATGTCATGTCACTGACAAGCGCTAGTGTGGAACCCACAAGGAAAACGAAAAAAGGGACGTTCTAAACAGACGTGGACACGTAGTCTTCATTAGAAACTAAAGAATGCTATATTAAACTGGGAAGCTACAAAACCGACCAGAGACAGTGAAAAGAGGTGAACAGCTGTTGAAACCCCATTTTCCCCGAGAAGAGCAGAAAAATAAGTCAAAAGAACTGGGAAGTAAAGGAGACAAACGTTCTGTTGACCACATCATCAATAGTGTGTTGATTGTCAAAAAGTAAACAAAAATATACGGGTCTAACACCGCATTCCCCAATAGACCTCTTGGTATGAAAACGATCTCCTTTACATTTTTTCTTTGACATGTCAATTGTAATTGATTAAGTAGCAATACTACTATATACAAGTTTACTAAATATATGAAATTACCAAGAACCGCAGTTTGCCAATATAAATGACAGATGGCATCAACATTTCGACGAAACGATCTTTATCAAACGAAGAATAAAAGACACAAAGACCATCTTCTATGTTCCATCTTTTTCTTGCATTGCTAGAGTTTTTTAAATTATTAAACGTATCTGGTATTTCTTGTTTGTTAACAGCCGTTGCTAAGTTTTGTCACTCAGTGTGTAGTTTTAGTATAGTGGTTTGTGAACTCTCATCTTAGGCGCGTGGTCTTGGCTTAATTCCGGAGTATATATATATATTGCGCCTGGGCACACTTCTTCGACAAAGTTCTTCGACCTGCGAGGCAAATAGAACAGCACGGATGGAACAAAAACGTCAAAATAGAAAGCAGTAAAACTTCCCACAAGTGCAAGTATACTTGCCCACACTGTACACGAACATTTCAAGCCCGTATCGGGCTCACTTGTCATCTACGCACACACAGACAAACATGACGCAACTACATTCCCTTGGATGAAAATTGTGTGGTCATCATCACCCGTGATGGACGAGTATCATCATCATCATATATATATATATATATATAAACACACGTCACTACCGTCACAATGACATAGAACCCATGACTATGACAACACCAATGTCAGACATACAAAAGACAGATTGGTGATATCGAGAGTTACAAATATTACAAGAGAAACTCGAATAAACTAATATAAAACTGCGTGTTGATGTACAAGATATTTTCTATCTTCTTCCTCGATTACGAGCCCAAGCGTACCTGGTAGCAAGATTTGGAAGCAAATTAGTTTTCTGGATTTTAACGAAAGATAAAATAGACCTCACCGTTCAGAAAGCAATGGCAAACTACTGAACTTATAAGTAGTGCCTAGAAAATCAAATATTCGTTTACTGTGGTTGATGGCTACGTCCTATAAAGGATATGCCACGATTTTTCATACATACAAACGAATGGCATTCTTTCTCAGGGCAATCGATTCTCTGAATAAACCCAACTGAAAATGCATTCACGTGCTTTATGAGTTGATGACATTTTGGAATCTGGCATCGAAGCTACTGACTGCATAAGTGCACAGAGATTAACACTTTTAAAATGTATGAAAGACCAACTACATGAAGACCTGAGCTCTGGTAAATCTTTTCAAGCAAGTTTTTCCACGTAAAAATGTCTTACCTCGGTAACGTTATAACAAAATAAAAAGAGTACAAGGTTATATCTCAGGCCAAGTAATACGCACATTACTGAGAGTAAACATAAACACATTACTTAGAGTAAACATAAACATATTACTTAGAGTAAATATAAGCACATTACTTAGATTAAACATAAACACATTGCTTAGAGTAAACATAAACACATTACTTAGAGTAAACATAAACATATTACTTAGAGTAAATATAAACACATTACTTAGAGTAAACATAAGTACATTACTTAGAGTAAACATAAACACATTGCTTAGAGTAAACATAAACACATTACTTAGAGTAAACATAAACGTATTACTTAGAGTATATATAAACACATTACTTAGAGTAAACATAAGTACATTACTTAAAGTAAATATAAACACATTACTTAGAGTAAACATAAACACATTACTTAGAGTAAACATAAACACATTACTTATAGTAAACATAAGCGCATTACTTAGAGTAAACATAAACACATTACTTCGAGTAAACATAAACACATTACTTTTTTTTTTTTCGATCCAGAAGCACTTGAGCTGAAAGCTCTTCGGCTCGGTGTCATGGACATCGTAACCCTTCGGCTCGGTGCCACGAACACCGTAAATCTGGGGAACCTGTAGCTTTTCTGCCAGTCCGCGGAGTTGAACCCGCACTTACAGAGGACTAGTCACCCATAGCCAACGCGCTACGAACACGCTGGGCACGAGGGCAAACACATTACTTAGAGTCCAACTATAAGCACCAATAATGTGTAAAATATTAAATGAATATGTGTCATGTCCCAAAATGAAAGTCAGCTTCAACAGAAGTTTAATACTGTTATTTCTTTATAATGGGTGACGAAGTCTGCAAAACTATTTGGTTTATCTCTAGATCTTTCTTTTCCAATCATGTTGTTGTCCTCCTCTCTCCCGCTTTCCTCAACTATTCAATCCAGCATTATCGTAGTTTTTTCTGTCTATATACTCTTCAAGGCCCGTTTGACACATAAGGCTTCCACAAAATACTTTTACTGCTACTGTTCTTCCGTCTCTCTACCATTATTGTTTCCCATGTCAAGACATAACCTTTCAACTCTCTTTCCACAGTTTTTTTCTGTGAACGTTCAGGTTTGTTCCCCATCCGCTGTCAGTCGGAGAGCTGTCCTAGCCTGCGTCCCTACTGGTATACTACATGAACCCCCATCTTTACCAGATCTCTCCACTCTGCCCATTTTCTTGCATTCCATCTCCCCTTCTTGTGAAGTGCTTCTTCTTCCTCGTATGTTTCTAGCTACTTGTTCAATATTCACGTTTCTGTCCAATGTAGAAAGGATGAATGCAGTGGCGGCTCATCATTAAGGCCAGAGGGCCGGACCCACCAAAATAATGTGTAATGTGTATTTATTATGTAATGGATTAAAATATAACCTAACCCAAAACCATGATTTTTCGAAAATGTGTGTCTGGCCCCACCAACAAAAATGATCACGAGCCGCCAATGGATGAATGAATATATATTTTGATTGATATAAAACTGATTTTTGCCGCAACATTGCACTTGTATTTTTTTTAATCTTTCTGTTTCTTTCAAAGCTATCAAATATCTTACCTGGTGGCGGAAATTCGTGAGGCCAGGTACCCTCCTGGAATCTGTGTTACAATGTAACCCCAGAAGAATGAGCTGTCCACTACACCAACAGTTTCCGGTGTCCAGTTGAATTCTGGCTCCTGGCAATAGAGAAACGATATCATTATGCTGTGATGTAGTTAATGAACACATCTTACAGATAATATCACCTTACGATGTTAAATGACGTGATCTCAAATAAAAAGGAATAAAATGCTGCCACATATATGACAGGGCTAACTAGATTTGTAGTAGTAAAGTTTTGAGCAACTGTAGATACAATTTCAATTTCAGATACAGTCTAATCTGGTTAACCATCTAGCAATGAGTACCAGGACACACACCTAGTATATTCATGTATATAGTTTAAGGAACTTGTCTGAAATATTTAATTGCATTAATATTAATGTAAATTGCTATAACAATTGAAAGATATGCATGTTTAAAAAAATTAGAAAAAAAAAAAAACAATTTGCCGATGAAACAATACATGCAATGGAACTAGCAATCGACTATCAATCAACATACCTAAAGGTCGAGATCGAATATAATGAATTCTAGTTCACTATTCTAATGCACAATGTGTATATCACAAAATACTACACTTTTTAGGAAATAATATTACATTTTAGAATTTTCTGTATAAACACCTCCCAAAACAGCTTTTTGCCCATTTTGAGAATTTTAAAATTTTAAAGTTAAATATTTAATATATCCTAAAATCAGTGTAATATTTTCAGATATTACAATTGGAGCTTAGTGAAACAAATGTCATTCTTCATTAGATTCAGAGCCAGGATTTAATTTGTTTTAGCATTTGTATTGTTTCCATGGCAAGCTTTGACATTTTTACTAATTTTTCTACTATTCTAAGTCATACTCTTTCAAAATGCTTATACAAATTTTATATTAATATGAAAACAACGAAAATAGATTCTTGATTTTCAAGACCCGAACAAAAAAATACAGTTGTTTCAATCACAAAATACAAGCAACTAAAGAAACGATAAATACCATTACTCCGACCGAATGAAACAGATAAGCATGTTCAGTATGAGAACGTAGGACAATCGACTGATCAATCAGAGATACACTATGATAATGATCGAATCGTCCATCTTTTCAATAGAAATTGCCACAGTCAAACATATTCTACATGACTACCAAGTGTGTTTGTCAAACTGAGAAATGAGCAACACTTCATGAAGACGCACATACACATAACACTGGTGGAGAAATTCTTCTTCTTTTTCTTCTCGATCGTTCGTTTCGGCCATTTTTATCATTCTTAATGTGATATCTAAACAGCCATACCAAGAACGGGTGTGATACGTTCACAGCGTCAGTACCATTTGGAGCTCTAGTGCTTGTCCTTCGCGACGTGTCCGATTTCAACCAGCGTTTACTGAGTTCGCTCTCCATTAGTCTTTGACTGTCCCAGCCGACCTGCAAGGCAGCAGGTTTATATGGAGAGATTCGAAGAACTCTTAACCACAGAAACATACACCCACAGCAATGTACTTCTTGTACGGAGATTACAAAACAATAGAAAACCGGAATAACACAACATTCTTGGCCTTTCACAAAACTTATAAATATAGGTATTAGTGCTGCTGTACGTTGTATTGCATGGACAGGGACATATCGTCAACGATTACAGTAAAAAATCACTCTCGAGACTGACGTTTGAATCAGCTCTGCTGACCCCCTATGAACAATAATATCTGATACCATGCTACAGTATAAAATCAGATGTGGAAGTTTAAAGTTGGGTTTTTCTTTTTGTAAATTCATTCGGTTACCCGTCTGTAATAATGTGTGTCCAGTTAGATACTATTTATATATTTGGCACAATTCCTATGTGCCTATTTTATATGCCACGAGGAAGCTTGAGAGGGTGCAAAGAACTCATGTTCTCGATGCAAATCACACAGAGAGTGGTTGACTTAATTGAACGCAACCAAACAACAATTCTCTCTATAAAACACAATCATTGTTGATAAACCGTTCTAGAACAGAAAACAATATCATGTTCATTTACTCAGTTGCCTGTCTTTTATGAAACTTTGATACTATTTCACTCTTTATTTATATATAAATATATAAACTGTTACACCCATTTTCATTTCGTTCATCACATCCTGCACATATCTTCTACTAGAACTTTTCCTATTTTTCTGTCAGCTACATACCCATCCATTGATGTTTTCTCTAATCTTTTCAGAATTTTTACATTATCAACATATTTCTTAATAATGAATAAACTGGTGTCTGAACAGAATAGAGGGACTAAGATGCTATAATAAAGTCACGAATAAGGAGCTTATCTAGAGAACAAGACAGATCGTAGTCAACTAAAAAGGGAAGCAAAGATGTTGATGCTGGATAGGATACACCTTGAGAAGACCTAGGTGAGTATAACAAGAAGAGCTCTTTCCTGGAACCCCCAGGGAAAGGTTAAGAGAAGAAAACCTAGAAATACACGGAGAATAAATTTGAAAAGAAAGATGATCGATAGATTGAAGAGAAAAAAGGAGCTGCAAAAATATGAAGACTTGTCATAAGTTGGTTCAGAGCTTATGCCACAAAATTTGGTTACACAATCAGGAGAAAGAGAGAGAGAGAAGTGAGAGACAGAGAAATGTGAGAGAGAGGAGAGATAAAGAGAGAAGAGAGAGAGATGAGAGAGTGAGAGAAAGAGTGAGGGGGGAGGGAAGGGAAAGATAGCAAGATGTGACAGAAAGAGACAGGAAAGATGGGATAGAATGAGAGAGGTAAGAGAAACAGAGAGGAGAGAGGGGATATAAAGATAGGGAGGTGAGAGATAGAGGGGTGAGAAAAAGAGAGGTGAGAGGGAAGAGAAAGAGAAAGAGAGAGGGAGAGAGAAGGAAACATACTTCACTATTCACTCTCGTATCTTATTATTTTTAAAATAGCAAACTAACTACAATGTTTACATCCGGTATTATATATATATATATATATATATATATTTCTAATTTTCTTTGTCCATATTTTCAAGTTTCTTTATTCAACATCTATAACATCTTTATATAACATCTTTATTCAACATCTTCAACATCTTTATATAACATCTTTATATAACATCTTTATATAACATCTTTATATAACATCTTTATTCAACATCTATAACATCTTTATATAACATCTTTATTCAAAAACAAAGACGATCATGTTCAAATATTTTATTTTAAAAACGATACTAAAAATTCGATGTCTCAAAAAATGGCTCAGTTGCAAACTGAAATCAGGACATATGAATGTTCAGCATACATTGCCAGCGAGTCAACGCAAGAAACATGACACTGAAGTGCTCTCGTATAGAAACATATCACTGGATTGCCCTCTGAATAAAACAGTTCATTAAACCCATTTTAAACAGCACTTACCACTAACACTAGTTGCTTCTCACGTTTACATCACTACAAGCCATCACAATCTCGGAATAAGAGAAATTAATTTGCTACTGCGCACCAAGTAGTTCTTCTCTCCAACTGTCTTTGATAACATGGACGTGAATATATTGCACTTATCTATCTGCTACCATGTGTCCCCATCCCCTCTGTAAACACACACACACAGACACACCACAGCCAACTCTAGATAACTAGGCCAGACAACTGGCTGGGGATTTCCTGACCTAGATCATAAAAAGGGGCTGGAAATTACAGATGTTTGATAGAACACTCCACGGTTTGTTGTTTTTTTGCAATTTTACTAAATTATGTGAGTCTATGGTTATTTATTGGTGAAAAACATTCATAATATTGATATTCCTTATTGTTAAACTTAACTTGTTACATAATATAACTTCGATTTAGCATTTTGTGTTGATTTTAAAATGAATTCGTCTATATACACCAATACTGGAATGCCAGGTCACGTGGTGTAGTTCTGGTCTGATTTTCCATAATTCTTACCCGTGTCCGAAGGCCCATAAGTTTATAGTTGGCTCTGGACACACACAGCGCAAATTAACACACACACACACACACTATATATATCACTATATATATTATATATATACATATATAATATAGTCCGCTAGGAATTCTGGCGGTGTCAGGGCGCCTAATATGGTTTCCGTAAATAAATTGTGAATGAAGGCTTTCTTTCCTTATAACATGTGTTTCTCAAATTCAGGTGAGTCTTATTCCAACTTTAAAGGTACTTCAACAGAGTATATATATGTGTGTGTCTATGCGTGTATGTGTGTATGTATGTATATATGCATGTTTGTATATATGTGTGCATCTATGCATGCATATATATATATATGAAAAGTAGCTTGCCCTGTGCAGAGCTATGCTACAATAACATACCTTCTGAATGTCTATCATAAACCAGATTCTCTGTTTCTCTGAATGTTATTTTGTCCAATTATCTATCATATCCTGCTATATCCCTTATCGTCTTAGTGTTCTTCTAAACCGTTCTCCAGGAGTGACTCCTTCATAATTATTTTTTATTATGTCAAATCTTCACGTCTCTTTAAGCATCTAACATATTTAATGCTTCTAGATCTTACTTTTCTCATCAACCATATTTTTTTATAATTCTGAGTTCGTGTTGGATATATCTGTTAGTTATTTTATTTCTTTGTGAAATTTGAAAATTCTTATACAACGTTATATATATATATATATATATATATATATATATATATATATATATATATATATATATATATATATATATAAACGCCCTAACAAGTAGAACTGGATTAGAGAGGGGAGGAATGAGGAGTGTGTTTAATCAGCGAGCCGCGAGAAACATCAGTATGCATACTCTTCAATATCTGTTGGGGAGACTGAGCACCTATGGGTCCGCCCAGAGTGTAATGACGTCAGTTTAGTAACAAATAACCAATAGCCAATTAAACCCAACTGAACGTGTATTTCAGCGGATTTACTACATGTTTAAGACTGACATCAAGATGTTACCATTAGGAATATACATGTTGCTAGTGCTCAGACGTTGATGCCCTAAATGTTTCAGTACATAAACATTAACTCCTACAATACGTAAAGTCTCATTGCAAACTTTTCTGGTAGTACCCATTTTCCGAAAAGCTACTTCACAAACCAAATCATTAAACAGAAACACAATTTTTAGCAAGATTCATTTCATGATATTTATGTATAATTGTGTGTAGAACACAACAGTGCGTTTATGAAGGTAGCGTTCAATTCTGCACATTCCGATATATGAAATAGGGCCTTATTAACCCATTAACCCATTCACTTCCATTATTTTATTGACTTTCGGACGAAATTGTATTGGAATATATACAGAACTATGTGTATATGTGTATAGGAATTCAGGAGAAGGGATGAAATCATAGAAATGTCTGGTCAACCACTAGTAACAATTGTTATAAGAAGGATAAGATGGAGATATGTTGAAAACACCTTGAGTAGAAATGATCAAAGAATATCAAAGCAGGCATTGAAGTGGGATGCAAAGGATTCAAGAAAGAGAGGACGACCTAAGGAGACCATGAAACACATTTTGATGAGAGAGGCAGGAAATATCGGTCTCAGTTCCATAGAGGAGATTAAGAGAGTTGCCCCGAATAGAGTGGTATGGAGAAATTGCTTGCAGGCCTTATGTAACGTATAACGGTACGAGAGGAGTTATTATTATTATTATTATACAGGATTAACTAGTACTGGCGTGGATGATTGTAAAACTACAGTGAGCTAGTATACCCGCTCAGCAGGACGAAAGTGTTAATAACACTAGTACTGACGTGGATGATTGTAAAAATACAGTGAGCTAGTATACTCGCTCAGCAGGACGAAAGTGTTAATAACAGAAATTTTAAATAGAATTTGTAAGACCAGACTTCATATTTCAATTTGTTTCTTAAAAAATGCACATAGAAAACAGGCTTTCAGTGTACGTATATAAAGAGCAACAGTTGTTGTGGTCTCCAATAGCGACATCAATGATATATTTCTCTGGTAATCACATGTCGTCCTTATGCCGGGGTTTGAGATCAACTTAAGCCAAAAATATTTTCGGTATGTACACGGTATGAGCTTGGACTACATGTTTCTTGTTCCTTTACTACTGTCTTTTCCAAGGTGGATGATGTAATTGATTGTCCACTCTTGCCGTTAAGCGTAGGGGTGGGAGTTTTAATTTGCGTTCAGTGTCAGATGAGTCACCCGTATTGTGTTATAACCGTGTTTATTTAGTGTGGTCTTGATATTGTCTATCCATCTTTTTTTTTGTCTTCCCTTAGCTCTAGTACCTGATCTCTTTTTAGTGTATGCTGTTAGTGGTGATTGGTTGTATTCCATTCTCATTAAATGTCCAAACCGCTGCATTTGTTGTTCACTTTACATGGAGATCTACATTACAAGTACCCCAGAAGTCGGGAGTAAGTTTCGCCTGAATGGCGAGGGACACCGATGATAAGGATAACATTGGCGTAGAAATCAGAGCTCTCATATTAGAAGCCCCTGACTACGCCTCAATTCATAACGGGCGAACAACAAAAAAACAACTTTGGTAGGACATTGTTTGATCTTTTTTTTAAGTTTCTTTCATCTTATATCCTTTCATTTATAGTTTGATAATTTTCATTGTCCAAAAATATCCCCAACTGTTCTCTCTCTCTCTCTCTATCTCTCTCTTTATCTATTTTTTTTTTCGATCAGAAGCACTTGAGCTTTTCAGCTCTTCGGCTCGGTGTCATGGACATCGTAACCCTTCGGTTCGGTGCCACGAACACCTGAATCTGGAAATCTGTGGCTTTTCTGCCTGCCCACGGAATTGAACCCGTACACACAGAGGCTGTCACCTTCTTATCAGTTCAATTCTTGTCTACGAATCATCCCCTGTTCTTCTCTTCTCTTATCTATCCATCTCTCTCTCTTTCTATCTCTCCCTCTTTTCTTATTTCTCTTCATTGTAGATATATCGTTGACATGTTTATTTTGGCAGTTAGCTCTAAAATTATTTTTGTCAAATTGAAATATTATTTGTGTTTTGTCACTTTTCCTTTGAACTGTCATGATTAATTTATCAATTCCCAACTGTGATGTTGATAATAGCATTGTGTCATCAACATATTAAAGTTCACATTTTTCTTTTCCTTCTATAACCCTGTAGTATCATAAATATCCTCCTCATTTTGTTATATTTCCATGCATTCGTTTTTACACGAGTATAAAATTATCTTAGTGGTTGCGAGTAGTTCAGGGGCAAGTGAACTGGAATTGTTTATCCAAAGTCAACTCTAAACTCATACAGACAGCGGGCTCAGATAAAAAATTCTAGGAAATAAGATCACAACCGTCGCCTGACCTCGCATTCTAGTATTGTTGTGTTTAGATGAATTCATTTTAAAATCAACACACCATGTTAAATCAAGGTTATAGTATTTAACAAGATAAGTTTAACAATAAGGAAGATCAGTATTATTACTATTTTTTCAATAATAAGGAAGATCAGTATTATTACTATTTTTTCAATAATAAGGAAGATCAGTATTATACAATTTTTCATCAATAAATAACCACAGACTCACATAATTGAGTAAAATTGCAAAAATTGAATGCAGTGTTTTATCAAATATATATAAAATCCAGACCCCAACTCATACTAGATCAGGGTTTTCCCGGCCAGCTACGCAGCCCAACATTAGAGTTGGCTGTATTTTATGATCGAAGTTATTCAATTTCTACTGCTCTCGATTCTAGTTATGAACCTGAACATTAGTAAAACGACTTTTATTATTTTAGGAAACATTCGGAGCCGTTGTCGTAGCTATTGTATACGTGATCTAGTTCTAACACTTTCATCCTGCTGAAAGGAACTGTGTATCTACTGGGGCGTATTGAATTCCTAGAAGTCTAATCTATTCACTTTTCAAGTTTCTTTACCTGCATTCATTCCAGATTTTATATCAATGTTTATTTACTACGTTAAATCGGATCGCTATTGTTTAGCTCAGCCACGTTTTTTACATTGGATTTTCATTGATCTAGGATTATTTTCACTAATGTTACCTGGTTCATTTCATTTATTTCCCTCTTTTGTTGTGTATAGGATTCTTGTTGTTTTGTTTTATTTTCCTTTTTGTTTTGTTACTTTTCGATAATCGTCTTTTACTGCAGTTTTATTTTCTACATCGCGCTTATTCCAATTTCTTGTTTAATATGTATTTTATTGTTATTGATTCACATCTCCATTTGTTACCACATGTAACATGTTTGTCATTAGAAGTCGCCCGCCTGCCCAGCGTGCTCATAGCTCGTTGGATGACGGATGACAAGTCCACTGTGAGTGCGGTTCAATTCAGCTGGCTAGCAGAAAAGACACAGGTTATCCAGATTTGCGGTGCTCGTGGCACCTAACCGAAGGGTTACGATGTCCATGGCACCGAGCCGAAGACCTGAAAGCTCAAGTGTTTCTGGATCAGAAGAAAAAATGTCCTTAGAAGTTTTGTTTTTGTTAACTTGTCTATGTTATATCAAACATTTCTCATATTATTTCATCTCTGGTAATTTATAACCCAAAAATCAACGAGGAAATAAAACGTAGGAGATGGAAGCAATTGAGACATACACTTTAAGAGATGGAAGCAATTGAGACATACACTTTAAGAGATGGAAGCAATTGAGACATACACTTTAAGAGATGGAAGCAATTGAGACATACACTAAGAGATGGAAGCAATTGAGACATACACTTTAAGAGATGGAAGCAATTGAGACATACACTTTAAGAGATGGAAGCTAATATGAAAAAAATGTCTAAGAGTTGGAACGCAATGTTAGACATACACTATATATTCATTTTGGAAGCAATTGAGAAATAAAACTTAGGAGATGGAAGCAATTGAGACATACACTTTAAGAGATGGAAGTAATTGAGACATACACTTTAAGAGATGGAAGCAATTGAGACATACACTTTAAGAGATGGAAGCAATTGAGACATACACTTTAAGAGATGGAAGCAATTGAGACATACACTTTAAATGATGGAAGCAATTGAGACATACACTTTAAGAGATAGAAGCAATTGAGACATACACTTTAAGAGATGGAAGCAATTGAGACATACACTTTAAGAGATGGAAGCAATTGAGACATACACTTTAAGAGATGGAAGCAATTGAGACATACACTTTAAGAGATGGAAGCAATTGAGACATACACTTTAAGAGATGGAAGCAATTGAGACATACACTTTAAGAATTGCTGAAGAAAAGGCACCAACAAGTGGCTTTGAAATGGAATCTGGGAGGCAAAGAGGCAAGAGGCAACTTAGAGAGGCAAGGAGGCAACTTAGAGAGGCAAGGAGGCAACTTAGAGAGGCAAGCCTTAGAGAGGCAGGAGGCAACTTAGAGAGGCAAGGAGGCAACTTAGAGAGGCAAGAGGCAACTTAGAGAGGCAAGGAGGCAACTTAGAGAGGCAAGGAGGCAAATTGTAGATGGAGAAAGAGAAGATTATGGAAAGATCTGGAATGAACTAAGCTGGCTTGCTCAAGAGAGATCCGGTTGGGTGAAATTTGTTGATGCCTTATTCTTCAATGGGAGTTAAGAGAAGAAGAAGAATATAGAACCTACATACACTTATATAGACCAAGTCATTATATTTCGACTACGACCAACACTGCAGACTCAACAAACACTTATATAGACAAGGTCTTATATTTCAACCCTATCATGAAAAGCTGCAGACTCAACAAACACTTATATAGACTATGAATAAGTCAAACAGCTCTCTGCCAGTGTCAGCAAGCGGAACAGACACTGGAGTATATCCTGCAAGACTGTCCTCTCCTGGGTGAGCTGAGAAGCAACATGTGGCCACACCCAGTCGACCTAAAAACTAAGCTTTGGGGAAACCTGACAGACCTGAAGCTGATCGCCCAGTTTGTGGTCCACAGTAAATTAAGCGCATGACCAGAGATCGCTGAAGAAGAAGTATAGACAACATACATATGCAATATACAGATATAGACTACATTCATTTATATACTACATTCACTTATGTACTACATTCACTTATAAACTACATTCACTTATAGACTACCATTCATTTATATACTACATTCACTTATATACTACATTCACTTATGTACTACATTCACTTATAAACTACATTCACTTATAGACTACCATTCATTTATAGACTACATTCATTTATATACTACATTCACTTATAGACTACCATTCACTTATAGACTACATTCACTTATAGACTACCATTCATTTATATACTACATTCATTATATACTCATTCACTTATAGTACTACATTCACTTATAGACTACATTCATCTTATAGACTACATTCACTTATAGACTACCATTCACTTATAGACTACATTCACTTATAGACTACCATTCACTTATAGACTACCATTCATTTATATACTACATTCACTTATAGACTACCATTCACTTATAGACTACATTCACTTATATACTACATTCACTTATATACTACATTTACTTATATACTACATTCACTTATATACTACATTCACTTATAGACTACCATTCACTTATAGACTACCATTCACTTATAGACTACATTCACTTATATACTACATTCACTTATAGACTACATTCATTTATAGACTACCATTCACTTATATACCACATTCATTTATAGACTACATTCACTTATAGACTACCATTCACTTATAGACTACATTCACTTATATACTACATTCACTTATATACTACATTCATTTATAGACTACATTCACTTATATACTACATTCACTTATAGACTACATTCACTTATAGACTACATTCACTTATATACTACATTCATTTATAGACTACATTCACTTATATACTACATTCACTTATATACTACATTCACTTATATACTACATTCACTTATATACTACATCATTATATACTATCATTATATACTACATTCACTTATATACTACATTCACTTATAGACTCCCATTCATTATAGAACTACATTCACTTATAATCTACATTCACTTATATACTACATTCACTTATAATCTACATACATATACAGACAACATACACTTATAAATTAAATACACACACATAATATATGAACACACCTACTACACACAGAAAGGCTACATACTGTTACATTATTCCCAATTGTTACATTGGACTAGTTAATAATCATCTCTCTCCCCTTATTTCATAAACCACATTCTGAAACCTCCATGACTGCTTATATTAAATTAATATATAAAACAATACAGACACGCCAATGGGATATATTGCTGTGTTATCTTATAACAGATATTCTCAAGTGACCCAGACGTCAAAGCTGTTGAGGATTAGGGAAATAGAAAACTCAGAGAAACCATAGAGAATGACCACATACACGTAGCTTGTGGAAACGATATACACAAGGGATGAGCTAGTGGGAGTTTATAAATGACAAGCAGAAATGATGAATGTCTAATGTTCCAAATCGAACTTGACAGAAATAAAATATTGGAATTTAATCATGATTGCATCCATCTACAAGAATTAGATTGAAGGATATAACTCATGATCATCAGGTATCGTGCTTGCTGGCGTAGACGATCATGGATCTCCACAAATCTCTGATATTTGCTATTATCTCAGATGTTGACGCTCTTCCGTGCCATGGAGTCAGGCTATCCAAAAACTGTCTCTCTCTCTGTTTTATTCTGTCTCGTCTTTCCTTAATTTTACTAGTTGACTACAATGTATTCTAAACCTCGCTTTCTCATCACGTGCCCGAAAAATTATAAGTGCTACTTTCTTATATTTATGATAAGCTAACTAACTTTCAGTTATCTAGTTTTAAAACTAATGTAGCAATGTTTAATTCCAATGTTGTATCAATCATAACATATGCCAGTAAGAGTTGGAAAATAGCTAAAGATGTTTAAAGTAAGTTGAATGCATGTAACAAAAAAGTCATCGAAAAATAAAGAACTTTAAATGGGACGAATTCAGGCGAGGTTATGAAATCACAGAAATGTCTGGTCAGTCGCAAGTAACAACTGTTTAAAGAAGGAAAATGGGGGATACAATAATTCTATTCTTAGGAAAAATAATCAAAGAATCACAAATCAGGCAATGAAGTGGAAGACAGGGCGTTCAAGAAAGAAAGAGCTCTCTTGGTAAACCCTGAAACAAACTTTACTGAGAGTAGCGAGCAATATCAGACTCAATCCCATAGAAGAGATTGAACGAGTTGCCATGGATAGATCGGTATGGAGAACTTGCTTGCAAGCCATATGTAACGTATTATAAAGTACGATAGGAATATAACGACAGTTAGCATACAACGAATACAATATGAGAATAAACATCGACAAAACCGAAGTAATGACATTCCCTAGAAAGGAAAACACCACGAATTTCTCCATCGACAAACGCCCATTAAAACAAGTCAAAGACTTTACATTCCTAGGGAGCATTTTTTCAGCAAACGGAAGAATAAATAACGGTGGATCTCATGGATAACAAAGGTGAAGAAAGACACTGTTTATAAAGCGTACACAAAAGCTTTTTCTAGAAATCTCTTCGTATCCTGAAGATGTGAGGCAAATCAGGACTGGAGAAAGATAAAAGGACAAGACATATAGAAAGGTACGCTCCAGATGTCTCATTTTCTTTACATGACGTTGAAAATCAAACAGGATCAAAGAATAGATAGACAGATAGAGGAATATAAGATAGATTGTAAATCCAGATAGACTATTATGTGTCATTATTACCATTATCGGGAGCTGCAGGAGATAGCTAGAGATAGGAAGACTTGGCATGAGTTGGTTGAGGGCCTATGCCCCAACCCGGGGTAAAAAGGCAAAGAGAGAGAGATTACCATTATCACCATCTTGACTTCAACAGAGATTTGATGTTAGCAGTATCCTCTCTAAGAAAAGAAAATCGTGGCATATCCTTTACAGGACTTAGTCATCAACACCAGTAAGAGAGTCGTCGATTTTCTACGCACAACTTATACGTTCAGTAGTTTTTTCATTGCTTTCTGAACATGCTCTCTATAGGTTCTTCAATTTTAAACAAAATTACGACAATACAATCCTAACAGACCTACACATATTGATGTGTTTCTGTGTGTGTATGGAGTTTATGTAGATGTGTTTCTGTGTGTGTATGGAGTTTATGTGTTTCTGTGTGTGTATTGAGTTTATGTAGATTTGTTTCTGTGTGTATATGGATTTTATGTAGATGTGTTTCTGTGTGTGTATGGAGTTTATGTAGATGTTTTTCTGTGTGTGTATGGAGTTTATGTTGATGTGTTTCTGTGTGTGTATGGATTTTATGTAGATGTGTTTCTGTGTGTGTATGGAGTTTATGTGTTTCTGTGTGTGTATTGAGTTTATGTAGATTTGTTTCTGTGTGTATATGGATTTTATGTAGATGTGTTTCTGTGTGTGTATGGATTTTATGTAGATTTGTTTCTGTGTGTGTATGGAGTTTATGTTGATGTGTTTCTGTGTGTATGGATTTTATGTAGATGTGTTTATGTGTGTGTATGGAGTTTATGTGTTTCTGTGTGTGTATTGAGTTTATGTAGATTTGTTTCTGTGTGTATATGGATTTTATGTAGATGTGTTTCTGTGTGTGTATGGAGTTTATGTAGATGTGTTTCTGTGTGTGTATGGAGTTTATGTTGATGTGTTTCTGTGTGTGTATGGATTTTATGTAGATGGGTTTCTATGTGCGTTTATTTGATTTTATTATTGTATTATATGTGTAGCGTGCAGTGAAAAAGTAAATTTTTCACTTATCTTGAATCCTTTGCTTGATAAAACCCTTTGGCCGAAATGTTGCTGTGTATTGTCACTGTTTTTGCATTTTGAAAAACTACAGTACTTTGTTTTCACGTGTTTCGCCATTGCTATATAGTTTTACTGCATCTTCCTTACATCGATAATATTCTCAACCAGAAACACATACTGACTTCACGGTTTACCTACAAACATATAACAACCTACAAAGAAAAACACATTTCCCCATAAGGGAAACAAACGTTATGTTTATCCGCATCAAATACCCGATTCTATTTACTCAACAATACTGAACAATATCGGTCCGCTTGCTAAGTTTAGTTCAATGGGTGATGCCTTTGTTTCACTAACAACAGCTTGTTACAAGTCGGCAAAATCCAAAGCGTTTGAGATGAGAAACATAGAAATCGCATCGTTCATCTAATGTGTGGTAGGTATCGATCTGTTTACTTTCAGATATTTCCATCACATTCGAGTAACCACCTTAAAGTCCAGTTTTGCGTAAAGACATAACAACAGTTATCAAGAGAACGCGTAATGACAAATTGTGTAATGATAAAACAAATAGTCAAAATAAGTATGTAACATTTTCCTGTTTATCTAATATTTTATTCCTACAGAGTATTGATCTCCCTGTTTGTGACATTTACAATCCCAGGTACGAGGTTAACGTTTTAGTTCTCATAACGACTTTGATTTTTAACAAACTTGGATGTCGTCGTGACATAGCTGTAGCGGAGTAGATCTGCAGACCAACGAACGATGTTCAATTATAGGTACAGTCCGTACCAGAGATTCCAAATGTGGACATTATCACCCCCCATCCCTTGGTCGATGAGACACCGTAAGTAGGTGGTAATATGAAAATGGGCAATCGAAGGGGAGAGGTGATGATTGGTAAAGGGATTTAGAATATAATACTATTCCTAGTTTAACTATTTTTAATATGTTTAATTACTTAAAGTTATTTGAATTAGATAATTTAAAAAGCATTGTGATTAGGATGAAGGTTGGTGTACATAGCGTGTTCGTGTCGCGTTGGACGACTGGTGACAAGCCCCCTGTGAGTGCGGTTCAATTCCACGGACTGGCAGAAAAGCCACAGGTCCTCTAGATTTACGGTTTACGTGGCACGGAACAGAAGGGTTACGATGTCCATGGCACCGAGCCGAAGAGCTGAAAGTTCAAGTGATTCTGGATGAAATAAAAAATTAATCAAATACAGAACACGCAAACAAACAAACGAATAAGAGTTTGAACAATGTGGATTATCCGCAAGGATTTTATTCTTGTTATTTATGTTTGTAGGCCTACAACGCTTTGATATAACCAAAAAAACAGAATCGTTCTTAAGTTAAAAGTTGCATGCCTGGACTTGAAAGGGTTTTAATCCCCTACTTAATAAACAAACAACGCAGTACTGGACGATTTGGATTATATTAATATTTTTTACCCAATCGAAACAAAAATGCTCAAGCAAAAAACAATTACACTTTCCAAAACAGATCAAACAAAAGGGTTTCAAGTTAATATCGCGAAAAAAAAAAAAATTTGTAGAAAATTATTTTTTTAAAGTCAAATGAATTATGTTACAAAATGAAAGCATAGAGAATGTTAAAGTTGGTATAGCTAAAAAGTAAAGTATCACACGGTGACGATTTAGAGAATGACTTCATTAGAGAAATTAAGAAAGCAAATCAAACATGCGCAACAAAATCTGGGAGCCAAAGTATTACATTTGAACAGAAAACTTAAAATATACAGAAGCAGTGTCCTGGAAGTGTTATTATATAGTAGTGAGTCCTAGGACATGACCCATAACATTATACACAAGCTGGGGATATTCCAAAATAAACATTATATAAGATTTCAGCAAATTTTCTGGCCAACTCATCATCATCAGGTGCCGTGCCGGCTGGCGTAGGCGATCATGGATCTCCACAAATCTCTGTCGTTGGTGTTTGCTATCATCGCAGATGTTGACGTTCTACCGTGACATGAAGTCAGGCCATCCAACATTTTCTCTCTCTGTCTTCCCTGTCTCGTCTACCCTCGATTTTACCGGTTGTCACGATGTATTCTAAACCTCCCTGCCTCATCACATGCCCGAAAAATGATGACTGCCTCTTTCTTATATTGATGATAAGCTTTCTGTGTCTTGATCTCATTCAACACCTCAACATTAGTCATTTTAGCAGTCCATGGGATTCTCACCATTCTTCTATAAAACCATATTTCTGTGGCCCTCAGAGATTTTTCGATCTGTGTGTTCATTGTCCATGACTCGCATTCGTATGTCAGTATTGGTTCTATGTAGCACTGAATAACTCGCATTCTGATAGGGATTGAAAAGGACTTGTTGCAGATACTGCTTCTCATTATCTGGCCAACTACAATAGAAAATTAAGAGCTTTTAATACGATCAAGTTTTGTATCATTGGAGATCATCATTAAAAGATGAAGATGGATCGGGCATGTATGTTGTATCTCTGTAGGGACATTGGTTAGGACGACATTCCAATGTATAATTGATGGAAGAAAAAAAGACCTGAACGTGTCAGAAAAAAAAAATAGAGAAGATCTGGGGACAGAAATTTGAACATATCTGACCTGACGTGAAAAGCGCTTTGTGGAAAAGAACAGACTGGCAAAAGTGGACATCTCTTGTGGAAACTGTATGCGTCCAATGGGACACAACGTGGATATAGATAGATTGAACATATGAATTTGAATCATGGAACATTATACAGTTTTGTACAGGAACATCAAATCTTTCAGAAACAACAAACACACTGCAGAAAATGGTTTAGAACACCATGGACAATGAAATAGAACAACAACCGATCAGTTGGTGGACAGAAAAGACGCTTTAAAGACACACTTAAAAGTGAATCTAAAATGCTTCGATATAGACATTACTTGCCTTGTAGAAGATCGCCAAACATAGCGTTGTTACAAAACAAGAGGAAATCGCACATGGGAGAATTGTCGTACTGTTGAGACGCAGAGAAAGCGAGCTGCAGAAAGAGCAATATCCACATGTCCAGCCTTGATCATGTATGCCCCACCTGTTGGTAGAGGATTGTGTTCTAGGATTTGACTCTACAGTCACCTCCGCACACACCAAAGAGGTGCAACAACACACTCTGACGCTGTTGTCATCATTTCCTGCGATGGGGAGCTATTATTATTATTATTATTATATATATATATCTGAAGCTGAATAGATAGTAGCAAGATTAGAAGGTAAAAGGAAAGAGTACTGGCCACAACACACAGAGTTTCGCTAAAAGCTGTACGGAGAAACGGAGTCCCAAAAACAACAGTAAAATTCATGATAGAAGTTGGTCCATCAGTCTAGGCCGGGAACGCAAGAGAGAGATAGTAGTAATATTGTCATTGTAATACACTCTGACTTCTTACCTGTAAAGATTCATTTAGACTAATGACCCCATCTCCGTCCAGATCTTTAGTGATATTTTTAGTCATGTCCAGAACAGCAACGCCCATGTTACATCTAATGCCAAACGAGAGCAGGAACCCAACAGAGCTCAATAATGCTATCTGATATCTCTTGGCAACATTACATCTGTGGGCGAAATTGGATTAATTTTGCATTTACAACATGGGGGTGTTGTTGTTTTTGTTTACAGTAGTTAGTGCGGTAAAATGACACAAAACATGCTACACAACTTGGAGACTTTCCAAAATAAACATTTTGAAGAATCGTGCAAATTTTCTGGTCAAATACGATAGCAAATGAAGATATTTTTTAAACTAAGAAACTGTGAAGACTCTGAGATCATCATTAAAATATGGAGATAGAGTTAGATTGATCGTGTATCTCGTATATCTATTGGGGCATTGACTGTGGCACATCTCCTATGTATTCCTCTCATTCTCTAGCCTGTGACGCAAATGGAAGCAATAAATGTACAACATGTCTATTCTGTTCTTGGACACCCTCTGTATTGTGTTCCAGCTGTGATGTTGTGCTTTCAGTTAATGTTCCATTGTTTTTTTTAATGCCGTTTTGGATCTTGAAAGTTTTCGTTTACCCTCTGGTGTCCATCTCTGTGCATTTTTCGTGAAAAAGGTAATCTCATGCGTATCACGAGTCCGATCCATCTCCAGCGTCTCTTTTCAGTGATGGTGTTCATATTCTATTGTTGAGACTGCACAAGCAGTTCTTGGTTAGATATAGTATTTGACATTAATTATCGTATATATAATGGATAGGAAATGCGTCTAAAGGCTTATTAATTATTTTCATACTAAAATGTAAATTATAATTCAACGGAGGAGCGCACAAAATTTGTTGATACCTAGTGGGGATTAAACAAAGACAGGTATATACAGTATTACGGAAAACGATTTTCTCCAGATCTGATCTGATCCGATCTGACCATCTCAGATTTGTAGATTTTCGTACATCGTATTGATGTCTAATATCATGTAGAATAATTTCAAATTTGCATTGTCTATGGTCAAGGACTAGCTATACATAAAGTGTGCGACCCTAGAAGTATGATAACTCTCAGAGCTATGCTAAGATTCAACTGTTTTATCGACAATGTGTGAGGTTGAAGCTCTAACAAATGTTCACTAATGTGCTTAAAAAATAGTCAATTAAGCTACATTCACAACTACTAATGGTGTAATATTTAGTGATCTAAAGCAAGTATATACTAGTAGCTTTTTCATAACGCTGACATTCTTAATAGTTGCGAATATTGTTTAATTAACGCTGGTTTTAAAAAATATATATATGGCCATTTTCATTTTTACAGACGGTCAATTGGTAAGTGTTTTACTCTGACAACTTCTGAGTTTTCGCTTGTCGCTCTTCGCTTTCAGCTCATCCCTGTCTCTTTTCAAAAGATTACACTTTTGCGTAATTTTGTTTTCCACATATCTCGGTAATCATTTAGTTTTTTTTTCCCATTTGTTGGAACCGATAGAAAAGTTCTTCATTGAGGACTTGTATGCATTCTTATATCTTAGCAGTGATCTGCTTTGAATTCTCTTCCCTTCTGAAAGTTCACAGAACAAGATCTGTTGGGGTATGTGGCTATTGCCCATTCTTCTCACATGTTTTAGCCATCTTAGTCTTCTAATGCTGAGCCTGCCCATGCCCGAAGGCAAGTTAGCACGTTGCAGTATCCCAAAGTTGGTTATCTTGTCCTACAACCACATGTTCATAATTTTGAGGAGACATCGAATGTGAATGATGTTAAAGCCTCTACTCATGTCTTGAGTAGGCTGTCCAAGTTTCTGGGCCATATAGTAACGAATTAATTACACAGGCTCGATAGATTTTAATCTTTGTATGCAATGTTAATAGTGGTCAATATTTTTTTAATACTTATATATGAAACAGTTGAAACATACTTAACGCAGAACATTATTACATTATTTTGTTTAATAATTGATTAAATATATTCATATTTGCGTAGTGTCTGTTAGTTTTACCATTTGCCACCTTCCTAGGCCAATCCCTGTGTGGGGCTGACATAAAGTTAGAAGAAGAAAGTTTGCTTGTCTACACAGTCTCTTGATAAGGACAAATTGATCGAAACGTTGACTCAGTGTATTTATGTTCATTTATGAAACTAAATGAAGAGTCTGGTCGAATAGATTAGAGGATGATTCCCATGCGGGAAACCTGTGTGCAATCATCGGTAAGGCCAATAAGTGTTTCTGTCTGGGGCCTAAAGAATAATCCTAACTTGAACAGCTTTACGGCGACTGACCTAGCCACGCAGACTTTAAATTATATAGGACATCACCCCCTCCCTCCTTCCTTCCGTCCTAGATCGCCCTAAAAGGCCATGTTACAGGAAGTTATGAAAGCTTTTCTTTAAAATGCATCTAAATTGTAACATCTCTTAATTTTATTTATTTTGCTATGGTTGTCAGATATCCTTCCTTATCCATATAATTACCCGCCTGCACAGCGTGTTCGTAGCGGGTTTGACGACGGGGACAAGCCCCCTGTGAGTGCGGTTCAATTTCGCTTGCTGGCAGAAAAGCCACAGGTTATCCATATTTACGGTGTTCGTGGCGCCGAGTCGAAGAGCTGAAAGCTCAAGTGCTTCTGGATCGGAAAAATTCATCTAATTATCATAATGCAACTATATATTATATTTATCTCCAGCGATAACTAATTAGTCTATATAGCAAACGTACCTAAGACAAGGACAGCTTCGGGGAATGTAGGATTTACTGGGTATAAATGACTTCTCAGACTTTGCCGGCAGCTCATCAGCTTCTGTGTAAGCCTCGTCCAGTTCATCATATTTGACTAAGCTTTTCTCATCGCCTTGTTTCGACACCAATCTGAAAATGGACAAGACAAATGTCGATATTAGTACATTTGACATGGACGTTTAAGAATTGGAGAATTTTTCAGCTGAATTGAATGATTTATGCAAAATTATGCAAAGAATGTCATCTGATTATGCGATTTCTGGTCATGACCTTAATTAACTTAAAACCACATATTAGGCAGTCAGCTTTAGGTCTGTCAGGCTTCCTCAAAGTTTTTGTTTCCAGGTCGGGTGGGTGTGACTACATGTGACTCCCACAGGAGAGGATAGTCTTGCAAGGCATGCTCCGGTGTCTGTTTCACCTTCTGACACAGACAGAAAGCTGTTTGACTTATTCCTAGTCTACGTAAGTGTCTGATGAGTCTGCAGTATCCGGTATGTATGTCATGTATAATGCCCTGGTCTGTTCAGCTTAGGTCTTTTCGGAAGTCATTTCCATAATCAATATGAAGTGTTTGTCGTCCAATCTACTGCAGATTTTCACTTTTTCAGGGCTTTGACTTCTTGAAAAGACAGTGGTAGATTAGATTATTGGATTGCATTCCCGGCCTAGGTGGCCCTGACAGGAACACAGGTTCCCTCCACCATATCCCACTGTATCATTGGAGGTCACAAACCTTGTTACCGCTACAAGATAATAGTCTCATGTAGAGGTTTGAGGCACTTATTGGTTTTGTATATCACAGAAGGTGATGATCACGTCGATAGCGATGGTAACAATTAGAAATGTTGATAGGAAAAGTTAGTGTTAGTGGTGTCAATAAGATAGTATTGGTAGTATATCACAGAAGGTGATGATCACGTCGATGGTGACAATTAGAAATGGTGATATGAAAAGCTAGTGATAGTGGTGTCAATAAGATAGTATTGGTAGTATATCACAGAAGGTGATGATCACGTCGATGGTGACAATTAGAAATGGTGATATGAAAAGTTAGTGTTAGTGGTGTCAGTAAGATGATCTTTCTTTCTTTCTTTCTCGAATCCTGTATGCCTCACAGCGTCAGGTCAGGAAGAGATTTCTAAAACGGGCCCTAGTATGCGCTTCGTAGATAGTCTCTTTCGTCGCCTCTGTTATCTCTGAGGTCCATATTTTGCGTGGCCGGCCTTTGCTTTGTACCCATTGTATCGGAGCAGCATTGCTCTTTGGGGTGCACTGTCTGATGGTAATCTGCTTACGTGACCGAACCATTTAATTTGTTGTTTCTTGATGAAGTCTAGTACTGATGTTGTACCCACATTTTTCCTGATGTCTTCATTTCTCAACCGGTCTCTTCTTGTTACACCCAGCATTCTGCGTAGACACTTCATCTCTGTTGTGACTAGTTTTCTTCTATCGTTTGTTGTCAGCGTCCAGGTTTGGCACTGGTAACATAATGTGGGGAGAAAGATTGTGTTGAACATTGCTCTTTTTGTGTTCATGGTGACGTGTTTGCATCTTAAAATTGGCGCCATTTGCCCTATCATTTGATTTGCTTTGTTGCATCTGTGTTGAATTTCATTAGTTATTCTTCCATTTGCTGAAAAATGCTCCCCAGGTATGTGAAATCTTTACTTGATTTAGTAGATGATTATCGATGGAGATGTTGGTAGTGTTTTCCTCTGGCGAATGTCATTACTTCTGTTTTCGAGTATATTCTCATGTTGTATTCGTTACATGCTAACTGGAGTCTGTTGATGTGTTGTTGTAGTAAGATGATAATGATAGTATATTAACACATTTTCTCTTCTGGGCCGATATATAGGCGTACTGCATGTCTGAAGATAACGCGAAACCAGTATACCTGCTAATTAAGTATACATTGCTTTATAAGCGCGAATTGTTAGGCGCGAAAAATTACGAACTGAAAGGCGCCCGTGTGGTGCCGGGGCCCGCACGGGAAGCGAAGAATAACACCACTGCGATCTATATGTTATTTCGTAAGAGGCGAAGATGTAGGATTTAGGGAAGATTAAGGGATCGCAGAAAACGGATGTGCTGGCCTACTTGTAGGCGCCTAACTGACACAACGTACAATCGCTTTTAGGCTTGGATTACATAAAAATAACACAGATTAACAAGTGGTTGATATGGAGCGTTCCAAGAAGAAGAAAAAAAAGACGAAGTGAAAGGTTAAAGACATGAAAGGTTGATATGATAATGGTAATAATAATGCCAATGATAATAATAGTGATATTATAGTGTTCATAGTAACATTACTAAAGATAGAGAGATAATAATAGTTCAATGATATAATGATAGAGAATAATCATCATCATCATCAAGGTGCATATCCTTTATAGGACGTTGCTCTCTTTGCAGCCCATCTGAAATTCACTCTGTCTCTTGCCAGTTCACCCACTTCGTCGATGGTCATGTTCATGGTTTTCTTTAATATCTTATAGCCATCTTCTTCTTGGTCTGCCTCTGCGTCCTGGGACCCTGCCCTCTAATATTGTTCTTTCCAGGCCATCGTGACGCTTGATGTGACCAAAGTATGTAATTTTTCTGTATAGTATGTTGTTTATCAGCCAATTCTCTTAAACGTTTAGTTCTTTCAGGACATCAGTGTTCTTTCTTTTTCTGTCCATGGTATTCGTATGATCTTTCTGTAGCATTTAGTTTTGAAGGACTGGATTTTCGTTCGGTAATTTTTGTGTAATAGTCCATGATTCACAACCATAAATAGAGGATAATACTTTCAATAATATTATGATAGAGAGAGCATGATTGTTTCCATGATATTATGATAGAGGATAATATTTTCAATGATATAATGATAGCAGCCATGGTTTACAACTACCCTATAACTTGCTCTTCATATGGAATTATATAACCCACCAGCTCTCTACGTCCAATTCCAGCCGTCAAACATCACACAGCGGATCTGAATCTAAGTAGATAGAGCCGGAGTAACACTACAGATCTCTAAATCGGATTGCTCATAATCAAAATGACATTCTGAGCCTGTCAGTTGTCATTTAGTTCATACGTCTAGTGAGTGTGTGTGTGTGTGTGTGTGCGTGCGTGTGTGTATGTGGGAGAGAGATGGTGTGTGTTAGTGTGTGTATGTGTATCAACATATGCCATCATGTCGGCGTAAAAATGTGTTTTTCAGTGTGTGTGTGGGAGAGAGAAATAGAGATAGTGTGTGAAAGAATATGTGTGTATATGTATGTGTGTCTGTGTGTGTGAGAGAGTATGTGTGTGGAAGAAAGAGAGAGAGAGGGAGATGGTGTGTATGTGCGTGTGTGATGGGAGGGGGAGAAGAGAGTGAAAGTGTGAGAGGAAATATATGTGTATATAGGCATGTGTGTGTGCGTGAGGAAGAGAGAGAGAGAGAGAAGAGAGAGATATAGTATATGAAAGAATGTGAGTGCGTATGTTTGTCTGTGTGGGAGAGAGAGAGAGATAGAGTGTGTATGTGTGCTAACATATGTCATCATGTGCGCATATAAACGTGTGTTTCAGCGTGTGTGTGTGTATGTGATTTTTATGTCTGTATTTCTGCGTATATGCGTATACATCAAGCTATTAACAATACAATATTTATGTTTATGTCTTTGATTTGTACGCATGTGTTCTTCATGGGGTTTTTCTTACGAAGAAATACATAAAGCTCTGTTATAGTTACATCTGTCCCTATTAGAGCGGTGTCTTCTTTCAAATAATACTTGATTTTGGTTCACACTGATAAATGGCACAAACAAAATATTGTCCTATATCAAAATTGTTTTCCAATCACTTAATATGCTTAAAAATAAAAGTAAACAGAACACGTTTATTTCTTACTAAAAAGTGTTTTAGAAAACACGGTTTTATGTTCGTAATTATCTTTGTGTTGTCACATTGTCTGTTGGAGGAAGGGGGAGGAGGATTTAATTTTAATCTCATGCCCACTTCTTCTCTTCCACCATTTACTTCTTTATGACGCCCGAGTGATTACCGGGGCCCAAATTTGGGGCGTAAAGAATAGAACCACTGTTACCTGCCACGGATGTCGTAAGAGTCGACTAAGAAGGTTTGGCTGAAATCGGATGCACATGTCCAAAACGTGTAGAAGTATATACGTTTAGGGGCCTACCAAACCAATGTGCAGCAACGTATACATGTTCTTGGCAAAGATCAAACATATCACAAAGAGTGATTAAAATTGGTCGTAAAGAACGAACGTGAAGAAGATTTCTTTATGGAAGTGTTGGGGAGGGGGATCTAGTGATCATGTGTGTGCTTGTTCTAATGAATTTTGTAACATTTTATTCATTCTATTAAGGCTTGTTATTGATGCCGTCCCACCATCTTTTCCATAGTCTTTCTCTGTACTTGTTATACTTTTTTTTTAGTGTGGCTCTTTGTGGTAGACGATACCGGGGTATTCTTGCCAGAACCATTTAATCTGATTGTTCTTGTGTGTACATTCTCAGACACTCTACAGCCTAGAAATGTGAAGTGATGCAGGCATTTCATACCCTAAAGTCTTAAAAGACTTCGTAACCATTCATATGTTTTATTTTTGTAGTTTAATATTATAATTAACATCGACCAACCGTACACAATGAATGGTGTGATCGACATCAAATGGGATCGTAACATTTCCCAAAACATTTCTTTAGTACCCAGTTGAGGATGGATCAACTTGAGAGCTGTTATGAACGGAAATATCAACTCCTCATTGTGAAATTTGATCCTGAACAACGCTACTACGAAGCAAGTGCACTAACCACTATGCCTTTACGGCTCTCGCTAAATACGCTACCCCCAATAGTGTCTATGCAATTATTAAACGTTTGAACAATTCACTAAGCATGATTCTCAATATAACGAGACATAGAGTTTGGAAGAAGGATAGATGTTACAATATAAACACGAAACCGATTTGAATTTTGCAGAAACAGCACATTTTTAAAAAAAAACTCGAAAGGATTATTGGATGAAACTTGATTATTTTGCAACATTTGCGTAAAAATAAAACATGGAGATTACGGGATATGTTATAATGAAGAAGATGATGATGATGATGATGATCAGGACGACGATAGAGATAATAATAATGCTGAAGATAATAATAATAATAATGACGATAATATTTGCGGTGTTGATGATGATGATAATGATGACGATGATGATGATGATGATGATGACGATGAGGATGATGACGATGATGATAATGATGACGATGATGATAATGATGACGATGATGATGATGATGATGATGATGATGATGGTGATGGTGATGATGATGATAATGATTATATTGTTGATAATGATGATGATGATGATGGTTATGATGACTGTGATGATTAATATTGTGATGACAATGTTAATTATAATGGTAAAGACGATTATGATGATGGTAATGATGATGGTGACGATAATTAGGATGATAATGACTATAATGATCATGATCATGTTCATCATAATGACAAATATGATAATAATGATGAGGATGATGATGATGGTGACTATTATAATAATTATGGTGATGATGATGTTGGTGTTGATGATGATTATGATGGTGACTAGGATCGTGAGTGTGACAATGAAGATTTTGGTATAATGGTGATGCTGGGGTGATCATGTTCAATATGTCGATGATGATGGATAGTGTACACGCATCCTCCAAATGTCCCACTCATACTCGAGTATAGACATCGTACAGGTACCACGACAATTAACCGTCAAACAACCACGACACGCTTAACCTTTATAGTTATTACTTCCAGCGTTCGACATGTTATTATTACTAGCAAGATAGAACACGAGTTTTTTTAAATTAAAATGATAATAACTTATTATTCCATACATTTGTTTTCTAGACTGTTCTGTTTATTTGTCCTATTAAACTATACTTATTCCATACATTTGATTTCTAGACTGTTCTGTTTGTTTGTTCTATTAAACTATACTTATTCCATACATTTGATTTCTAGACTGTTCTGTTTGTGTGTCCTATTAAACTATACTTATTCCATACACTCAATGAGTATGCTCAGGAAGATTGAAACAGGATGGGCTAGGAGACATTGGATAGAATCGCTGGGAGGTCTAAGCTGACAAAGATCAGTTTTATTTTTGTGCCAGGGCATGCAGGTGTAAGGGGAATGAACGTGTGGATAGGCTTGCAGGTATGGCTGCTGTCCAAAGCGGAGGAGCAATGGACCAGGCTGATATTATAAATTCCTTAAGGGAGAAAGGACGTGTACATGATTCACGTAATAGCGGTGAATCCACAACACTAACCAGACTGCAAGAACTCAAAGTTAAGTGTGGTGTAGCTCGACAAGAACGATATGCTGGCAGACAAAGAAGAATTGTAAACCAACAAAGAACCGGTTTCGTTAGTCGCCACACGCTGATGGACATACTGAGGAGAGATCGGAGCACTTATGGACTAATTTGTTCGACGTGCAGTGATGGTGATCCGACGACTAAACTAAACTAAACTAAACTTATTCCATACATTTGATTTCTAGACTGTTCTGTTTATTTGTCCTATTAAACTATACTTATTCTATACATCTGTTTTCTAAACTGTTCTGTTTGTGTGTTCTATTAAACTGTACTTATTCCATACATTTGTTTTCTAGACTGTTCTGTTTATTTGTCCTATTAAACTATACTTATTCCATACGTTTGTTTTCTAGACTGTTCTGTTTGTTTGTCCTATTAAACTATACTTATACCAACTTCACATAAACATTTTAGTAGAAACATCCATTTTGTTCATTTGTGTCAATGTTTTTAACTTTGTTTTTCCCTTTGAGTGTGTGTGCTATAGAGAGGATAGAGAGGATGATGGTTCGCAGTGTGCAGTTCGCACTGATGGTGGACACAGCGACTGGTTTATGGTTGAAACCGGAGTAAAGCAAGGCTGTATTCTATCTCCGCTATTGTTTGGAGTGGCCACTGACTGGGTGATGCGAAAATGTTGCAGGGCGAAACTGGCATCGATTGGGTAGAAAATAGTCAACTAGAAGATTTGGATTTTGCAGATGATATTGCCTTGTTAAGTAGAAACAACCAAGATATGCAAAGAAAAACAGACAACTTGTCATCTATAGCATCAAAAGTTGGACTGCAGATAAGCTATGAAAAACAAATATAATGAAGACACTATGAAAGTAATGCATATATCACACTGGAATCTAAAATGATAAAAATAACAGAGCAGTTCACCTATTTAGGTAGCACTTTTGATTGCACAGGAAATGTTAAAAAGAAATTATGATACGAATTGGCAAAGCAACATCAGATTTTAAAAGTCTAAATAAAATATGGAACTGCAAGTTATATAGCATTAAAACTAAATTACGAATTTTCAATTCAAATGTTGTATCAATCCTAACATATGCCAGCGAGAGTTGGAAAATGACTAAAGATATAGAAAACAAGTTAAATGCATTTGAAAATAGATGTCTGCGAAAAATAATGAATATAAAATGGAACGAATTCAGAGAAGTGATGAAATCAAAGATATGTCTGGTCAACCACTAGTGACAACTATTATAAGAAAGAGAAGATAGAGATATGTTGGGCACACCTTGAGGAGAAATGATCAACGAATATCAAAGCAGGCATTGAAGTGGGATGCAAAGGGTTCAAGAAAGAAGGTCGACCTAAGGAGACCCTGAAACGAACTTTGCTGAGAGAGGCAAGAAATATCGGTCGCAGTTCCATGGAGGAGATTGAGCGAGTTGCCCAGGATAGAGCGGTATGGAGAAATTACTTGCAGGCCCTATGCAACGTATAACAGTACGAGAGGAATTATTATTATTATTATAGAGAGGATAGTTTCATATGGTGATACCTCTATCACTTGACATGACGGTAGATCTCACCTTTTGCTTCAAAAGGCGTGACAGGAGATATTTTTCGATACATACCTGATTTCAATGTAGATATTATCCAGTTTATAATCCTGTAGGAGTCGGACGATAAAAGGTTGGTCTCGTGTTCAAGTAGAGAACGTAATAGAATCATTGACAATTGTAAATCGATAGGGTGTGTTGCAAAGTTGAACTTGTGTAATATTTAGTATAGTATGTGCTACACTAACTCACTACAGTACGTAAATTGAACGTGACTTATATTTAGCATAGTATGGGCTAAAGAACCTTACAGTACGTAAATTGAACGTGACTTATATTTAGCATAGTATGGGCTAAAGAACCTTACAGTACGTAAATTGAACGTGACTTATATTTAGCATAGTATGGGCTAAAGAACCTTACAGTACGCAGGTTGAGGGATTCTTGCAAAAAAAACCTCCTTGTTCTCTCCCTACAGTACGCAAGTTGAACGTGACTAATATTTAGCATAGTATGCGCTAAAGAGCGTTACTTAATGTCTGTCGTCCCAGTAATTACCTTATCTCAGGATAAAAGCCGTCCCAATAGAACGAGCTTGCTGCTGGTCACATTCATTGATCTACTAGATATCCTGTAGCGTTTTAAAACACATTAATAGCTTGCCCGTGAGTCTCGAGTACAATAGAGAAATGTAGACAACACCATAGGGATTCTGTGTGCTTGTTCAAGCCAGTATAAGCATTCATTAAAAACTGTATGTAATATCTGGCATCGATTTCTTCATGTTTCTACATTGCACATACATGAGAGTGCCGCCCATGGGGATCAGTTGATATGGGGCAAAGCGATAGGGAGGATCTCTTTTCATGCAATAAGTTGCACAATTATAGTACTGTGCAGTTCTGAAGGGAATTTTTAAGGGCTTAGGGCAGTGGGAAATAATAGCATTCAGTAATATTGAATTTTAAATGGCGTATACGTCAGGAAGGACGATAATGGAAGAGTATAAACGAGGATTATAACAGGGATGAAATCCAAGGAGAAGATTGACCTTATAGACGATTTGTAATTGGATACATAAAATGTAAGGCACCTTGCTTATGATACAGGTATTTAGGAGAGACGTCATGGAAGCGACAACTCTTAATGGACATGTTACTGAGTAAATATAAATGTCATCTTTTATATCATCTGTGTATCTTGATATATATTATATGACAATCGTTTTATCGATTTATGTGGATACGTTTCAGTAGAGGTTTATTTGTTTGCAGAACCCCACTATCTTTCTGTTTTAAATCTATCTATCTATCTATCTATCTATTCATCTATCTATCTATCTATCTATCTATCTATCTATCTATCTATCTATCTATCTATCTATCTATCTATCTATCTATCTATCTATCTATCTATCTATCTATCTATCTATCTATCTATCTATCTATCTATCTATCTATCTATCTATCTATCTATCTATCTATCTATCTATCTATCTATCTATCTTATCTATCTATCTATCTATCTATCTATCTATCTATCTATCTATCTATCTATCTATCTATCTATCTATCTATCATCTATCTATCTATCTATCTATCCATCTATCTATCCATCTATCTATCCATCTATCTATCCATCTATCTATCATCTATCTATCCATCCATCTATCCATCTATCTATCCATCATCTATCCATCCATCTATCCATCCATCTATCCATCCATCTATCCATCCATCTATCCATCCATCTATCCATCATCTATCCATCTATCCATCCATCTATCCATCCATCTATCCATCCATCTATCCATCCATCTATCCATCCATCTATCCATCCATCTATCCATCCATCTATCCATCCATCTATCCATCCATCTATCCATCCATCTATCCATCCATCTATCCATCCATCTACCCATCCATCTATCCATCCATCTATCCATCCATCTATCCATCCATCTATCTATCCATCTATCTATCCATCTATCTATCCATCTATCTATCCATCTATCTATCCATCCATCCATCCATCCATCCATCTATCTATCGATATGTCTATCTATCTGTCTATCTGTCTGTCTATCTATCTATCCGTCCGTCCGCCTGCCTGCATGTCTGTCTGTCTGTCTATCTATATTTACTTTTACCTCTCTCTCTCTCTATATATATATATATATATATATATAATCAATCTATATATTTATTTATCTTTCGCTCTCTCTCTCTCTCTCTTCTCTCTCTTTTCCTCTCTCTCTCTCTCTCTCTTCTCTTTCTCTCTCTGATATTTATATATTAATCCGTACGACCAACGGTTGCGTATCATATATTGATATATTAATCTGTACGACCAACGGTTGCGTATCATGTATTTTTTGCTGAAATAAATTCATCAAAGTTGTTTCCATTTATGATTCTCAACTTCTAACATTTTTTTAAATTGTTACATGTCTTGTAGCCTTTTCATACTTTAGAGTTTAGAGTTTAGACTTTAGAGTTTAGAGTATGAAGTGATTATCAGGAAGTAGGATTGTCAACTAATTTCCTCATGTGTGGAAAGTCGAGTGATGGATTGAACTTACAACGCTGTAATATTCGATTCGATAAGTGAACGCTCTATGCATTCTCTAATCCGTCCCAGAACTTCCAGCTACCAAACACAGACGTTCACAAATACACAACCAAGCATCAACTCATAAACATATTCACACACGGGCAAACACGCTGACGAACATATACTTGGTAACATACCTTTAGTTTATTGATTTATTTCATTCTCAAACATTAGCTAGTGCGACGGAGATTATGTTCTGCCAGCTCTAGCCGCAGATAAACATCTCTGAACAGTCCACAACCAAATTATGTGTTTCATACATGTCGTCAGATTGAAGATTGTGGCTTAAATTGTTTGCTAGCTTCGCGACTTGGCAAACAGATTTTCTGATTTTAGAATGGATTCGAATTTTGTAATGAGAGAAGAAAGAGACCGATGGAATGTTTATAAAACGTGATAAAAGAGAAAGAAGAACATAGACCATAGATTCCCAAACATTTTCAGACCACCGCCCACTTTGCTAGACACAAATTTGGTAACGTCCCTCCCCTGCCCCGCCACCCACTATAACAGTTTTCCTCGTTCAAGCAGTTTGATATTTTCGAGGTAAATAGCAACTAATGATACATTACTGCTTATGCCGTTAAATAGCAACTAATGATACATTACTGCTTATGCCGTTAAATAGCAACTAATGATACATTACTGCTTGTGCCGTTAAATAGCAACTAATGATACATTACTGCTTATGCCGTTAAAGTATTGAAAATTAGTGGTCAATATGTGTTTCATGAATACAGTTATTCAATCGCAAAATCACGGAAATAATTTATTTTTAAATATACATTTTATTAGTTTCTTCTATAAAGAGCCACCGACTCCTAGTTCGCATGAACGCCCCCCAAATACGTCTGAACCCACTATCACCCTCCTAGAAATCTTCAAGCCCACTGGGGAGGGGGCAGTGCCGCCCACTTTGGGAACCTATGATGTAGACAGATACTGGGGACAGGGAAAGAATTGAGAATTATGTAGATATATAGAGAATGTATGATGATATGCACTTTTCATGTGTGAACATATGGATGTGGATCATGGACAATAACACAAATATTATAGAACAAAATATCAAATCATTTCAAAAAGTCTACAGAAAAGTTGTTTGAACGACTTGGACAGAGGAGTCAAAAACTGAAAACACCGTACAAGGAACATCGAAAAACTTTGGCTGATAAACAATATAATAGAAACTGAAATATTTTGAACACATTAAACGTTACAGTGGTTTAAAGAAAACAGAGTAAGGGTGGGCTTTGTTCCTGGAAGACGAACAAGTAACAATCAAGACAATGTGGCAACAGGAAATTAAAGAAATCTTGAACATGACGTTGAAAGAGGCAGAGAACTTTCTAGAGACTAGGATTATTCAGACGAACTATGATGAAAGAAGCAATGTTCGGTAAAGGAAATGCTACGTGTTGATGAGCTAGAAAAGTATTCTGCAAAATACACATGTAAGGAAAGCTGTAGTTCTTCCTTGTCAAGACCAGAAAGTGTAATGGTCAAGTTTTGTTTAAGTTAAATCATAAAGTTCATGAATAGTCTAGTCTTGCTAACCAAACATTGAAGGAGATTATTTTTATCGTGACAAAGATTGATGGAGAGTTAGTTCTGTCTTCTAGAAAAGAATTAACTTTTTCATCTTCAGCAAACTTCAAACCTGGAAGCGAGTCACCGCAGCAGCAGAGTCCCGAAGAGAGTGAGGACACAAGAAGATTACCTTGGTCGAGGCATTCTATCAATCACAACGCTTATTCAAGCAACTCTTAATGCACAAAAGGATATGGTTATTTACCCGTTCAGAAAGAACCGTCAGAAGAAAAACTAACCTGAAATTTACAGAACAAATTCATGGTGAAACAAAGGGAGCATAGCGTATTCTGCATCAGGGATCGTCAATACGAGCAAATACAGGTACACATATATAACGATTTATTCTTCTTCTGTATTCATGTTGTTTCTATTCATAGTATGCACCCGGTACGAGGTTTGACTACAGGAAACCAGGATCATTTTTATAATAATAATAATAATAATTACTCTCATACCGTTATAAGTTACATAGGGCCTGCAAGTAATTTCTCCATGCCGCTCTATCCTGGGCAACTCGCTCAATCTCATCTATGGAACTGAGACCGATAATTCTTGCCTCTCTCAGCAAAGTTCGTTTCAGGGTCCCCTTAGGTCGACCTCTCTTTCTTGAACCCTTTGCATCCCACTTCAATGCCTGCTTTGATATTCGTTGATCATTTCTCCTCAAGGTGTGTCCAACATATCTCCATCTTCTCTTTCTTATAACAGTTGATACTAGTGGTTGACCAGACATGTCTCTGATTTCATCACTTCTCCTGAATTCGTTCCATTTTTTATTCATTATTTTTCGCAGACATCTATTTTCAGATGCATTCAATTTGCTTTCTATATCTTTAGTCATTTTCCAACTCTCGCTGGCATATGTTAGGATTGATACAACATTTGAATTGAAAATTCATAATTTAGTTTTAATACTATATAACTTGCAGTTCCATATTTTATTTAGACTTTTAAAAGCTGATGTTGCTTTGCCAATTCGTATCATAATTTCTTTTTTCCTGTGCAATCAAAATTGCTATCTAAATAGGTGAACTGCGCTGTTATTTTTATCATTTTAGATTCCAGGGGGATATCTGCGTTACTTGCCATTGGTGTCTTCATTATATTTGTTTTTTCATAGCTTATCTGCAGTCCAACTTTGATGCTATAGATGACAAGTTGTCTGTTTTTCTTTGCATATCTTGGTCGTTTCTACTTAACAAGGCAATATCATCTGCAAAATCCAAATCTTCTAGCTGATTATTTTCTACCCAATCGATGCCAGTTTCATCCCTGCAACATTTTCGCATCACCCAGTCAATGGCAACTCCAAACAATAGCGGAGATAGAATACAGCCTTGCTTTACTCCGATTTCAACCATAAACCAGTCGCTGTGTCCACCATCAGTGCGAACTGCACACTGTGAACCATCATAGAGGCTTTTAATAATGTTTATTATTTTGTCTGGTATTCCATAGCATTCAGAATGCTACACAGGAAGATTCTGTGTAGACTATCAAAGGTTTTTTTTAAATCGATGAAATTTAGTATAAGTGGTTGTTGCTTCTCAATATGTTCCTCCAAAATTAGTCGTAAGGTAATTATTTTGTTTAAGCATCTTCTCCCAGTTCTAAAATCAGCATGTTCTTCTCTCAGGGTTGTGTCCTCTGCTCCTTTGATTCTATTAAGAATGATTTTGCAGAAAGTCTTGGTCATTACTGATAATAGGGTGATCCCTCTCCAGTTGTTGCAATCTTTGAGATCACCTTTTTGGGGATCTTAACAATTATTCCTATTTTCCATTGATCTGGGACAGTTTCTTCTTCCCATACTTTATTAAATAGTTCTTGCACCTGGCTAATAGTTGTATCATCAGCCGCTTTGAGCATTTCTGCAGTAATTTTGTCATCACCCGCTGCCTTATTGTTAACCAAGGAAGTTATTCTTATTGATACATCGATCTATATAGGGTTAACCGTGCTAATTCAATGCCCCCACGGTGATTGGTGATCATGTCGAGTACTCAGCCATCCAAGTACCATGCCTGCTGACATAGGTGATCATGTCTCTCCACAACTCTCTCTCCCTGTTGCAGTTAATCTGTTCTGCTACCTATCTCTTATCAACAAACGATGTCAGACCACTCAACATCTTCTCACTCTGCCTTCCTAGATATCTCGTTTTCCTGAGTTTTACTCGTTATCACCAAATATTTCAAACCTTTGCAAAGCATTATGTGTCCGAATAACATTGATTGTTTAATTCTTATTCTTTTGATCAGGTTTCGTTTGGTTTTTTTTCGTTCGCTCGCAACGAATTCAGAAGTAGTCATGGCCCGGCATAATTTGACATCTTTGACTGATTTTTGTGTCAAATCTCACTGTAGTTATCGCCAATATCCCTCGTCATTCTGGCGAGCTACACTCACGATATCAGTGTATTGAGAGTAACTGTTTTCAGTTTGTATTGTTGCTGCTTGTTTTCAGAACATATTAAATTGCACTGACCACTCGAACAAATTACCTACTATCAATTTTCTCCATCAAAATGTGTTATTCAAAGTTTCATTCGTTCCTATTTCCTGCAAGTAGGTATGTTTAAAATGATATTTTGATACATTTAACAACTAACTAGCTTGTCAATCTGTAAAAATTTTTCACATTTATTTCTGATCACAAAAATATCCTCATAGCGATATATTCCTCCAGGGAAAACACTGCACTGTAAGTTATTTATTTCAAACTTAATATTTTTTTTTTATTTCCAGCACTCTCGGCTTCTCCATGGCATGTTCTGAAATAGCCGCCATTTGATAAGATGCACACGAACTGTACTAACATAGCAGATAAAACGTGTCACCTGGGGCTTAAGATTTGATGCCTCTATTAACTAAAGTGGAATATACACGCATAACTCAAATAAATATGAGAAATATCTCAATCAAATATAGGCAATTCTCTGAATTGTTTTTATTTTAAATTCAAAATTTTAAAACTAAATAAAATGACACTATTGACACGTAGTATAAACACTTCATTTTTGTAATACATTGTTTGTTAATAAGACACGATTGTGCGAGTGACTTCATACAAAATGGGTGTAGAAATAAGTGTTAATGTAACATTTCAGTTATGGTTTTTTTTAACGAATCAAGGCTAATACAGAATTTCTGCAAAATGAGTGTTAATATATGCTTGTGTGAACAAGTCTAATACAACGCTGTTGTAAAATGAAAGTTAATATATGCTTGTGTGAACAAGTCTAAATTACAACGTTGTGTAAAATGAAAGTTAATTTTCCTTGTATGAACAAAGTCTAATACAACATTTTTGTAAATTGAAAGTTAATACATGTTTCCATTATTGAACCTGGTTAATCTATTGAGACACTGAAGCGAGTCTCTATCGACACTATTGACGATATTGCTACATAGATATAATGATCTATCCAGAAAAAAAACTCAAAATCAAAGAAAACTGAAGGATGCTAGAAATAAGAATGAGAAAATTAAAGTATTTTGGACATATAAAGAGACACGAAGGTCTGGAGAAGAATATAATGGAAGGGGCTCCCGGCAAAGAGGAGAAGAGGAAGACCACAGAGAAGATGTCTTCAGGATGTAACTGAAAGTTTGAGCATGACAGATGAAGAGCCTCAAGACATCTGGTCTACGAGATGAAGACATTCCGTAATATTGTTAAGGTGACAAAATTCTGCTCAGGACAAACTAGATGATGATGTTTGATTGATGATGATGATATATGAGATATAATGAGAGATGTTGTTAGATTTGTTGAGATGGGGATCGGAGATCATATGGACATGCCCGCAGTGCTATGATGATAGTCCTCATAAACTGATAATGATGTAAAGAAACAATTTTTTCCGATCCAGAAGCACTTGAGCTGAAAGCTCTTCGGCTCGGTGTCATGGACATCGTAACCCTTCGGTTCAGTGCCACGAACACCGTAAATTTTGGAACCTGTAGCTTTTCTGCCAGTCCGCGGAGTTGAACCCGCACTTACAGGGACTAGTCACCGTAGTTCAACGCCTACGAACACGCTGGGCAAAGAAACACGATAAAGAAAGGACTCATCAAAATTCAAAGCAACACATAAATAACTCACTTATACAATTACACCCAAAAAAACACTGAATATTGATCTAATACCAATACTGCATAATTTGATTCACTGATTAATTTTGTTTGAAATGGGAATACATCAATCGAATTAAAGTATGTACGAAGCTAATCCTTGCGCAGACAGAGGTCACGAAATTTGGCGCTTAATTTCCTGTCTACCAATTGAACTGATGTAATCTTATGTGACTTTGAATAATGATGGATTAACGTTGTCTACAAAATGTAAGGAAGTGAGAGATTGTGAGTCTTGGATTGCTAGGTAATTAGGTAAGACAATGCTGGCTTTTCCACCATCGGAAGTGCACCTTTTTCTCTCCCTCCCATCTTTTTTCTCTCTCTCTCTCTTTCTCCCTCTCTATCATCTCTCTTTCTATTTCTTTTATATCTTTCTCCGTCGCTTGTATTCTCTCTCTCTCTCTCTCCCTCTCTATCTTCTCTCTCCTCTTTCTATCTCCGTATCCTTCTTTCTCTCTTCTCTCTCTCTCTCCCTCTCCCTCCTCTCTCTCTCTCCCCGCTCTCTCTCTCTCTCTCTCTTTCTCTTTCTTTCTATTTCCCCCTATCTCTTTCTCTCTCTTTCTCTCCCTCCCTCTCGCTCTCCCTCTCACTATCTTTCTTTCCCCCTCTTGCTCTCCATCTCTCCACCCCTCTCTCTCTCTCTCTTCTCTTTCTTAGCAATGTCCGTCTACATTAGAAAAAAGAAAGACAACTTATCACTACTATCTATATGTTATTTGTTTTAATTCAGTGTGAGATTAATGGTTTACGGTATAATAGCCGTCCATCGCAAGCGGGTATCAACAATCTCAGACCTGTACTGTTGCACCTCTCTGGTGTGTGCGGATGTGACTGTAGAGTCCAATCCTAGAGCAGAATCCCCTACCACAGGTGGGGCATACATGATCAAGGTTAGATATGTGCGTGTTGTGTGCTCTGTCTTTTCGCGCTGCTCGTTTTCTCTGTGCCTCAACAATACGATGATTCTCAGTTATTCGGGTTCCTCTTTTGTTGTTATAGCACCACATTTGGCGATCTTGCACAAGGGATTCCCAGCACGTGGTGACTATATCGAAGCATTTCAGAGACACTTTAAGAGTGTCTTTAAAGCGTTTTTTCTGTCCACCAGCTGAACGTCTGCCCCCTTCAAGTTCGCCATACATCAACTGTTTTGGGATGCGTTTATCAGGCATTCTAGCAACGTGACCGACCCATCTCATTTGGGCCTTCTGCTACAGGGTGTTGACGCTTGGGATCTTTACTCTTGTGAGGACTTCGCTGTCTGGAATTTTGTCCTGCCAGTTTATTTTTAGTATTCTACGTAGACAGCTTGTGTGGAAATGGTTTAATTTTCATGCGTGTCTGCTGTACAGTGTCCATGTCTCGCTTGCGTACAGCAGCGTGGTTAGCACTATGGCCTGGTAAACTTTCAGCTTTGTGGCTATGCTTATCCCCTTCCGCTCCCACACAGTGACACGTAACCTTCCGAACGCAGCACTGGCTTTGGATATCCTATTGTTGACCTCAGAATCTATGTTTGCCGATCTGGATAGGAGGCTGCCAAGATAACAAAGTTGTCCGTTGACTGGAGACGCTGGTGTTTAATGTTGATGACTGGATCGTAATACTGCTCTCTAGGGGCGAGCTGGAACATGACCTCTGTTTTTTTGGTGTTAATGGTGAGGCCAAACTTATCACAGGCCATTGAGAACTTGTCCATGTAAGTCTGCATTTAGTCCTCAGGGTTGGTAGCGAGGGCGCAGCCATCGGCAAACAACAGGTTTGAGATAGTTGATTCTTTTACCTTGGTGGAGGATTTTAACCTCCGAAGATTGAATAGATTACCGTCTGTCCTGTATCTAATCTTTACCCCATGTTCGTCACCTTCCCAAAAGACATCCGTGAGCATGGCAGCAAACATCATTCTGAAGAGTGTTGGGGCCAGTACACAGCCCTGTTTGACGCCGTTGGTGACATGGAAGGCTTCCGACAGCTCCTCTTCATCAAGTACAAGTGCCTTCATGCCCTCGTGAAACTGGAGGTTTACAGTAAACTGTTCCTAACCCAACATTCGTTTTTGCATTGCAGTTTCGTGCACTAAAATCTGAAAATGTTCATTAAAGTTTTCCTACCTACTGTAAAAATTGAAAAATGTCAAAAAAAAGAGATATATCAGAATAAATTAAGCACAGTTTGCAAGAAACAACAGTTAGTAAATATCACGTAAAGGAAGTTTCAACAATGTAAAATTGATTATGAGACCCTTGAGTCTTTGTGGTTGAGTGATTAACCCTTAACCATTGGGATATTGGGAGTTCGATCATTTATGATCGATGCTACATGCCTATTTAAGTGGCCATAATTTTGTATCTATTTTGCATTTAAGTTGGTAAAATGTATGTTATCTAAAGCAGAACATATGATAATCTAATAAAAATTATAAAAAAATTAATTATATATTTTTTAGATGTCTAATCACGTTGACTGTAGCACATCTCATTTCCAACTTGCCATTTTGTAGAAACGCCCAAATTGTTCCAGACAAAAAGCCCCAAATATGTTATAAAATGGATTCTAATAACTCAAACTACTGTCCTGATGAAGACACCAGTGATTCTTGAAATATCTATGCTTGGGTCAAATGAACATTCTGTGCCTGTGTCACTTTAGTCTGTTTGCAAGATGCCCGATAACTATTTTTCCTGATTATTTTGTCTATCAAATATCATTGCGTAATCATATTTTGTTCAATACTATCTTTTACTTGCAATGTTTAGAAATTATATACCTATTTAATGTTTATGTATGCTACTATAAGTGTTAGTTCTTTATAGGCTGCTTACTAGACCAATTCGGCATAATTTTCTCTTGAAGGCGATATTTATTGACTTTTTTTCTTTACAATATGTAAATATTGAATATTATAAATTTCATGATTACTGCCTTTCTTATTTCCCAAACATGTTTAAATTCATATATGTTTTGCAAATATGAAGACTTTAAAAGACTGTAATAAAAGATTCCATTATATTCGTCATACTTATTTTTTCCTTCTTTGTGACTGTAAAAAAATGTGACATTTGTAGAATAATCTATTTTTAGACTTTCCATAAGTAGGTCACGGATATCATAAATTATATCACACTTATGTTAAAACCACATATCCTGATATCCCATCCAATTAGCTTTTCAACCATATATAACATGCCTATTTTCAATGCAAAGAATGTGTATGGTTGCTAAATATAGAGCAGGGCATCAAAAATATCGAAAAACCTTAAAAACCTGCCAATGGTTAAGAGTTAAGCCCATTGCCTTGCGAGTTGAAGGTCGTTGGTTCGAATCCGGACCGCATCGTTCTGTTCACGAGTGCAGTTTTTTCCAGAGACCCTAGGATTGTGCAATGCTCTCGGCAGGTATCGTGCCATTTCTGCTGACAGGGACCGAGCTATATGGGGTAAAACCCGGTGCAATGAAGTCATTCCTACGGCTTTTAAACCCTTAAGTCAACAATGTAAAATGAAATTAATACCATCGACTAGAGCTAAAAAAATAAATTGTACAATACTGAACATATGTTACGTTAGTAAGCCATTCATACTGACAACGATCTGAAAGTACAGGAACATTCTGTAATCTCTCATCAAACTCGATGTTCAAACTTTGAGACAAAAATGTAGAGGTAATCATATATCACATAGTGTCATAAAGATATTATGTACTGCAGGCATCACATCAATAAGACATAGACATAAATATATTCTTACAAGACCTGAACACCAACGAGGCATTGACTCAAAAACAACATCATGTCCCGAAAGCTGGCAAATTGAGATTCCATTAAACATCACAGTAGCTTGGAGCGAACAGCACTAGGGGATATTGTACCTGAAAGACGTCGCAGGAGACAACCTAGATGACGGTGGCAGCAGGACATTAAAGAGACATTGAAGATATCGTTGGAAGGGGCAGGAAACCAAGCTAGAAAAAATAAATAATTTTTTATGCGAGCTGTGTTGATGACATTAAACTTGAAGATGGCTCTTTTCAGCAATTTAAGGAGTTTGGAATAACACATCAACATTGCAGTCAAACGACAACTGATAAACTGCATATTTATTCCAATTCTCTGCTATCAGTGCCAAACATGGCCCATGACTAAGACACAAGAAGAAAGATTACAACATGTGAAATGAGATGTCTACGAAAAGCTGTCAACGTTACAAGAGAGATAGAGTGAGAAACGAGAATATCAGAAGCATCGTTGGTACTATACCATGCATACAGTACATCGAGAAGAAAGAATCACGTGGTTCTGCCATCTAATGATAATGGAACCACATTTACTACCATCACGTGTCTATAATAATCGACACTCAGGGCACAGAGCACGAGGCAGGCCAAGAACATGATAGATAGATAACATCTCAGAGTCCCTGCGAAAGCATGGACTGACAACGTCAAGCGCAACACGTCTGGTACAAGATAGAAAACTAACTCTCCCCACGTCGATTCACGACAAATGTCGTTAAGATAAGATAAGGAATTACACGTTGTACAGTTAGAGCTGGATGGGGCAGAGGTAGGCTTGTGTTTACCCAGCGAGCCACATAAACTATCATTATGTCTACCCTTCGATATCTGTTGGTGGAGACTGACCATCGATAGGTCTGTCTGTTCGGAGGGCTGTGACGTCATTTCAGTAACCGATAAACAATAACTTACAACTTATGTGTTTGGAAACTGACGTAAACATAATGTTAAAATTTTGGTCAGTTTTTTGCTAATTGTTCATCTGTCGTTGTTGCTGTTCAATGCGATTTACCAACTATCTATCTGTATATTCTCTAATTCTGTTTTGCCTTTCAGCTTCAGGTCGAAAAAGAAGACACCTGGAGCGAGCCTCTCTATTCACGTTGTCTTTCTCTTCTCCTGTCCTGATTTGCCTCACAGCTTCCGGGTAAGAAGAGATTTATAGCACAGGCCTTTGTGTGTGCTTCATAAACAGTGTCTTTAGTCACCTCTGTTATCTCTGAGGTCCATCTTTTCTTATGTACCATATCTTATCTAAATATAAACCTGGCTTTTCTTCTCCTTTACAACAGGAATAACCCACTAATCGGATCAATTTATGACAATTGATTTACTTTATGATCAAAAATTGTCTTATGAATTATACTTGTGAGATAAATATACTTAGGCAATTTATCCTCAGTCATCATCATCATCATCAGGTGCCGTGCCGAAGGCGATTGTGGATCTTCACAACTCTATGTCTTTGCTGTTTGATATCATCTCAGATGTTGACCCTCTATTGTGCCATGAAGTCAAGCTATCCACAATTTTCTCTCTCTGTCTGTCTCGTTTTTCCTCGATTTTACCGGTTGACACAATGTTTTATTAACCTCCCCTCCTCATTACATGCCCGAAAAATAATGACTGCCTCTTTCTTATATTGATGATAAGTTTTCTCTGTGTCTTGATCTCATTCAACACCTCAACATTAGTGAGTTTAACAGTCCATGGGATTCTCATCATTCTTCTGTAAAACTACATCTCTATAGCGGTCAGAGATTTTTCGATCTGTGTGTTCATTATCCATGACTCGTATCGTATGTCAGTATTGGTTCTATGTAACACTGAATAACTCGCATTCTGATCCATTGACAAGGACTTGTTGCATATAATGCTTCTCATTTTCTAGAATGATGTTTTCGCTTGTCCTATTCTGCTCTTTTTTCTGATCGGCATCTGCCATCTGATGTTACCAGGACTCCGATGTATTTAAATTGCTGCACTTGTCTTAGCTCCGTCCCATTTACTGTGATGGCGCATTTTGTCAAAGTCTACTTTTTGATATGATCATAACTTGTCTTCTTAATATTCAAACTCAGTCACAAGATATCTTATTCTTTACCAATTCAATACATAGTCTCAGCACCCTCTGTTTGATATTTCTTCTCTGTTAAGATAATTCGAGTACATTAGCCCTTATTAAGTTATTTGATCATTATCAGTATCAAAGAATCGATAGTGTCTTGGTGAAATAAAACAAAGAAACATAGTCTAGCAAAACTGCAGAAACAAGTTGCACAATTAGATTTCAAAGCTAAGATAATTTGTTGACAGTGTAGACAATTACCGCGACCTTTTGCACGGGAAGGGTAAAAGGTAAAGGTGTATAAAGATAGTATGATTGGAAAACGATTCAATGATTATAGATTCTAGCTATGTTCAATGCGTATTATATGTTGTTGTATATACCTCAGTTTCGCAAGAATGCTGCAGTATAGTTTAAAGCAGTGGTTCCCAAACTTTGCATTACCGCGTAGCCACTTTTAAATACATTTTTCTGCCGTGGACTTCCAAAGTTTCTATATATGAAAATAGACAGTGATGAATTATCTGTGTGTTACAATAGTAGATAATGTCTGCAATTCAACATTTTAATAAACAGGAAGAGGTTTCCTTTAGCCTTGAACAAGACGTTTGTGCCATCATTGAAGTCATTAGCATCCACATGACATTTGCTGTTTCACAATTCAGCCAGCGACCCATCCTGAATCATAAAAAGGGGTCGGAAAATATAGATGTTTGATAGAACACTGCAATCTTTTTTTGCAATTTTACTCAATTCTGTCAGTCTATGGTTTTTTTATTGGTGAAAAATATTCATAATATTGATACTCCTTATTGTTAAACTTAACTTGTTGCATAATATAACTTCGATATAGCATTTTGTGTTGATTTTAAAATGAATTCATCTATATACACCAATACTGGAATACGATGTCACGTGGTGTAGTTGGAGTCTGATTCCCATAATTCTTACCTGAACCCGTAGACCCTTAAGTTTATAGCTGGCTCTGAACCAACAGTTAAGCTGGCTCCAATTTCATAGACTGCGGGGAACTTCAAATGATCTTTCACTTTGTCCTATCAGACATTTAGACTCCGGTCTGGTCCGAGTCCTTTGATTTCGCAGCGGAACTAGTTTACAGCTGTTTTTATACAAGATTTTAAAATTATTTTTGTTTGTTTGAAATTTCAGAGACCATAATATTTCTTCAAGCACTTGAGGACACCGTGCGAGTACCTCGCGGAACCCAGGGGGTTCAAGAATCCCAGTTTGGGAAACGCTGTTTTAAAGTAGATTTAACATTGGCTTTTTCAACCCAGCAGAAATCGTGCACCGAACGCTATTAACTTGTTCTAGAAGCAGCCGTGGTGATAATATCTTAATGCTGGACAAGCACTTTGTCTTAAATTGTGGGCAAATAGTGATGCCGTTCTCTCTATGTTAGCACGAACTACCAGGCAGTTAAACTGTGTACTCAACTTAATAGTAGTAGTTTGGACATGCATGAATGCCCGTGAATGTCATTAAGAAGTTATTTTGACAGGGATCGAGTAGCTGGAACATAAACAGTTTAATCCTACTGGTATTGATCAAGTATCAAGTCACCGTTTTAATGCTTGTTCAAAACTCCGATACTGAATCAAATACTTCAGAAATCTTACTTCTTCTTTCTTCTTTTCGTTATCTCTTCATTCATCATTCACTGTACCTAATTGTGTTGGTTGGCTATGATATATGAATCTCTCTTTTTACTAATATTGTTGTTGGCATTCATTATCTAGTATTATCCTATGTACCTAATCTCATCTTTGCATGTCTTCCGTCTATCATTCACTGTCCAATGTGGCTTGTGGTAGATGATCTTGGCATTCTCTGTCATTAACCAAACCCAAGTGGTTAAGGTGCGAATTATGTATCTAAAGATAGAACCACTGTTACCCGCCATGATGTCTTAGAGGTGAATAATGGTTATTTGGCTAATTGGATGCCCTGCCTAAGTGAAGTCATGGTTTGGGTCCTACTCTAAACCAATTAACTGTACCAATGTTCTGAAGATCAAACATATCACTAAGTGATTAAATTGGTCTAAAACTGAACCTAAAGGAAAAAAGGAAGATTGGTACCAACCAATTAATCATTTGTTCTTAATAAATTTAATTGGCTTATCATTGTTCTCTTTCTCTCATTTTTAATATGTGTTTTGCATGTTATCTCCTTCTCTTCATCGCATCTATGTGCTATGATTTCCCGCTCACTATGTTGAAACGCACATTTTAACATTGACACCATAATTAGATAAAAATAGTTCTTTGAGATTTACTTTTGTTCCCATCATATTTGTTAGTCAGGGTTGGGTTAGTTTTTCCAGTGCCTGGTTCTCTTCATTGTATATTGCTTTATTTAAAATTACATGTTATCTTACTAATGAAATCTAGTCACCACCATAGTTCAAGAATGTGCTAGAAGTTTCTTTAACACAATTAAGTATTCGTACAATTGGGCATCAGAGGGCAAACGAAATCGTGGAAGACCCAAAACGACCTGGAGGAGAACAGTAGAATAAGAACAGAAAGAAATGAGTCACAACTGAAACACAATACAGAGGATGGTAAAACATTAAGAAGGAAGCTATGTATTTTTTGGTGCCCTAATCTCTAGTGGGTGTCACAAACTAAAGAGAGAGAGACCAGATAGGGGTGATTACTCAGCAAGATGACGTTGGAGTATCTAATGCCACTCGTGTTCCTATTGAAGAAGAACATGTGTTTACTGACGAAGACATCAAGCGAGAATGAGTCACCGTTAGCCACACAGAAGGAAACAAACGGTAAGCAAAACAACTTGTTTCCTTGCAGTCACTCGGGAGAGATAGAGATGTATGTCAAGTAGCCTATATTTGAAAAACAACAGAATCTGTCGAAGATGGAGTCTATGCATTATTGTAAAAGAAATCATGAAAGGGCACACAAGTGAGGGCGGTTATTTCAACATGCGACACCATATCTATCAGCTTCACCAGAACATTGTCCTTATAGTTACAACTAGGTATGAGAGAATTAAGATATTTACAAAGCGGTTCTCGTACTTGGAGAGGGCTGTGGAATTCGTCCTGTAGTTAAGTTTGTTGATATGTCAAGACATATCTCCTGAATGCAGAAGAAGAAGAAATGTGCAGTCGGACTAACATTATTGATTGATTGATTGAATATGTTATGTTATGTTATGCGATCGACGTCGTGGCACATTGGACAATCCCATGCGTGCTCTGTGCTCCGCTGCAACAGACAGCCAAAGTCCATTTGCTCACCATGAGAAGTTGATTAGCGTACCTTCGCTCTCTACCACGAAGACGACACTGTCTGACATGTCCAAACCTAACTCGTAAATTTCACTCTCGTCCTCGTGTCTGAGACTCGCCCATATCACATAAATGAGAGCATACCGCATTTATGACATCGGCTCTAACCATACTTCTGCCCGCTTGAATCGGGGCATTGTTTGCAAGAAAGTCAGCACGCTCGTTACCCTGCACTCCAGTATGTCCAGGTGTGTACAGCCAAGTCATTTTCTCGAGATATGATCTCCGAATGCTGTCCACCCATTCCACGCGCAGACTTCCAGATTGATTAATTGATTGATTGATTGATTAATTAATTGATTGATTTATTGAACGATCATCATTACACGCAGGTGAATAAACATATGTTTCGATCTATTTTTTAGACAGGAATGTTTCAACGACAGTGCACGAACATCGTTGCGCCTGCACGGGTTCATGGTGTAATTTTAAAGAGTATATATTTTGCAGTAATTTTATGTTAATTTGTGTCCATGAATTTTACAATCGGACAGCAACCTTGCAGCCTGTTCTAATTGATTTCAACTGCGAATGGTAATTTAGCGTGCTCAACATGAACACAACACAGCACCTACATTTTATCGTCCATCTCCAGAAATTACTAAACACTCGATTTAACCTACACTGAAATCATGAATCTCCGTCAACATATCCTAGTCGATCCATGCTGGTAACGAACCGCTGCCTTTCGAACGCAGATTTGAACACACAACATCCACTCCACACAGATATATTTTTACCATTATATGATAGTGGAACCGCAAATAAAGATAGTTGTCCCACATTGTCACCAACCTAGCTATATATATATATACTTTCTTTATTCAATCCCAATTTGAAAAGAAATCATTACTTGTGATCTTTGTCTCCATAAATAGTTCCAATACTAGCATTGACGTAAGTAATTACTCTTTACCAAGCGTTACCAGAATGTTTACCAGACTGCTATGAGGCTTAGTGGTTTGTTGTGTATGTTGTCCCATATTATATACATATATATATATCTTTTTTTTAAAATTTGTATTATAACATTCTAATTATCTCTCAAATTTGGTCCTTAAATAGACTTTACTGAATTCACATTTCTTGTCATAATGGCGAAGTTGTTAAATCATTGCCTGTCGTACTGAAGATTGTGGATTCGAATCCGGACAAAGACACTTGTGAAATTTTTGTCATGAGATACCTAGGATTGTTGCCGGAACTACGGAGTTTGTGCTTTGTTAAATGCTTTAGGCCGAAGACATGCTATCTCTGCTGACGGGAGCGGATCTATATGGGGAAACCCGGTGCAATGATGCCAATCCTTCGCTTATGAACCCCTCCTTTGTTGATAGAAAAATATACTGAGCTCAAGTATCTTTTTTTACCATTTCCTTCACAGTAAAATATGCAGACAACGTTTTGGTGTATTGTCAGGAAGCGTATCGGGAGCAGGTTGCGGAAGAATTTGATTCAGAACAAGTTCGCATATGTAGATGATGTGGGAAGCATTAGCACTAGTCATTCTGAAACAAGTAGCGGTGGCATGACTCGCTTTCTCTGAATAATCATATTCTCATTATTTCATGATAAGCCGTGATCTTGAGTTCGGAGGCGATGGAGAAATTTTAAACAAAGAAATATCTAAGTTTGTGGTATGTTCATCAACCAGAACCAGTTCAACATATACAGTCAAGAGTAACACAACAGGTAATCTCTCTCTCGCGATCACCGCCCAGACCGATGTACTAGATCTCCCCATAAATTCTATTCATGTGGAAATCTGATTCATGCAGCCTTAGCATTGGTGCGTTTTACGTCACATCTTCAGCGTCATTTGGAGTTCTGGTGCTTATCCTTCGACGATGTGTCCGGTTTCAGCCAGCGTTTACTCGGCTCGCTCTCCGTTCTGTAGCCATCTAGTTTTTTTACGGTGTGGGTAGCTAGCCTCACGACCAACCTCCTTAGCCGCCTCTTACGACATGTGTGGTAGGTAACAGGGGTTGAATTCTTTACACCCCAATGTGGGCCCCGTTAACTACTAGGGTGCAACAGGTACTTGAGTAGGCGTATCAATCAAAATCGAACTGGTATGGTCAGTCGCTGGACGCTGTTGTAGATATTAGGAAAGGGATCGGAGCACCTATGGACACATCCGGTGTGCAATGAAGACATTCCAAACTGAAACTGATTCAAGAGATAACGAACACAGTGATAAAAACAGACTCTGGATCTCGATAGGACACGTACTCAGACGCGATTCGGTGACCATCAGGAGAACTGTCAGATACTGTACCTCGTGTAAAAAGGAGGGGCATACAAAGGACAATTTAGATGAGTACTGTGAAGGAGAAGATACACGGTGCAGGCCAGTTATGGAACTCCCTGTGAAGGATGACCAAAGATTGCGCACGATATAGAAATATGCTGTTGTTCTACAAGACGCTACAGTGTGGGCCAGTCACTTAATGAAATGTTGATCTGTGCGCGAAATATGACCCACCTGTGGTAGGGGATTGTGCTCTAGGATGTGACTCTACAATCACATTCTCATACATCAGAGAGAGGCAGCAGCACACTTCTGAGGTTGTTGTCATGATCGCTTGCGATGAACGACTATTATTATTGTTGATCTGTTGCCGAGGAATAGAAAGACGAAAAAGAAGAAAAACAAGAGAAGTAGAATACAGGATGATAATCAGTGGGAGAGAATCAGAGAAAGGTATACAAAACACACCGAATCCTACAGAGTAGAAACATGACTGAGACTGACAGTGAGATAGAGAAAGAGTCCAGCAACTGGGATAGAGAAAGACAGTGATAGAGATTTAACCATTATCTGAAAAGGTAAAATGAAACAAAAAGAGAGAGACCGTCAAGCTGAGATGTAGAAATGAGGGACAAGAGAAACAAGTAAATATTGAATGTGAATAATACTCCAACACACTCATTCTTTTTCTTCTTCTTCTATTTCTTCTTCTATTTCTTCTTAATTATTCTCAAGTCAACTCATGTAACATCACAGTTAGTTTCAATAAAATGCACGTTTCCCTTCACGAGATATGTAGTAGAGCTTATTATGAGACGGAGCGTGGCCCCCGGCAACGTAAGGCCGACTAGCTCAGAAGGAAAATCGAAAATTAAATTCCTGTTTAATGGAGTCTTTTCGAAGGTAGCGTCGTACAAGCAGTCCATATAACTTGGATTCTCCGAAAAGAGTTAATTCAAAAATATAACTATTGGTTTCTCCGTAAGGTTTTATTTTTGATGCTTGTTCGCTTACACGCTCTAATATAACCAATAGAAAGCTCGTCCTTGGGTTGAAAGAAGCGTTTCTCGGCTTAAATAGACTTTAAGCCCTTACATAACAAATAACACTAACTTTCTTCTTTGTACATTCCTCATATAATGATACATTTGTTCTGTTGTTTTGCAGCTGAAGTCAAAAGCATGGAAATCTGTCTTGTTAATTGTGAACTTTATGTGTGTATGTGACCTCTGAGTGTGTTGCGTCTTGTTCAGAGTCTGAATATCATTATCAGTTCTTTGAGAGAAATTAGATTACCAGAGATTCATTGAGATCTGCAGCTGCTGAGTTTTTTCTGCTCTCATTACTTCTTAAAATTGGCTTTTATGATAGTTTGACACTGATCATAAGAGATGTCCAGTTTCTATTTAAATAAATCAGTTATCCACATTTTTCTTTCCAAGATGTCCGTTCTTTAATTATCTATTATGTCGTAATGACCTGTGATTCATTGCAAAATTGTTTCCTTTGTGATAGTGCGAGGCTGTAAAAAAAAAAGAACCCGAAGTGAATTCAATACTGCGGGCGGTTCAGGAGTCTTAAATTGCAATCTGTTAAATTTCTTTCTTTTGTTTTGTCATTAGAAGGACTTACTCGACTGTTGTTTATCTATTTCATTTATTAACATTTTATTTCATTCCTTTTGTCTTCAAATTTGTTTTACAATACAATATTTTCTATTGTTACTACTACTACCACTAATATTACGGCACCTATTAGTACTACTACTACCACTATATACATTACTACACTACATTACATATTACTACTACTACTATTACTACAATACTACAACTTCTACTACTACTACTAACTTCTACTACTACTATATTGCCTGCTAACTACTACTACTATCACTTCACTACTATTACTAGCTAGTTACAATTACTACTACAACCACAACTATTACTACTACTAATACTACAACTAGTAGTACTATTACTACTACAACTATTAAATAATTGCTTTTTAAATTTCCGAGCATTTTCAGACCTTAGGTATGAAGTTCCTATCACTTCATATTTCTAGACCATAGTGAGCAGGTGGTAGTAGGGACAATTCCTTTACTCACTTGCGAAACGTCGAGTGTGGGATTAAACTCACAACTCTCTTGTGCCCCAATCAATACGCGCATGCTTACTCACTACACTAAACCGTCCCACTTTTACTAATCTTCCCTACTACGACTATTCATAATACTATTACTGCTACTGCCTTTTTTTCTTCTTCGAATGTTCCATATCGACCAGTTGTTAACCACTGTTTGTGATTTGTATGTGATCCGAGCTTAAGAGCGATTGTACGGTGTGCCAGTTATGCGCCTACACATCCGATTTTTGCAGCGCTTTTTATTTACTATGGTAGCTTCCCTAGACTCCTACCTGAGTCGACTCTTACGACATGTCTTGTAGGTCGCAGTGTTATTATTCTCTGCTCTCCTTGCAAGCCTCGGTAACACACGGATGCTACTACCATTCATGCTGATGATGTTACTACTACGAGAACTAATATTACTACACTTACAAAAGTTACTCATTACTCAAATATCATTGAAAACTACACTACGTATACACCACCAGCTATCAATTAGTACTACCACATCTGTTGTTGTTTCAAATATTATTACACTCAGACGTGATTCGTATGGCATCGTATATTTGACAATGGTGTTTGATATCGAGCAAGTGAGACTAATGGCGTGGACTTTCTCTCTGAATATATATAAATATATACATATATGTTATGCACCATGACAGCCTGTAAACGTGACCACATATCTCCACAAATGTATGATTTTAGTGATGTTAATCTGTATTCCTAACATCAGATGGAAGATGTACAACAGAGATTAGGAGTAGAATAGCTCAAACGAAAGCAGCTTTTATGAAAATGAAAAACACACTATGCGTTAATTCACTACCAATGACATTGCGAAAACGAGTGGGAGCGTATGGCAGCGAATCATGGACAATGAACAAACAATCAATACGATCATTGGAAGCCACAGAGATGTGGTTTTACAGAAGAATGCTGAAAATTCCATGGAGAGCAAAGAAAACAAATGTGGAGGTTTTAAATCAGGCCTGCATACAAAGAAACCTTATCAAAAGAATAAGAATCCGACAATCAAGGTTCTTCGGGCATATAATGCGAAGAGAAGGTTTAGAACATTTGGTGACTACAGGTAAAATTCAGGGAAGGAGAGATCGTGGAAGACAGATGGAGAAGATGCTGGATGGCCTGACATCATGGTTCGACAAAACATCGACATCAGAATTGATTACATGCATCAAGCAAAGAGAGTTGTGGAGAGACATGATCGCCTAGCGTCGGCAGGCACGGCACTTGATTGATTGATTCAGTATTTGACGGATCTCTGCGGCATTGAGGTTAGATGTATAATAAAATAAAATACACAAGCCGTAGTCACAATAATAGTAAACATATACAATGATTAAACAAATTGTTTACTTTTCACGTAGATGTCTCTTTCTATAACATGAACCTACGACCTACCTTCGATGTGTGTCGATGGTCAAATAAACATACAGCCCTACAACCGTATCCCTCAGTATACGTCATGGTATGGACATTATTGCTACCTTACTTTGTTATGTATTTTTTTATATTCCTCTCGTACCGTTATACATTACATGTGGTCTGCAAGCAATTTTTCCATACCACTCTATCCTGGGCAACTCGTTCAATCTTTCTATGAAGTCCGATATTTCTCGTCTCTCTCAATAAAATCTGTTTCAGAGTTTCTTTCCCTAGGACGTCTTTTCTTACTTGAACCCTTTCTCTCTCTCTTCAATTTTCTGCTTTGTAATTCTTTGATCATTTCTTATCAGAGTATGCCCAACATATCTCCATACTTTGTCTTCTAACAGCTGTTACTATTCTTCGACCATACATTTGTCTAATTACATCACTTCTGCTGAATGCATCCCATTTTATTACTTTGTTATAAACTTCTTTCTTCTTATTCACTAATCCTGTTTTGCCTCACATGGTCAGGATAAGAACACTGTGAGACAATTCAGAAGTATTAAAAAAAAAAAAAGTACGTAAAGAAGGGTATAAAATTTTATATATTGTAACTTTAATTGATTATTTTTGCGTTCAAAGTATTTATTGGTGATATAGCATATATAATTTATTAATGTCCAAATTACAAAAATAACTGTAACTGTCAAAAATATTAAAGAGTAATAAGGAAATTCTCAGAATTTCAAAAGTGTGATGTAAACGCATGAATCATAACGCAATGAAACTCGTACACTGCCAGAAAAAATTCGCTTATTTATATATATATATATATCAGCTTTTAAAAGTCTAAATAAAATATGGAATTGCAAGTTATATAGTATTAAAACTAAATTACGAATTTTCAATTCAAATGTTGTATCAATCCTAACATTAGCCAGCAAGAGTTGGAAAGTGACTAAAGATATAGAAAGCAAGTTGAATGCATTTGAAAATAGATGTCTGCGAAAAATAATGAATATAAAATGGAACGAATTCGGGAGAAATGATGAAATCAGGGACATGTCTGGTCAACCACTAGTGACAACTGTTATAAGAAACAGAAGATGGAGATATGTTGGACACACCTTGAGGAGAAATTATCAACAAATATCAAAGCAGGCATTGAAGTGTGATGCAAAGGGTTCAAGAAAGATAGGTCGACCTAAAGGGACCCTGAAACGAACTTTGCTGAGAGAGGCAAGAAATATCGGTCTCAGTTCTATGGAGGAGATTGAGTTAGTTGCCCAGGATAGAGCGGTATGGAGAAATTACTTGCAGGCCCTATGTAACGTATAACGGTACGAGAGAATTATTATTATAAATATATATATATATATATATATATATATATATGCAGAGGGCTAGAGGAGTAAACCTTGACCAAAAATCCGGAGGAGAGACCCTAAGGCAGTTGATGGTTTAGTGTGTATTCCTTGACATTTTCTGGCATCTCCTGCAAACCCTGCTGGATTTCAAACGTATAGTCTGTCTCTCCTTTGGATAAAACAGTAGGGTAGAGAGGGAGTTTGTGCAAAATGGGCAAGGCACATTCTCCATATCAGCTGCCCAGGCTAGACACAAAGAGAGACGACACTTCATCTTTGCTTTCGGCTCGGGCACAACACGGACTTATATACGAGCTGAACGACAAGAGAAAAAGCGAAAACTCAGAAGTTGTCACAGTAAAACACTTGCCAATTGACCGCCTGTAAAGACGAAAAAGGCCATATATATATATAGTGAGAGAGAGAGAGAGAGAGATAATTACTGATTGTTTAAAAGTCACAAAATCAAAGAAACAACAAAAATAGACATATCATTACAAAATCAATGACAATAAACATTATATTTCATGACCCTAGCTTAAACGTGTCTAAAACGACAGTACAGTTATCAACAATAACCCACATATTCCAAATTTACAAGGATAACAACAGAGGTAAATATTGTCAGTATCTAATGTGTATCTATCATTATTTGTAATGTATTGTGTCGTTATCTCATAGAAATGATGAACTTAGGAATGAACTGTTTGGGCACTGCCTGCTACTGATATATCACATAGAGTTTATGCAGAGTAGTAGGAGCTGACAAACCCGCAGGGACAGCGAAAGAAGGGAGGCCGAGAAATACATGGAGACGAGATTTGGAGGCAGAGATCAACAATATAAAGAAGTGCTGGAGGGAGCTGCAGGAGATAGCTAGAGATAGGAAGACTTGGCATGAGTTGGTTGAGGGCCTATGTCCCAATCAGGGGTAAAAAGGCAGAGAGAGAGAGAGAGAGAGAGAGAGTAGGAGCTGACACAAAACAAGAACGAAAATTCAGTCCTTCGAAACTAAATGCTACAGAAAGATCTTACGAATACCATGGACAAAAAAAGGAACACTGATGTCCTGAAAGAACTGAATGTTAAAGTCAATTGGCTGATAAACAACATACTATACAGAAAAATTAGACACTTTGGTCACATCAAACGTCACGATGGCCTGGAGAGAACAATATTAGAGGGTAGGGTCCCAGGACGCAAAGGCAAACCAAGAAGAAGATGGCTACAAGATATTAAAGAAACTATGAACATGACCATCGACGAAGTGGGTGAACTGTCTAGAGACAGAATAAATTTCAGATGTGCTGCAAAGAGAGCAACATCCTATAAAGTATACGCACCTTGATGAGTAGAAGCTGTCTGATGGTACTTCAACTCGTCTCCCAAGCTCTCCCCACAGATAATCTATGAGATTCTTATCAAGTTGTTCTATTTAGTTGGAATCCGCGAGTTGTATAAAGGTATTTACTGTACTAGAATGATGTGGTTTTTGCATCGTCATGGTGAAAGACTGAATTTTGCCCAATTACTTACAGCACTAGCTGTGGAATCTCGTCAAGGTGGCCTTAACATTTCTGCCTCCAGATCACATTATATAAAGGAGATTTGTGGTGTATACTTTCTAACACCATCATCGTCACTCAACCATATCGGCTATACCCAAGAACAGTACCCTCACGTAAGCGTTCATCATAATGTCTTCAGATTCTAATATGTTCATCTTGAGACTCAAAGACAAATCAGAACTCGTTCGACAACATGTTAGCTCAGTGTACACTTTGCCAATATATGTGTTGCATACGCCATGATAAGCAAACTGTGGGCAGCAGTAGGTAAGTGAAGTTGATTGACAGGAAGACAAAACATGAATATGGCACCGTAAAGACAGTTTTCAATAGTCTGATCCCTGACAAGTCTGAAATGTCTAAAGCCGAAACTATGACTTCATTGCACCGGTTTTACCCCTTATGGCTCAGTCCCTCTCTGCAGAAATAGCACGCCACGGTTCGAGATTATTCATTAATCACCAACTCCGTACCTTCAGCATCAACCCTAGGGGTCCCTGGAAAAATGGACTTTTAAATAGAACGGCGCGGTCTGGGCTCGAACTCACGATCTTCGGAAAGCAAGGCAAAGAGTTAATAGCTTAACCACATGACTGACAACTGATAATATTTGCAGGTGTTAATTTTGGTTACAGTGTTTGATTCAGAATCAAGCAATCCTTTAGAGATGTGAGGACTCAACTCCACCTGTACGATATCACTCCTCAACGTTTTAAGTCTGAACAAAGCGATGTCGTAGCCTGATGATACTTACATGAAATATTGCAAGCACTTGAATCCCATTTGAAACAGCAATACTTTCCGTTAATCACGCTGTATCTTTCTTTTGTCCACATAGCTCAGCTTTTATTGTTGATACATGATGTTGTGCACCGGTTAAGCAAACATTCTGTTGCATATAGAGGCAATTTTGTGACTATAGCGCACCACCAACACTACAGTCTATAACAACCATCCATAATTTTGTGCAAAGTACATTTAATTTCATGCTGGGGCCACTCTAAAATCACCCCAAATTCGACCTGTGTTTAATATTTCTTCCGCATGCTTCCTGAGTTGAAGCTCTGTTGTTAGCAAATCTAGCAGGCGTAGAGCGTCTGTTTTTTTTTTAGAAAGTTCAATTTTAGACGAAATCGTAATGAAATGGGATTTCACATTTTTTATTTTTGCCCATTTCGGAAAGTAGTTCTTAACTTTTTTATGAAGGGTTATATATTAGCTGAAAGATCGCTGCTAGCGAGACTCTGGTTCTATTGTGACTGGCCTTGCACAACGATAACAGAGGTTTAATATTGTCAAGAGAAGCCATCATTCAAGAATAGAACATAGTTAGCTATTCATTTGACACCCATAACAATAGAAGATTTCGTTTGCGACAAAGAGTCAGATGGATAGATAGACATACTACAACACTTAGGTGGTGTCTGTGGATAAGTGGTAAAGCATTCGCCTTGCGCTCAGAAGGTCGTGGTTTTGAATCCGGACTGCGCCGTTCTGTTCACATGTGCATTTCCTTGGACTTTGGGATGGCTGCTGCAGCGGAGGACAGAGCATTCATGGGAATACCCAATGTGCCATGACGTCGATCGCATAACATAACATAACATAATAACATGTGCATTTTTCCAGAGATTCCTTTGATTGTTGCCGGAGCTATGAGTTCGTGCTTTGTGCATTACTCTCGACAGGTCGTGTGCCATTTCTACTTAGAGGGACCGAGGCATATAGGGTAAAACCGGGAGCAATGATGTCAATCGTTCGGCTTAAAACCCTTTAGACTATAACAAAATGTGTCCACGAAAACCTTTACAACACATTTGATTAATAACTAGATATTAAACGTCTTCTCACGGCATTAACGACTTGACACGGATAAGAAGATATCAATCCTCTAGCAAAACTTCTTACCTATTTTCCTTCAGACTGGGAAAAGGATTGCAGCTTTTAGTAGTACATCAATAGACGTAACTATTTAAGTATCTATATGTGTCTATTTTATAAAGGTCAAGCGTTTAATGGTGATATTTATCCATACCAGTGGCGGCACGTGATCATTTTTGATGGTGGGGTCAGACATTTTTTCCGGATAAATCATGGTTTTGGGTTGCTATATTTTAATTTATAAAATAATAAATACACGTTATATATTATTTTTAGGTGGGGCAGGCCCCACTGGCCCTTAATGACGAGCGCCACTGGTCCATACCATGTATGCTTTCTACACTATCAAATTCTCACTATAAACTCAGTTCTTACAGCAACCAATTATCTACACCGACATATGAATTTGTATATGGACACAGAAGAGTATAACACTTTTAATATATCTGTTAGACTTGCAGTCTTGAAATATTTCGCAATACTTTAACAACGACTTGAAATGCAGCGAGGTGTTTGCTTTTGATACTATTCAAAGAAAGTACATTTAATTGTTGTCCAAAAGCTAACCTTTGCTCATTTTTTGTAGATGTTTTAGTAATTAATTATTTTGAAATAGCAAACATATGCATACTGAGTGCACGGTTTTATTATGAGATGTAAATGTCCCGTTCTTTCTTTTTTGCTTTCTCTCCTTTTCTCTCCTTTTCTCCATAAAAAAAATAAATAAACCCTTGTTATATACCATGTGGGTTATACCATGTGGGTTATATGGTAATACAGTGAGGGTCCTATTTTTCATTGACCGTCGGCACACGATGGGGAAATGTAGTCAAGATCACACTTACCACCTTTACTTCCCGGTGCTTTTTTCTGGTATCCAATTGAGACTTTGTCGACCTGTGAGTCGTTACTGTCGGAAAAAATGTCAGAAAATACGGCAGAAAAGTAACTTTTGATAAACTTGACATTGCAAATCATTAATTCTATTATTTTGCTTCCTGTTCTCTCTTATAACTAGTATTGCATTATGCACAAGCAGAAACAGTGCTTGAAATATTAAACTGCGTTTGCATTCAGACTGGATTATTTAACTGACATTGTGTCATAAAGATGTGGTTTGCGTAGTATTCCGAGCCGGAACTCCTTTTCAACATTAATTTAATTATATCTACTGCAGAGCCCGGATTTCCTTTGTGGTAAACGCAGCTTCAAAAACTTGTTCATCATATTCAGACTTTAATTCTGACAGTTTCTTTTGAATTTTTTAATACCAATGAGATATTAGATTTCATACCCTACGATAAAAGAAAAGTTAATTGCATATGCTTTACAGGACTTTGTGAATCAACTATAAGCTTTTTTAACGCTGTTTGTGATTTTTCTAGGCACTATTACGTGCATTAGTTTGCCATTGCATTCTCAACGGTGTGCCATCGTCATTTTGTAAAATCACACGAAACAATTTCAACCAAACTGTCGCAGCGTCATTCGAACTCAGAACGTCGGGGTTAATAGACCGAGTCACTAATCCCTAAGCCACGACGACCCCCGTCACGATATATTCGGACAATTATATTTCGATGTAAATGAACGTGCACCGAATTTGCTTCTGCAGAACAAATACAAAAATAGAAAACACGATTAAATCTTGAACATTGTAACATCACCATCAGGTGCCGTGCCGGCTGTCGTAAGCGATCTGGATTCCACAAATCTCTGTCGTTGGTGTTAGCTATAAACTCAGATGTTGACGTTCTACCATGCCATGAAGTCAGGTTATCCAAAATTTTCTCTCTGTCTTCCCTGTCTCGCTACCTCGATTTTACGGTTGTCACTGTGTTCTAAGCCTCTCCTTATCACATGCCGGAAAATGATGACTGCCTCTTTCTTATCTTGATTATAAGCCTTCTCTGTGTCTTGATCTCATTCAGCACCTCAACATTTGTCATTTTAGCAGTCCATGGGATTCTCATCATTCTTCTATAAAACCACATTTATGTGGCCTCAGAATTTTCGATGTGTGTTCATTGTCCATGACTCGCATTCGTATGTCAGTATTGGTTCTATGTAGCACTGAATAACACGCATTCTGATCGGGATTGACAAGGACTTGTTGCGATAAGCTTCTCATTTTCAGGAATGATGTTTTCGCTTGTCCTATTCTGCTCTTTTATTTCTGATCGGCATCTGCCATCTGATGTTACCAGGACTCCGAGGTATTTAAATTGCTGCACTTGTCTTAGATCAGTCCCATTTACTGTGATGGTGCATTTTGGCAAAATCTGCTTTTGTGATATGATCATAACTTCTGTCTTATTAATATTCAAACTGAGTCCTTTGTTGTTACTTTCTGTCACAACCGTATCAACTAATTTCTGTAGCTGCATTTCATTTCTTGCTATTAAGACAGTATCATCATCGTATCTCAGGTTATTTATGATATGTCCTCCCACAGCTATTCAGGAAAATCTTTTATAGACCTAAAAATGTTTTCACACTACAGTGAGAACAGGTCTGGTGATAATACGCATCCTTGTCTAACATAGTGGCAGAAATACGCCCTATAGTTGTATCCAAAAATAAAACTATCCATGGCGGAATAGTCAAGTCTCGCACATAAGAATGTCAGTTAAATAATCCAGTCTGGAATACAAACGCAGTTTAATATTTGAAAATCACTCTTTCTTTCTCGTTCATAATTGCAATAATAGTTATAAGACGAAGAACAGGAAGCAAAATAATAGAATTAATGGCTTGCAATATCGAGTGACAAGTAGTCAAACATTTCTTTAAATATAATTAACAAAGCAGTGCAAAAACAAATGCATGTTTTGAAATATAAGTGTTACATAAGAGTCCTCCGCATATAATGGCAGAGAAGTGAACAAATATATTTATCCAGAAAGAACTCAAAGTAAACCGGTTTATGCTACAAATAAGTTTAAGAAAATTGAAATATTTTAGACATATAAAAAGACACGAAGGGTTGGAGAAGACCATTATTGAAGGAAGCATCCCGGCAAAGAGAAGTAGAGGAAGTGAGAAGATGAGTTAAGGATGTAACTGATGTTTTTAGTATGGCGACTACAGAGGCGTTTATGAGGGAGATACATTCTGAAGGACTGTTATGGTAGCAAAGTTCTGCTCTGGGTGAACTATTTGATGATGAGTTAACATTATTCTCTAAAAGTGACAGAGCTTTACAAAGAAAGGTGTAATTGAATGCAGAATAAAACTACGATCATCACAACTATAATAAGTATGCAATATCTACCAATATCTATGCTAGAGTACAGAAATTGCTATGAAGTTCTGGTAGTTTGCTGAGACAGTGGATGTAGAGTCCATGAATGATTTTTTAAATCTATTTTCTAAAAAAATAATATTGAGAAGATATTAAAAAAACACGCAAATATATATGAATGTTTGGAAAAGACAATTACGGAGGGAGGCATTCTGAGAAAGCAGAGAAGAAGAAGACCATGGCACGGATGGGCACAGGATGTGAAAGAAAACGATATAGTTGGAGACTGCAGTACTATAATATATTCAGTGGAGGCTCGTCATTAAGGACCACTAGGGCCGGACCCCACCATAAATAATGTGTCAATCAATCAATCAATCAATCAATCAATCATCACCTTTCAACTCCCATCGGAGTACAGGTCTTCAGCAAACTTCTTTCATCTCTTCCTCTCTCTTGCCATCCCTTCCAATTCTTTCCATGTTTTGCCTAACCTCTTTATATCCGCCTCCAGCTCTCTTCTCCAGGTCTGCCTAGGCCTTCCCTACTCCTCTTTCCCTTCGGGTTCCAAAACAATGCCTGTCTTGCGATGCTTCCGGTCGGTCTTCTCAATGTATGTCCTATCCATCGCCAGCGTCTCTTCCTGAGCTCTCTCTCCACTGGTATCTGTTTTGTTCTCTCCCTGAGTTCCTCGTTTGTAATCTTATCATACCATCTCAATCCCTCTATCCTACGTAAACATCCATTTACGAACGTCTACAGTTTTCTGATAGTTTCCTTTGTGGTCTTCCATGTTTCCGAGCCATAGAACAGCACTAACTTCACATTTGACTGGACAATTCTGTTTTGTGTTTGTTTTGATCTCCTTGCCTTCCATATCTTACTCAATGCAATAAAGTTCCCTCTTGCTTTGTGTATTCTTATCTTAACATCTTTATTTGTTCCTCCTTCTGTGTCTATGTTGCTTCCAAGGTATGTGTATGATTCTACATCCTGCAGTGCTGTTTCCTCCAGCATAATCTGGTTTACATTTGCAGCATTTATTCTCATGACCTTGGTCTTCCCTCTGTGTATTTTCAAACCTAGTTGCTGAGACTTATTATTTAGGTTATTCATTTTATCTTTAATCTGTGTGTGGTTGTGAGACAGCAAAGCCAGATCGTCTGCAAAATCCAGGTCCTCCAGTTGTTTCACAAGTGTCCATTGTATTCCCCTCTGTTATCCGTTGTTGATTTCATGATCCAATCTATGGCCAGCAAGAACAGGAATGGTGATAACAAACATCCCTGCCTCACCCCTGTTCTTATCTCAAAGGATTCCGTCAGTTGGCCCTCGTGTATGACTCTGCATTTCATTCCTTCATACGTTTTCTTTATTAGGTTTGCAATCTTGGGTGGAACTCCATAGTGTATTAATAGTTTCAAATAATGTGTAACGTGTATTTATTATTTTATAAATTAAAACATAACAACCCCAAACCATGATTTTTCCGAAAATTTGTGTCTGGTCCCACCAGCAAAAATGATGACGAGCCGCCACTGAATATATATATATCGTATATTGTCTGTAGCTTCTCTATATTATTTATATTTATGTTTATATATTCCGAAAAAGGGTAAGAGGCCAAGAAACAACAACATGAAGTCAGATCTGCCGTGGAGCACAACAGTTCTAAGACACTGCCGTTGTCTACTTAGCATTCCCTTTACATTTATCTTTTGTGCATAGATAATTAAAGCTATGTCGTTTTATAATAGGATTATCCCTTGCGTATAGCGTGGCATCACGTGAACAGACCAGTGAACAAAATATATGAATGAAGTAATACTGAATTTGATCAATTAGGGATAACATATTTAATCTGTTGTGTAGATTTGATCTGTTTGCCGCAAAGAAGATTTTCATTTAAACCAATCCTCGTCAACTACTAGATTGCAGGAGCTAGTATTGAAGATTGGAGTAGCAAGAAAAGAACAACACAACAGGTATATGACTAGGCTCATCAATCAAAATCGAACTGGTACGTTCAGTCACAGGGCGCTGCTTGAGATATTGCGAAGGAGATCGGAGAACATATGAACATGTCCGATGTACAATGAAGATATTCCAAAGGGAAACTGAAACTGTTCTGATCTTTTTGTGTCAAATCAAGTAATGTATATTTCTCTTATATTGTTTGCGTTATGTTAATCGATATGTTATGAATTTTCTTTCAATGAGAAAAAATGAGGTCGTGATCCGGGTTTTGAAAAACTGTCAAGGAATTTTTGGATAAATTTTAAAAAAGGTTATTGATTACACGAAATTGGCAAATTTGTTTCATTATTATTATTTGTCTGGTATTTGCATGATCTGTCAGAGAGTTTCTTGACCTTTTACAAAAATTGTCAATAGTAAGTGGCTACGTTTTGTGTTTTGCTAAACGGGCGACAAACTGACAAGGATTCGGTTAAATAACACATCAACATTTCGACGTAATATAATACTTATGTATCGACTAAAGTCATTCGTTTTCATGTATCCAAGCAAGGAATAATATTAGTGACAAAAACAAATACTATAATATACATTTAGCTTGATGGATTGTAGTAGATGGGCTTGTAACGTTGACAGCTTTTCGTAGACATCTCATTTCCCATGTTGTAAGAAAGAAAGATTACAATATGAGAAATGAGATGTCTACGAAAAGCTGTCAACGTTACAAGGAAGGATAGAGTGAGAAACGAGAATATCAGAAGCATCGTGGTACTATACCATGCATACAGTACATCGAGAAGCAAAGAATCAAGTGATTCGGCCATTTAATGAGAATGGAACCACATTTACTACCATCACGTGCCTACAATAATCGACGCTCAGGGCGCAGAGCCCGAGGCAGGCCAAGAACACGATGGATAGATAACATCTCAGAGTCCCTGCGAAAACATGGACTGACAACGTCAAGCGCAACACACCTGGCACATAATGTGCCTCGGTAGCGCAGTAGGTAGCGCGTCAGTCTCATAATCGGCTTTAAACACCTGGCACAAGATAGAAAAATAACTCTCCCCACGGCGCTTCACGGCAAATGTGGTTAAGATAAGATAAGATAAGTATATGGGCTAGTTTTCTGTGCAACGTTTTTCCATACAATTCTATTGTGTTTCGTATTGTGTATATGCAGTGTCTGATGAATTCTTTTTGTTGAACTGTCACTTACGTTTTCTATTGTACTCTGTAAAACTACGTTAGTTTGTGTTTATATATTTCAGATTTAGAGTATAGTTAGATGTCTACGAAATATAATGAATATAAAATAAGACGAATTCAGGAGAGGTGATAAAATCATACAATTGTCTATTCAACCACTAGTATCAACTGTTATAAGAAGGAGAAGATGGAGATATGTTGGGCATACCTTGAAAAGACATGATCAAATAAATGCAAAGTCGAAGGCAAATAATTTGTTTTTTTAGTTCTAGATAAGCCCTGCAATGAACTTAATTGAGTTGCGTAGGGTAGAGCGGTATGTAGAAATTGCTTGAAGATCTTGTGTAACGTTGATGAGGGCTACAACACAATATAATATAGAGAATATCAAGAGAAATTTTAACAGGCAAATGACGCCTATTAGACACATTACATAGAAGTTATCTATGTGAATTTCATACGATGTAAACACACATATCAGAAATCATTTTGACGACATTGACAATTGTTGGGGGAAAGGATCCATTAGAATGTAGATAGTCAAATTTAGAGAGCGTAATAATGAATCTATTAAAACTAAATTACGAACTTTCCATTCAAATGTTGTATCAATTCTAACATATGCCAGCGAGAGTTGGAAAATGACTAAATATATAGAATACAAGTTGAATGAATTTGAAAATAGATGTCTGCGAAAAATAATGAATATAAAATGGAACGAATTCGGAGAAGTGATGAAATCAGAGACATGTCTGGTCAACCACTAGTGACAACTGTTATAAGAAAGAGAAGATGGAGATATGTTGGACACACTTGAGGAGAAATGATCAACAAATATCAAAGCAGGCATTGAAGTGGGATGTAAAGGTTCAAGAAAGAGGATGAGCTAAGGAGACCCTGAAACGAAGTTGCTGATAGAGGCAAGAAATATCGGTCTCAGTTCTGGGGAGGAGATTGAGTGAGTAGCCCAGGATAGAGCGGTATGGAGAAATTACTTGCAGGCCCTACGTAACGTATAACGGTACGAGAGGAATTATTATTATTAATGAATCAGGAAACTAGTTGAAAATTGAAAGTTCACACAAAACGTTGTTTAAGAAACAGAATTATTCATTTGTATTGACACTCCCATTTTTAGGTTCATATTACTTCTCATATCTAGGTTTATAATAATAATAATTTTTTTACTCTCGAACAGTTAGACGTTGCATAGGGTATGCAAGCAATTTCTCCATACCGCTTTTTCCCAGGCAACTCGTTGAAACTCTTCTATGGAATTGAGTTCGATATTTCTTACCTCTCTTAGTAAATTTCGTTTCATGGTTTCCCTAGTGAGTAATTTCTTTAATGAACAGTTCACCTTCCATTTCATTGCTTGCTTTATGATTCTTTTGTTTGTCTCCCACTTCATAGCTGTTTTATGATTCTTTTGTTTGTCTCCCATTTCATAGCTGCTTTATGATTCTTTTGTTTGTCTCCCACTTCATAGCTGTTTTATGATTCTTTTGTTCTTTCTTTCTTCAATCCTTTATCTCTCTCACTTCATTACCTGCTTTGTGATTCTTTGGTCCTTTCTTTCCTCAATCCTTTGCCCCCACTTCATTACCTGCTTTGTGATTCTTTGATCCTTTCTTTCTTCAATTCTTGCCCCCACTTCATTGCCTGCTTCGTGATTCTGTGATCCTTTCTTTCTTCAATCCTTTGCCTCCCACTTCATTACCTGCTTTGTGTTTGGTTTCTATGATATTTTCTATCCTCTGCCTGCTTTGTTTAGTGCCTGCTTTGTTTAGTGCCTGCTCTGTAACCCTTAGATCACTTTTCATCAGAGTATGCCAAACATATTTCCATTTTCTCTATAGTGTAATAGTTATTTTTAGTGGTTGTCCAGACATTTGTCTGTTTTCATCATCTTTCCCTATTCGTCCCATTTTTATTTCATCATTTTTGTGCGCACACATACATTTTTTAAATCCATTCAACGTATCTTTTATATATGTAGTCATTTTCAAACTCTCGCTGGTATATGTTAGGATATTTTCAACATTGGAATTGAAAATTCGTAATTTAGTTTTAAAGTATATAACTTGGATCTCCATATTGTGTTTCGTCTTTTAGAAGATGATGTTGCTTTGATAATTTCTTTCTTATTATCTCTAATATTGTTTAATATGCAACTCGAATTGGTAAATTATGTCTACCTCTCATATTAAGACTTTCACTGACTCTTATTTCAGGAATCTCACTGACTCTCATATCCAAACACGCACCGATTCGTCTATCACAACTCTCATTGATTCTCATATCAAGATATTCACTGACTCTCATATCTAGGCTTTCACTGACTCTCATATCAAGACTTTCACTGACTCTCAAATCAAAACTTTCACTGACTCTCATATGAAGACTTTCAATGACTTTCGTATCAAGAATTTCACTGACTCTCATATCAAGACTTTCAATGACTCTCATATCAAGAATTTCAATGACTCTCAAATCTAGACTTTCACTGACTCTCATATCAAGACTTATACTCACTCTCATATCTAGACTTTCACTGACTCTCATATCAAGACGTTCACTGACTCTCATATCAAGACTTTCACTGACTCTCATATCAAGACTTTCACTGACTCTCATATCAAGACTTTCACTGACTCTTATATCAAGACTTTCACTGACTCTCATATCAAGACTTTCAATGACTCTCATATCAAGACTTTCACTGACTCTCATATCAAGACTTTCACTGACTCTCATATCAAGACTTTCACTGACTCTCATATCAAGACTTTCACTGACTCTCATATCAAGACTTTCACTGACTCTCATATCTACTTTCACTGAATCTCATATCTACTTTCACTGACTCATATCTACTTTCACTGAATCTCATATCAAGACTTTCACTGACTCTCATATCAAGACTTTCACTGAATCTCGTATCAAGAATTTCACTGACTCTCATATCAAGACTTTCACTGAATCTCGTATCAAGAATTTCACTGACTCTCATATCAAAACGTTCACTGACTCTCATATCAAGACTTTCACTGAATCTCGTATCAAGAATTTCACTGACTCTCAAATCAAGACTTTCACTGACTCTCATATCTACATATTTGCCTTCTGTCTTCTCCAGATCAATTCTCTGACATCTGATAGCGCATTCCTATTTAAACACCCATTATTATTTTTTTTCTATTTTTGATAATCTATTCATCATCATCAAATAGCTTGTCCTGAGCAGAACTCTGCCACCCCAACAGTCCTCCGGAATTTCTCTCATAGGCCAGATGTCCTACCTCTGCAGCCGTCATGTTCAAACCATCAGTTACATCCTGAATCAATCTTCTCCGTGGTCTTCCTCTTCTTCTCCTTGCCGGTATGCCTCTTTCATGATGGCCTTCTTCAGCCCTATCATAAGAAAATCTATGTCATAAGTTCTGGAATAAACATCCTCATATCAACGGTTCGTCTTTATATTTTCAAACATCTATTTCTCTAAAACCACTGATTGACACTATATTTCCATACAAATCTTTTATCAATCTGCTCTATCTGTGCTGAAGTAATACAAAATTGGTTATTGGTTATTGGTTACTAAACTGTCGTCATTGTACTCGTGACAGACCCAAAGATGCTCAGTCTCCCCAACAGATATCGAAGAGTATGCATACTGATGGTTCCCGTGGCTCGTTGATTAAACACACCTCTCACTCTCCCCCTCAGGCATCCAGTTCTACTTGTACAACCGTTAGCTCCAAACTGCCTAAATCGCTTGATTGATTCAACATCTATTTTAGTGTCCTCATCCAACAGACAGTCGCCAAGATACCGAAGAATATCCCACTTATCCATCTTCAACTCCCAACAATCGATGCTGTTGATGCAAGCATGCCCGATCTCTCATTACCGTAAACACCCGCATGTCCAGGACAAAATACCACTCCTGTTATTGTTGTCATTTTTTTTCTCAATCATATCTGCTATGACAAACTACATGACGCACAACCTATTATCTCCAGAGACAGAGGCCACTCAATGAATGAATTATCAAATTTAAAAATCACAAAAGCATGTGCGGGTTAAGGTTAGTCTAAAATGAATTCATGCGCAAGTTACGTAAACACTGTTTGAGTTCAGAAGGAATTGTCTTTCAAAATCTGAATCTAAAACTTCGAGAGCTAAGCAGCAGACGGCTTGTATAGAGGCTATAACAAAGCTGCAGGAATCGATATAAAAAGACACATTTCATTAGAATATCGTTTGACATTGATACACAAAAGTTTGAGATGAACGGCAGCAGCTTTGATTTAGGATCAATATCTGATAATTGAAATCGCCACTGATATTGCACTTCAAGAACGGACAAGCTGATCTCAAAGGATCTTCAGCGAATGATACAGGAGAGCCTTCAAGTGTTTCACACATCATAATAAAACCCGAATCAATCAAGTCATGTATTAGAAGCGTTGCCTTTGATTTCAAATGGTATTACTAGCTATGTTTATTTTGATTCAGTAGAAACGAGATTTTAGACGTTTGTTTGACTTTGATTTTGATATTGAGATTTTAGATTTTATTTCAATAAGTGATACATTTCTGCATTATTTATATCGCTTGTTTATGTTCATCGCCTTATCATTCTCATCACCATCATTATCATCACTATTATCATCATCACCATCATCATCATCATCGTCACTAACATCATCCCAATCATTATCTTTATCAACATTATCACCAACATCTTTATCATCATCATCATTATTCTCCTTACACCATGAACATAGAAGAGAAGAAAGAGATTACCAGAAAAAACACAAAATCAAAGAAAACTAACTGGTGCTAGAAAAAGAATGAGAAAATTGAAGTATTTTGGACATTTAAACATAACAAAGGGTTGGAGAAGACCATCATGGAAGGAGGCATCCTGGCAAAGAGGAGAAGACCATCATGGAAGAGAGCATCCTGGCAGAGGAGAAGACATCATGGAAGGAGGCATCCTGGCAAGAGGAGAAGACCATCATGGAAGAGCATCCTGGCAAAGAGAGAAGACCATCATGGAAGGAGGCATCCTGGCAAAGAGGAGAAGACCATCATGGAAGGAGGCATCCTGGCAAAGAGGAGAAGACCATCATGGAAGGAGGCATCCTGGCAAAGAGGAGAAGACCATCATGGAAGGAGGCATCCTGGCAAAGAGGAGAAGACCATCATGGAAGGAGGCATCCTGGCAAAGAGGAGAAGACCATCATGGAAGGAGGCATCCTGGCAAAGAGGAGAAGACCATCATGGAAGGAGGCATCCTGGCAAAGAGGAGAAGACCATCATGGAAGGAGGCATCCTGGCAAAGAGGAGAAGACCATCATGGAAGGAGGCATCCTGGCAAAGAGGAGAAGACCATCATGGAAGGAGGCATCCTGGCAAAGAGGAGAAGACCATCATGGAAGGAGGCATCCTGGCAAAGAGGAGAAGACCATCATGGAAGGAGGCATCCTGGCAAAGAGGAGAAGACCATCATGGAAGGAGGCATCCTGGCAAAGAGGAGAAGAATACCACGGAGAAGATAGACTCAGAATGTGACTAATGATTTGAGTATGAAATCAGCAGAGGCACGACACCTTTTCAATGATCAGCTTGTCAATGAGATAAAGAAATTTCCAAAGACTGTTAGGGTGACAAAGTTCAAAGATCGGGATAAATTATTCGATGAACATATAAACTGCTATATTGCACAAAATTGTCAAATTTCATGACAATTGCTTACTATTGACAATGTTATTATGGAAAAATGATCGAGAAGAATTGTAAACACTAAATTATTCTTTTTCTTCACATTTCAACTCCCAATGGAGTACAGGTCTTCAACAAACTTCTTCAAGCTCTTCCTCTCTTTTGCCATACAATTCTTTCCATGTTTTACCTATCCTTTTAATATCAGCCTCTAGCTCTCTTCTCCAGGTCTGTCTAGACCTTCCCTCTACTCTCTTCCCTGCGGGTTCCAAAACAGTGCCTGTCTTGCAATGCTTCCGGTTGGTCTTCTCAATGTGTGTCCTATCCATCACCAGCGTCTCTTCCTGAGCTCTTTCTCCACTGGTATCTGCTTTGTTCTTTCTCTGAGTTCCTCGTTCGTAATCGTATCATACCATCTCAGTCCTCTACTATACGTAAACATCCATTTACGAAGGTCTGCAGTTTTTTAATAGTTTCCTTTGTTGTCTTCCATGTTTCCGAGTCATAGAACAGCACTGACTTCACATTTGATTGAAAGATTCTCAGCTTGTGTTTGTTTTGATCTCCTTTGACTTTCATATCTTACTCAATGCAATAAAGTTTCCCTTGCTTTTTGTATTCTTATCTTGACATCTTTGTTTGTTCCTTCCTCTGTGTCTATGTTGCTAACAAGGTATGTGTATGATTCTACATCATGTAGAGCTTTCCTCCAGCATAATCTGGTTTACATTTACTGCATATATTCTCATGACCTTGGTCTACCTCTGTGTATTTTCAACCCCAGTTGCTGAGACTTATTATTTAGGGTATTCATTTTACCTTTAATCTGTGCGTGATTGTGGGACAGCAAACTAAATTATTAATTAAACATAAATTATTATTCTTTGTCGGACGCTCCGTATCGACCTCTTGTTAACCACTCTGTATGATTTGTATGTGATCTGAACCTAAGAGCGATTTTATGTTGTGAACGTTATACGCCTACAAGTTGGCTAGCATATCCAATTTCTGCGATGCATTTTATTTAATTGGGTAGCTTCCCTAAGTTCTACATCAGTCGCATCTTAGAACATGCCTTGTGGGTCACAATGGTACTATTCTTTGCTACCCTTGCTGGTCCCGGCATTACACGGGCGATTAAACCTAAATAAGAACACTTGTTATTGCTGAACACTTGTTATTGTTGAACACTTGTTATTGTTGAACACTTGTTATTGTTGAACACTTGTTATTGCTGAACACTTGTTATTGCTGAACACTTGTTATTGTTGAACACTTGTTATTGTTGAACACTTGTTATTGTTGAACACTTGTTATTGTTGAACACTTGTTATTGCTGAACACTTGTTATTGTTCAACACTTGTTATTGTTGAACACTTGTTATTGTTGAACACTTGTTATTGTAACACTTGTATTGTGTGAACACTGTTATTGTTGAACACTTGTTATTGTTGAACACTTGTTATTGTTGGGAATTATATTACACCAATAATAATTGGCTGGCATGGCTACGATAGCAGAGGGAGCTGCAATGGACCGAATTAATATTCTTAACGCATTGAGTCTTTACGAACAGAAGAGTTTCAGGGTTGTGAATCTCAGTCAAGGACTAGATTGAGATAGGCGTCGATATTGGTACAGCCTGAAAAGAACAGTATACCAAATATACAAAAAGATTGATTAATCAACATCGATCTGGCATGTTTGGTCGCAAGATTTGTTGAGACGGAGATCGGAGCACCTATGGTCAATTCCTCAGTGTTATAATGATAGTCCTCATATAGCAGATAACTGATTACTTGAACAAGGTTATCATACAGTCTTATTTTAAAGACGTGAATACAACACTCTGGCAGAAATTTTCTTAAATTTTTAATGACGAAATAAAATTAAAAGTGGTTCATTTTGATAACATTTTTGGGAGACACTCTTTGTAGCTAAAAATATATGTGCATGGATAAATTCAATTTTCTCTGAAATAAAACATTTTTTTTTCTCAACTGAAGATGACCTAACAGTTTTTGAGACATAATAGCACTAAATCTACTTAACCAATTCTAAAAATATAAAATAAATTAGGAGCTTAATGAATTCTCTTTAAGATGATATTAATTTAGTTGTATTTTTTTCTCTCGAGCATCACTGGGTCACTGAGTGTCACTGGGGACTTAGTTCAGAAATTCAGGGTCACGATGGACGAGGATGCAATCTTAAGATTGCAGGAATTTGGTATGAAAGTTGACATGAGTCAACTGTTAGCCATGCGATGATGAATGTGGAATCTGTATACCAGCGCGCTAGGGAAGCTGTTAGAAATCTTACTCTTCCTCAACTGATGAGAGAGTCCAAATATACATGGATCAGTCTAATAGCATCGATTTTATTATCTAGCTAAATAGTAACTATTGTTCCTATTAACTATTATTATATAAACATTAACAATAATTATTCGTAAGTCATTGAGAGAGCTTTCCAAACAGAGGAGTTTCACGTTTGTGAATCCCAGTCGCTGATCAGATTGAGACGGGTGTCGAAATATTGGTACAACCCGAAAAGAATGAGATACCACATATGCAAAGAGATCGAACACTGACGTGTTGAGCCGCTGGACGATTCTGGATTTGTTGAGGTAGTGATTGGATTACGTGTAGACATGTTTGGAGTGTTTTTATGATAGTTCTCATATGCATGATAACTTATAACAATAACTAATTCTATATAATAAAATGTACTGTAAGTGTTTGAATATATCAAAAATAGAAACTCTTAGCTCTGCTGTTAAGCATGACAATAATTCAAAGCCTCGCAATAATAAAGTAACATTTTATAAATGAATATCATCATCCGAAGACGACTCTGGAAATGGATCAGGCATGTGATGCGCATTAAGGAAGACTGACTCTGACACTAAAACTGCACTGAGATGGACTCCAGAGGGTAAACGAAAACGTGGAAGATCCAAGACAACCTGGAGGAGAACGATAGATCAAGAACTGAAAGAAATGAATCATAGCTGGAACACAATACAGAGAAAGGCCATGAATAGAGAAGAATGCTGTACGTTTGTTGCTGATCTAAATGCCAAGTGCTTAACATGCTAAAGAGAGAGAGAGAGGATATAAATGCAGTTTTATTAATGTTACTGATATGAAATGAAAAAAATCAGAAAAATAAAATAACGATAATTTTCGAATCTTGTAAAAATTATAGGAATCAAAACAACAGAAATGATATATTTTTAAACCCTTTAGCAAGAGCTGAGTCAAGGAGTTACCACACTGCAGTTGCACAAAGTAGGTTATATGTTTAATCACACAAACAAGATTCAGATAATTATGAAAAGCTAATGTTACAGAATGACCTCAGCAAGTGACCTGACAACCACAAATCAAACACATGTGACTCCACTTAAAAAATGTTATTTCCTCATGACGTTTCAACACAAGATTAAACTAATGAAATTGCCAGTCTTAGGCAAGAAATAAAGCAATAATAAAGAAAACAAGAGAACATGAATCCACCTCTGTAAAATTAGCTGGTGAGTAATTGGATGGTCTCTCTTACGGTTGAGATGTGTGTATAATCAAGTCGGTATGAAACTATACACCGGCATCAAATTCCCCATCTGCTGAATGATACTGAACTCCTATGAGTTTTATTCAGAAGTTCAGTAAAGTCGATTCTGTTAACTAACACTTTTTAGGTGTATATAAATATTTTCCACAGGAACAAGCTAAATAGCAACATCTCTAACTCAACTTAAATCTCTTTTAGAAAATAAAAAACATCTCATACAGTACCCAACAAAGACTATTAAGAGCATTAGTTATATCCATCTTTACAGAAGCCTCTGAGGCGTGACCATTAACAGTAGACTTCGAAAAGGATAAATAAGTATTGGAGCTAAGATTTTTTTCTCAGAAAACTAGTTATGTCCTACATTGATCAAATTATAAACAAAGAAGTCAACGAGGAAAAGCATAATTATCGTAAAGATCTCACTTTTTTGGATCATTTGAACCTTGTATCCAGTGGCGGCTCGTGATAATTTTTGTTGGTGGGGCCAGACAGAGATTTTCGGAAAAACCTTGGTTTAGGTTAGGTTATATTTTAATGTATAAAATAATAAATACAATTTCACCTTATTTTTGGTGGGGCCCGGACCCACTGGCCCTTAATGACGAGCCGCCACTGCTTGTATCCTTTTTTACAAATAGTTTTTCTGTAGAAAAGTCATTTTTTCATTGTCCTTTTCTCGTAAAATTATCAATACGTCGTTTGTTGATGCTTGTCGTGTTTATCCAAGCTATATATGTAACATTTAATCTTCACTTATCCGACAAAATATAATAAGTAATTCGATAGGAATTGGCTAGGGAAAAGCATCATCCCAGAAAATGAATATAACACGATGAAACTAAGGTGAGCCTATTGAGAAAATAAAAGAGTTTGTCAGAGTTACGTAGACTTAATGCTGACATGTGAAAGTGAGTCATGGACAATAAACAAACATACAGAAAAGGGGAAAACAAGTATGAATGCAGTTTTACTGATGTTTGTTAGAAATTCCATGCACTGCCAAAAGGATATATATATATATATATATGCTTTTAATATAAGTGTTACATATCTCCATATAAGTACAGTCCTCTATATATCATGGACAGAGAAGAATGAGAAAATTGCAGTATTTTGGACATATAAAGAGACACGAAAGGCTGGAGACGGCCACCATAGAAGGAAGCATCCAGGCAAAGACGAGAAGAGGAAGACCACAGAGCAGATAGATTCAGGACGTAACTGATGATTTGAACATGACGACTGCAGAGGCAGAACATCTGGCCTATGAGAGAGTGAAATTCCGACGATCTTTTAAGGTGGTAAAGTTCTACTCATGACATGATATCACACTGTAATACGGTACGTGACGTTTTGGTGCCGCCGTTTTGGCGCGACCGTTTTGGCACGACCGTTTTGGCGCAGGACGTTTTGGCGCAGGACGTTTTGGCGCAGGACGTTTTGGCGCACATATTCCTCAATAAATTTCAATAACCTTAATATTATTTTAATTTTTAGTGTACATGTATATTAACTCTAATGAAACAATATACTTATACATCAGCGTTTATTGGAACAAATGCCAGGTGTCTGAATTATATCATCAGCCGTTTCATTTGAGATGATCGAGAATTGACACGCTGACCGACTGTCACATCTTGTCCATCGCAAATGTCATAAATCCTGTCACTTTCAAATGTTCATAGCTTGACCCGTTTACCCGTAAAGTGACCTAAACCGGTATTTGCAGCTTCTGCCTAATCACACGTGCGCTTTTAGTCTATAAAAGTGTAAGAATGTTCTAGACTCAATCTCACAATAAGTAGAATTAGATAAATTGATCACATAATTGAGCGCATAATTTTTTGATGGATTAAAAACACGGACTTTCGGAAAACTTATTAAAGGTAAAATATTGGACAAGATTCGTCAAACGTTTTTTAATTTATATATTTTGCATTGCATTGGATTTATTAAAAATTTATAATTTATTGAAAACAGTTATTTATAAACGTTAAGTTAAATATGAAGTTATTTTTAAATGGCGCTAAAACGGCTCTGCGCCAAAAAATCCAGCGCCAAAACGGTCGCGCCAAAACGGCGGCGCCAAAAAGTCCTGCTTCGCTGTAATATAAGTGAAACGAAAGCGCCGACAAACTAGATAAAGAAGGCGGGCGACTACCTCAGACTGATCACGAGATCAGTTATGAGGAAGCCAGAACAACCATCGGCTGGCACTACAGAGACAAATGGACAAAGGACCATCCCCACCAGAACAACAGCGACGGATACTATGGTCTGTCTCGTAGAGAACAAGTTGCCATACTTCGCCTCCGTACCGGCCACAACAAGCTCCGCGCCCACATGTACAAAAAATTCAAAATCGGCACAACTAGCCTGTGCCCATGCAAAAGAGTGGACATGACGGCAGAACACGTACTGCAAGATTGTCAACGGATAGCAGGTATAAGAAAAGAAACATGGCCTCAAAACACAGAGCTTCGCGAGAAGTTGTACGGAGGAACGGAGTCCCTTAAAACCACGGTAAAATTCATGATAAAAGTTGGTTAATCAGTCTAGGCTGGGATCGCGAGAGAGATATATCAACTTACTTTCTATATCTTTAGTTATTTTCCAGCTTTCACTTAAATATGTTATAATTAAGAAAGCAATGACATTGAACATTTTAATTTAGTTTTAAAACTAAATAACTTGGAGTATCATATTTTAATTAAGTTTAAAAAGTTGATTTTGCTTTGACATTTTCTACCACACTTTTTATCATCGTTTTTTGTATACCGTAGGGTAATTAAATGTATTTCCAATCAACTTTAAAGGGCAATATCTTGGACTTCGTGATGCCGGCAGGAACTTTCTAGAAGTACACACAATTATTTTTGTTGTTTCTGTGGAAGAGTTTAAAACTATGGTTAAGTAGAAAATTGTTTCGACTCAAAGTAATAAAACATGATTAAAATTAACGACGCTAGAACGCCCTTCTATTGGCTGTTTGTAAAAGATGTCTTTTTGATGTTTCTCGTTTATGGATGTGTCTCGCTTGTAGCTTGTGAGTAATAAATTGTCTGTTACTGTTTACTTTTAGTGTTAATTATATCATACATCAGTTACAGTCTGAAGTGTTAGATAATATAAAACTATGCATCAGCTCTAAGAAGTTGGGTTACTAGTTGATTTCATTTCTAACGATCCTTCACTACCCACACTCATAAAACTACAACTAAGTCGTTCGACAGTGCCATTTTGTTTGTTAGGTGGTGGAGTAAGTCTCTATATGAACGAGGTACGGTACTTTTATCCTGTGACTGTTGTCTTTTTTCCATTATATCAGAGTTTATTGACCTTTTTTTCTAGATGTGGCCATGAGATTTGGGATTAGACATAAAAAGAACCGTGTGTGAAGTCCTGTGATGGACATAGTCAGTGGCGGTTCATCATTAAGGGTCAGGGGCTGGGCCCACGAAAATAATGTGTAACGTGTATTTAATTTTAATAAAATAAAATATAACCTAACCCAAAGCCATGATTTTCCCGAAAAATTGTGTCTGGCCCCACCAACAAAAACGATCAAGATCCGCCACTGGACATAGTGTCGATCTAGGTTCAGCCCTGAAAAGGACTTGTGGTGATGATCTGAGTGTAGTCCTGGGAAGGACTCTGTGCTGGTCTTGTGTGTGGTTCCATGTTGTCTCTATTATTGAATGTGTCTGAAGGTGTATTTTTATTTTGGCTGACTGGCGTGCTGTTGTAAATCATGTCAGAGGATGGGCTCTGTGCTGTATGGCTGACGTCTTGTGGGTGTCCTTGTTTCGATATGGTTCATTGCGCTGTCTAGGACAAGGCCTAGACAGTGCTTGAACTGGAAGTCTGTTTACCTATATAAACTATATATATATATGATATATGAAATATATATTGTGTATGAAAGTAATCGCATCTTATATCTATATAGAGTGAACCAAAGTTTTGAAATGTTCTTTTGATATTTAATGTTGAAGTTATAATAAAATAGATAGATTTAACATTAATAGTCTCACGGTTTTCGTTTACTTTGTACAATTCACCAACCCGCGGTACTAGATGAAAGTATCAGCGTTAATGATAGTATTAAACATTTGCTTCTGCAACGAATCAGTGAAAATAAACTAAATTTTTATCCAATTGTTATCTCCACAGAATATTTGCTGTTTTTACTGACCAGACAAATGCCAAAATGGCCGTCAGATTTGCAACACGTTCTGAAAATGTGTTCTTTCTTCGATGACTTGAGTGGTCAAACCTGACCACAGGACGCTAAATTGAAGGAGACAAATATGATGGGACACATGCAAGGAGCTCCTGCTGACTACTAGATTCATGTAGGCAGATCATATTAATGTTTAGATAACTGAGCATAGAAACATTAAAGCAGAAGTCGAAGAACATTGTCCACGGGTATACATACTCGTAGTGTATGTCTGGCGAAGCCAGACTCAGCAACTTGCTGCTCCAAAACGTGCCAGACAGAAAAAAGTAGAAATAACATCCACCATAGGCGGTACATTCATTGTCTCTTTAGACCATAGATTCCCAAACTTTTTCGGCCCACCATCTACTTTGCACAATATAAACTTTGTAACGCCCCCTTCCACATTATAACAGTTTTCCAACGCCCCCCTTCCACATATATACATGCTCTATTTTTTCTTTGACATGGAAAATTGATATATAATTATGTAATACATGGTCAATTTTCAAATGATTATATTCATGAAATAGAAAATTGATGAAAAATGTATCGTGTAAGACGGGCATAAGGAGAATAAATATGCAGAATTCAAATTTTTAATGATTATTCAATCGCAAAATCTCGAGAGAAAAATGTCCCCCCTGTAAATGCTTCTGAACCCACCATCGCCCCCTGTAAGGCTTCAGCGCCCACTGAGGGCGGTACCGTCACTTTGGAAAACGCTTCTATAGACTAACAGAAAGTTCTCACATCAATTGCATTGTATTCATCATTTCTCTATTATAATATTCATTTATTTATTCACATTACATTTGATATCAGTCTGTCTGCTTTCTGACAATCTATCAGTCTTAGCAGCAATGTCCGACGGCAGATTACGGCCTGGGAATGATATGATGACTGACAACAAAGTTAAACAAAGAGATATTTAACTATCTCCTCGCTACGTGTGAGATGTTTGCCTCAGTTATCAGAGGATGGTATCCTTTTGAGGCTTAATTAAGGGTAAAGAGTATTTCCATCTCTTTCTTTCTTTTGTCAACTATTTTCATTTTATATTGCTACTAGTGTTCTACTTCTACTACTACTACTATCTATTACTACTTACTACTACTACTACTACTCTCTATTACTACTACTAAAATTTAATTGCATATCCTTTACAGGACTTTGCAAATCAACCCCAGTTTTTTAACGCAGTTGGTGATTTTTCTAGGCATTATTACGTTCAGTAGTTTGTCAATGCTTTCTGAACGGGTGGTGCCATCGTCCTTTTGTAAATATCCACGCGAAACAATTTGCAACCAAACTGTCCCAGCGTGATTCGAACTCAGAACGTCGGGGTTAATAGACCGAGTCACTATCCCCTAAGCCACAGACGTCACCTACTACTACTACTACTATTACTATTACTACTACTACTACTACTTATTGCTAATACTACTACTCTTCTTCCTGCTACCACTACAATTTATACTACTCCAAATGCAATCAATTTTACTATCACTACAACTACTACTCTGTGAGCGTCTGTAGCTTAAGCGGTAGTGATCTCAATCACAAACCCAAGCGTACCTGGTTCAAACACCGCGGCAAGTTGGCAAATTAGTTCCTTTGGATTTTTACAAATGGAAAAAGTAGACCTCACCGTTCAGAAATCAATGGCAAACTACTAAACGTATAAGTGGTGCCTTGAAAATCAACTACTCATTTACTGTGTTTGATGGCCACATTCTGTACAGGATATGCCACGATTTTCATTTTCATTCACTGCTGCTGTATCAAGCACAATTAAATATTTCGGACACATCAAACGACATGAATGCTTAGAGAAGATAATTTTAGAGGGAATGGTGACGGCAGAAGAATGAGAGGAAGACCTAGAAGACGATGGGTGCAAGATGTCATTGACGATCTGAGAATGATGCTGCTGACGCCCGCCAACTTGCACAGAACAGAGAGTTTTTCAGGACTGCTGTCATGGGAGCCAAGTTCCGGAAGGTACAAGCTACTTCATGAAGATAATGGCTACTACTGTTACACATATAACAAATGCAGTGGTTTGGACATTTAATGAGAATGAAATACAACCAACCACTAATAATAGCATACAATAAAAAGAGATCGGATACTAGAGCTAAGGGAAGACAAAGAAAAAGATGGATAGACAGTATCAAGACCACATTACATAAACACGGATACAACACAACAAAGGCTACTCATCTAGCCCTAGAACTCAAATTAAAATTCCCATCCCTACGCTTAACGGCAAGAGTAGACAGCTAACTACATCTTCCATCTGGGAATAGACAATAGATAGACACAGCTGCTATTACTATTACCATCACTAGTATTACTTGGTCGGAGTTATAGTTGCTTTAGTCAAGCTCCATTTCGTAGATTAGTCAATGTAAACGTTGAAGTTGTCTGAGAAAACATCAATACCAGGTCAGCTTTATACGTTAGATTGAATATATAGAATTCATAGTGTCTACCATTATTTTAGGTTCTACAATATTTCTCCATACCTTTCTATCCTGGACAAAACACTTAAAAACAAAGTACTGTAGTTTTACAAAGTACAAAGTCTGAGTCCGAAATGTCTCGCCTCTCTCAGTAAAGTTCGTTTCAAGGTTTTAAAATGGCGACATTTCTTTCTTGAACTGTTTTCCAATCACTTAAATGTTCTTTGTGATTCTTTGATCATGTCTTCTCATAGACCATGAATGAAATAACTTCTTCTTCTTCTTCTTTGTGTTCGTTCTTTACGACCATTTTTAATCACTCTTTGTGATATGTTTGATCTTTGCCAAGAACGTGTATACGTTGCACATTGGTTTGGTAGGCCCCTAAACACAGATTTCTACATGTTTAGGACATGTGCATCCGATTTCATCCAAACCTCCTCAGTCGCCTCTTACGACATGTGTGGCAGGTAAAAGTGGTTCTATTCTTTACACCCCAAATTTGGGCCCCGGTAACCACTTGGGCGAATGAAATAATTTGGGACATAGATCGCTCCACTTCCAAAGTGTCTAGGCATTGCTGCTCGACGGTTTTTCTTATATTTGGGAGTATCTGACAGTTGGTTGTGGATGAGCGGACGGCATGGGACGAATAAAACACTACTAATAATAACATTAGTACTACTAATATAGATGAAATGCCGACGATTTCTCCAAGGAAAAAGCAAAGGATGTGATAAGGATTCAATAGAATGGTTATAAAATAAAACATCGATTGCAAAAGCGGGAAGAACATGTTCTTGGAATTGCAAAAACAAACATGGAAAAATAAAAAAATTGTGTTTATTTTCAGAAATCTGATTAACGTTTAAACCGACAGAGTAAGATAGGGCGCCATGAAAATATGCCACGGGCGCCATGGTGCCGAGTTGGACAGCGCTGATCTAGGGCTTACAATGTTCTCAAAAGGCACTGAGCAACATCACCAATAAAACTAGATTTGACAGAAAACGTGACCACGTAATGAACATAGGAGATACTCTATTTCATGTTTATTCATATTGTTTAGTTAGAGATGTCACCACGTCTGAACAGGATACAAATATCTTCAAACAGAACAGCAAACGTTGCAGTATTTAAATATGTCAATAACAACTAAAATATATTAAAAACAACGATGTGTCTCAAAAACCGGTTTACTATATTTCATACTTCCCGTTTAGCTCCACTTAAATCTGCATCCCATGAGCGTTGTGACAACATGGTTCCTGCCCGTTTGTTTAACTTGATTTTTCAGCTGGTTCCCTTGTTTTACCTTATAATGGCAACGCAACAATTGTATAGAGGTAATGTGATACTTTATGTTTTTGCGACAATTTGAACCCGATATCCGTGTTTAGTGCAGTTTAAATCCTGTATTTATTTAGGACGTTCAAGATAAAAGTAGCTCCATTGACAAATCAAAATTTCCCAGGTACGCATTGCGTTTTGACTATTTACCGGTTCTGACTAGCTCGTTCTTTCATCAGAATTGTTCATCGTCCCTTTCCACATCACAAAAAAAACTGCTAACTTGACCTATACTACGTTTTAACTGAACCTTCTCATTTTCATAAACATATGCCAGATTGGTTTACTTGACGGGGCTACTTTTATCTTGAACATTTTGTATGTACACAAGGAGAAAAATCTATATCGTTAGTTTTCAACTATTTCATCAAGTGTATCTTCTTCTTCTTCATCGTTTTTCTGTAAGTCATCATATCAAATAAGAATATTCAACCAAGCTGTATGATATTATTAAGGCTATCATTAAGATCTCTCTTGTTCGGAAGTCGTTGCTTCTGAACGAAATCAAATACTGACATTTACAGACCAATGTTTCGCTTTGTACTAACAGAACTATGTCAAATAGTAACAATTGCAGTCTAACGTTTTCCTGGGAAATAAAAGAACTATGTCAAGCCAGAGAAACGTTTTTTTACTGCTGTCATTGTAAAGTTCGGTTTTCTGTCACTCCATATCGCAAATTAAACAAAATCATAGCTCTCGTGAATAGCAGTAAATAATTGACGAACAAATGTCTGAACTCTGGTGTATCGGTCGCTATAAATGATCTTTGATCGATCTCTTTACTGCGGCTTCCCCCGCCAATCGGGAACGGTAAACACTTCCTAGTCGCTGTAACGTTTCAGTACCAAGGGCAAACATCACACATTTTGTTTTGTCACAGGAAAAGCACAGTAACAATTGTGAAATATTGGGTGTAGTTTTTTCATTGCTTTATAAATTTTACTATTTTCTTATTGATATTTTTCATTATTACTTTGTTTTATATCTCTGTATTTGTAGATTTGTATCATATAATCTATATCGTGTACATTATACAAGACCGCAACATGGAAGGATAATGGCTCATTGACAATGTCATGTATTGGAAACAGATAGACACATCTTGGTCACATTAAAAGTAACCATGATTGTTTAGAGAGAGCAGTAATGGAAGGAATGATTCTTGGAAGAAGTCATCAAATCGACAATGGCAAGAGAACATTTCGGAAACCTTAGTAAATACGACGATGAAAGAAGCTGGAGAACTAACTAGAGATCAAGGGTCGTTTAACTGTGGTGATGAGTGCGATGTTCTGCAAAGGATACGCTACGTAAGACGGTCGTCTACCTAGACTTTCCTTTACGTCTAAGTTTGGCATCTGTCTATGAAATCTTGTATATCTCCAATTCACCTATTAAAATAAAATATTTATGTTTATTCTATCTACTTATCTATTTCTTTATCTATATATTTATATATATATATATATATATATATATTTCTCTCTGTCCCTGAGGTTCTTTTTGAAACACATAGCTATATGTCTCTAAATCTCTAACATTTGACAGTTACTACGAGTACAACGCAAACTTGTAGACTAACTTTGCAAGCAATGCTAAGTTCGCTGAATAAACTTTGTTAACGAAACTAAGTTTAACAGTAACTTTGATTGCAAATCAAATTAGGTCATTAATTTCGTTTGAGACACTAAGAATATAATAATACTATCTTTGTTTTAAAAACTATTATTTGCAACAAAATATCTGAGCAGCACAGACTTTAAAGTGAACTTTTCAAACATTTACGATAACTTCGCTTACAAAATTAATTGTTGTATTAGCTATGTTTTCAAAAACTAATTATGACAATAATGTTGTTTACACCACCGGCTATTGCTATAACTTTATTTACAATATTAACTAAAACCATTTTGGCAGATCAAGCAATGTTACAAGATTGCGATTGTCTGGTAGTCTCATAATCATGAAATAAATTGTCCAGGGAAGAATTTGCCACGTTAACAGTCCTTCGGAAGTTCTTTTTCTCATACGCCTTTGCATCTGTTATGCTCAAATCACCAGTCACATCCCGAATACTTCTTCTCCGTTATCTTCCTCTTCTTCTCTTTGACGGGATATTTCATTTCATAGTAATCTTTTCCAGCTCTTTGTATTTTTGTATGTTTTTGTATTTTAAAAAAAAAATATTTCTTATCCGTATTAAAACATTCTGTGCTACATAGAACCAATACTGACATACGAATGCGAGTCATGGACAATGAACACACAGATCGAAAAATCTCTGAGGGCCACAGAAATGTGGGTTTACAGAAGAATGATGAGAATCCCATAGACTGCTAAAATGACAAATGTTGAGGTGCTGAATGAGATCAAGACACAGAGAAGACTTATCATCAATATAAGAAAGAGGCAGTCATCATTTTTCTGGCATGTGATGAGGAGGGAGGTTTAGAGCACATCGTGACAACCGGTAAAATCGAGGGTAGACAAGACAGATGAAGACAGAGAGAGACAATTTTGGATAGCCCAACTTCATGGCACGGTAGAGCGTCAACATCTGAGTTGATAGCAGACACCAACGACAGAGGTTTTTGGAGATCCGTGATCGCCTACGGCACTTGATGATAATGATTATTTATAACATTAGCGAGTAGTCTCTTGTGTTTCTTAAATATTGCACTATATTGACTTATATACACATTATATATAATTGAGTTATTTGTTCTCGTCTCTGTCCATGGTATAAGGAGGACTTATGTAACACATATTCAAAACCGTATTATATGTTTTCCCATTGCTAGCCAAATGCCCATAATTACCCCCCATACGTTGCCAATGAGAATATGCATGCTCTTAGAACTCAGATCTTTGGGGTTTTTTTTCTTTCAGTTCCATTCACTATTATTTTTGGTCAAATTTGTGTAAGATTATGTTTATATTACTGTTAGGTTTATCTAGAAATCTTCTTGGAATGTAGCCATGGTAGTCAAGTTATCAGTTATTCAATAATATAGAAATGGTTGTCAAGTTATCAGTTATCAATGAATGTAGAAATGTCAGTCAAGTTATCAGTTATCCATGAATGTAGAAATGGTAGTCAAGTTATTAGCTATCAATGAATGTAGCCATGATAGTCAAGTTATTAGTTATCAATGAATGTAGCCATGGTAGTCAAGTTATCAGTTATCAGTTATCAATGAATGTAGCCATGGTAGTCAAGTTATTAGCTATCAATGAAGGTAGCCATGGTAGTCAAGTTATTAGTTATCAATGAATGTAGCAATGGTAGTCAAGTTATCAGTTATCCATGAATGTAGAAATGGTAGTCAAGTTATCAGTTATCAATGAATGTAGCCATGATAGTCAAGTTATCAGTTATCAAGGAATGTAGCCGTGGTAGTCAAGTTATTAGCTATCAATGAAGGTAGTCATGGTAGTCAAGTTATCAGTTATCAATGAATGTAGCAATGGTAGTCAAGTTATTAGTTATCAATGAATGTAGCATGATAGTCAAGTTATTAGTTATCAATGAATGTAGCCATGGTAGTCAAGTTATCAGTTATCAGTTATCAATGAATGTAGCCATGGTAGTCAAGTTATTAGCTATCAATGAAGGTAGCCATGGTAGTCAAGTTATTAGTTATCAATGAATGTAGCAATGGTAGTCAAGTTATCAGTTATCCATGAATGTAGAAATGGTAGTCAAGTTATCAGTTATCAATGAATGTAGCCATGATAGTCAAGTTATCAGTTATCAAGGAATGTAGCCGTGGTAGTCAAGTTATTAGCTATCAATGAAGGTAGTCATGGTAGTCAAGTTATCAGTTATCAATGAATGTAGCAATGGTAGTCAAGTTATTAGTTATCAATGAATGTAGCAATGGTAGTCAAGTTATTAGTTATCAATGAATGTAGCAATGGTAGTCAAGTTATTAGTTATCAATGAATATAGCCATGGTAGTCAAGTTATCAGTTATCAATGAATGTAGCCGTGGTAGTCAAGTTATCAGTTATCAAATAATATAGAAATGGTTGTCAAGTTATCAGTTATCAATGAATATAGCCATAGTAGTCAAGTTATTAGTTATCAATGAATGTAGCAATGGTAGTCAAGTTATTAGTTATCAATGAATATAGCCGTGGTAGTCAAGTTATTAGTTATCAATGAATGTAGCAATGGTAGTCAAGTTATCAGTTATCAAATAATATAGAAATGGTTGTCAAGTTATCAGTTATCAATGAATATAGCCATGGTAGTCAAGTTATCAGTTATCAAATAATATAGAAATGGTTGTCAAGTTATCAGTTATCAATGAATATAGCCATAGTAGTCAAGTTATCAGTTATCAATGAATGTAGCCGTGGTAGTCAAGTTATTAGTTATCAATGAATGTACTCATGGTAATCAGTTATTAGTTATCAATGAATGTACTCATGGTAATCAGTTATTAGTTATCAATGAATGTACTCATGGTAATCAGTTATTAGTTATCAATGAATGTAGCCATGGTAGTCAAGTTATCAGTTATCAATGGTAGCCATGGTAATCAGGTTATTAGTTAAAAATGCAAAAATATCGACTAAGTTATACCATCTAGTATCAAATGATGACTGATTGTCTCTCCAGAGACTCAAATCCTTTATGAATAAAATATGCTCAAAGTGGGGGTTTGGGCAGTAATATTGATTCCCAAAGTATGTCTGTATAAAGAAAATATATACCAATTCTACTTCTTTCACAATAAAAAATATTAGCAGGAACTAATGTTTGGTTTCTGTTTCATTATATACTGGAACAATTTTATATGCAAGATGGGTTTTTGTAATGACTTCTTTTAGCACTTTTATGAATTATTTGTCATTGGGGTCACATGGATCTGAGATGATGGTATTATACCAGATATGTCACATTTGTTGCAGTAAATATTTGTTATAAAATATAAGCAATGCTTGTCCTAGATTCGCGTATAAGAACTAAAACTGATACAGTAAGGCATTTTCCCTTGTATTCACTGAATCTAAATAGCACTATTCATTGAAGAACATTGGCTGTTGGCAGTGGCGGCTCATGATCATTTTTGTTGGTGGGGCCAGACATTTTTTCCCCGGATAAATCATAGTTTTAGGTTGCTATATTTTAATTTACAAAATAATAAATACACGTTATACATTATTTTTGGTGGGGCCAGACCCCACTAGGCCCTTAATGACGAGCCGTCACTGGCTGTTTGTAATCTGCTTATCTGATCGAACTATTTAATGTGTTGTTTCGTGATAAATTTCAGCACCTTTTTTGCACCCACGATATTTTCTAATGTCTTTATTTCTAAATCGGTCTTTTCTTGATACTTCTAGCACTCTGCGTAGGCACTTCATCTCTGTCGTGACTAGTTCTCTTCTACTATTTGATGTCAACGCCCAGATTGTGTGCTGATAGCATAATGTCGTGAGCCAGATCGTGATGGAGAATGCACATTTACAACGTTCTAAGCAGTTTGGAATCACACGCTGTTATTAATGAGAACATAAGGCACAAAATGAAAAGTGTGTTTAACCAGGGAACTACAGGAATCATCAGCATTCCTACCCTTTGAAATCTGCTGTAGAAAACAGAACATCTATAGTTATACCCAATGGGGTGGGACTTTGGTTTAATAACTAATAACACCTTAACCTTTCTGATGCTCTAATAGAAGACATGTCTTTATTAAGTGACAATTGATTGAGATCCACTCGGATATCCAAATCCCATTAATTTGTGCATCTCTGTATGTTCAATATAAAACAGTATTATTTGATTTTCCTTATTTCATCATATCATTCTGTTTCTTATGACGAATTGTTGACTAGTCAATGGTATCTTATTTCAGTGTTCTTACTAGTGCGTTTGTGTCACTCCAATTTAGAATATTCTATGCGTATTTAGTTTGTTTTGTTTATATGATATTCTAGGATATTAAGATTAGATTGTCTCAACAAAATGTATATGAAGGCGTTGATAGGCTTGCAGGTATGGCTGCTACAACAAGCGGACGAGCAATGAACCAGACTGGTATTCTGAATTCTCTAACGGGGAGAGGACATGTACACGATTCAAGTAATAGAGGTGAATCTACAACCCTAAACAGACTGCAAGAATATCAACTCAAATCTGGTGTAGCTAGACAAAATAAAAATGATACTGGAAGTCAAAGAAGAAAACCAACATAGAAATGGTGTCGTTAGTTGCTAGACGCTGAGTGACATACTGATGAGAAGATCGGAGCACTTGTGGACTAACTGATTCGATATACAGTGATGATGTTCCGACGACGACTAAACTAAGGAAGAAAATATAATAATGGAAAAATATGCAACATTGCTTACCAAAAATCTTCTAAAGATTTACAAAACTGTTGGCAGTATTTAAAGCATGTATCCATTAAGTCACATAGATGCTCACTTTAATGTCACTGTATGGATGTCTAGCTAAATAGGTCGGTTTAAATGATAAAATTTAACTTAAACAAGTTATTAATTAATTAATTCACCCGAGTGGTTACCGGGGCCCAAATTTGGGGTGTAAAGAATAGAACCACTATTACCTGCCACGCGTGTTGTAAGAGGCGACTAAGGAGGTTTGGCTGTAATCCGATGCATGTGTCCGTTAGGGAATGCTAACCCGAAACAAATGCTTGCAGAAAACGGATGCACCAAGCCGTAAGGTGCATAACATGGTGTCACGACCCCTCGCAATGAGGAATGGCATAACGGATTCTACGGTCGCCAATCTGACTCGGAGATTTAGCCCCGCAGTAAGAATGTAAGACCTACCATCACGAGTGTGGCCAAAAATTATTGCTGGAAGAGGTCGGCACAAACGGGAAGCAGAAATCATAGGAATTATATTCTACAGAACTGCCCCCAGTGTGCAGACTTGAGAAGAAAGAGGTGACCCACTTACACTAGCGTCCAAGACAAACTGTATGGCGTGGCTGATAATCTGAGGCAGACGGCTGCCTTTATTAGAGAATCTGAAATTCTAATCTCGTGAGAACGCAGAAGAAGAAATTAATGAATTGATTAACTGACTGAATGAAGGATTAATCGATTGATCTACCGATTGATGAAATAAACTGACTTAACGATTGAAATATTGATTGATTCAGCAATGAACGTGCCACTACAAACAAATAAACTATGTTGATTACCAGATGTTTTAACCTGGGCTCAGAACGCGACATGAGGAGACAACCATTGCGTCAACAAGGAAACGCTTTTTGCCAGAGATGATAACCAGAAAACACGCGAGACAACAAACCAGTTATTTGAATTAACTTCTCCTGTTCTGTCCAATTCTTGGTTGTCACGAAAGCACAGCCCTTGATGTTCGAACGTCATCGCGAAAGAACGGTCTCTGACATTTGATCACACGAGATTAAATAGTAAGAATTGTTCATTGAGAAATGGTGCCATCTCCGTTTTAAAGCTTTGGCTCGATTGAATATTAAACTTGTTTCTCTATTGTTTTATTGGCATATTTTCATCTCTGAATATGCATAGTAGTGGTCGATCCAGATTTATTTTTAAAAAATGGTCGAAAAATATGTCACTTATATACATTGTAATCGAAATGTTGTTCGTACGATTATTATGATGAATGTGCTTTCTATTCTATCTTCATGAGACATTGATTACTTTTTTATTTGAAGCATTTTATCTTGTGAAAATTGCAGACCTTCGTAAATGGATGTTTACGTAGAATAGAGGGACTGATATGGTATGATAAGATTACAAACGAGGAACTCGACAGATACCATTGGAGAAAGAGCTAAGGAAGAGACGCTGGAGATGGTTGGACATACATTGAGAAGACCGATCAGAAGTATTGCAAGACAGGCACTGTTTTGGAAACCGCAGGGAAAGAGGAGTAGTGGAAGACCTAGACAAACCTGGAGAAGAGAGGTGGAGACTGATATTAAAAGGATAGGTAAAACATGAAGTGAGCGTCTGTAGCTCAAGCGGTAGTGAACTCGATCAAGAACCCAAGCGTACCTGGTTCAAACCCCACGGTGGACAAGTTTGGAAGAAATTCGTTTCGTGGGATTTTTAAAAAGGTAAAAAAGATCTCAATGTTCAGAAAGCAATGGCAAACTACTGAACGTATAAGTGGTGCCTAGAAAATCCACAACTCGTTTACTGTGGTTAATGGCTACGTCCTTTAGGATATCTCACGATTTTCATTTCAAAACATGGAAAGAATTGGAAAGGATAGCAAGAGAGAGGAAGAGCTGGAAGACGTTTGTTGAAGACCTGTGCTCCGTTGGGAGTTGAAAGGTGAAGAAATTTATCTTCCGCACTGTGATAGTTCTTTCACTTCTTAAATAGACAACATTTAATGTTCGTAACAGAGGGTTGGTAGACCTCTCTATATCTCTATATTTCCACCGATGGTTCTGTCAGAAGAGGAACAGGCCAAAGTGGATTTATTCAGCACAACAAGACGGTAGCACACTTCATGAGAACTGTGGCGCTTTATATACAACAATATCGAGCATGACTATGGAGATCCCTGCTGGTTCCATGGCTCTCTCATGGGTGGCTGAGCGAAAATGTAACCCTTAAGATTATCATTCAGACTCGATGAATATGCTTCAAAGGATTCAACATGGAAGTCTGCGTGTGAAATGGGTGACAAGAATTCGGAGATCACATCTTAAGAAAATGACTTGGCTATACACACCTGGACATGCTGGGGTGCAGAGTAACGAGCGTGCTGACTTTCTTGCAAATAATGTCCCGACTCAAGCGGGTCAGAAGTGTGGACAGATCCGATATCATCGATACGATACGCTCTCATTTCTGTGATATGTGCGAGTGTCAGACACTGGAACGATTGCGAGAATTAGGAGATAAGTTTGGACATGCCAGACAGTGTCGTCTTCGTGGTAGAGAGAATATATACTAATCAACTTCTCATGGGTACGGTGAGCAAATTGATTTTTTTTATGGCTGCTGCAGCGGAGAACAGAGCACGCATGGGAATGTCAAATCTCCCATACGTCGATCGCAAACAAAGCATAACATATATCTTCTAAATTCACTTTCAAATATATGCACAAAAAGTCAGAAGCCAGAAGTAAGCCCGAGTTGTAGTATTGTACACACACACACACCTCTTCCAGCTTAGTGTCCACTGATAAGTTCTCAGCATGCTGCAGCGAAAAAACAAATCAAAGACTTTGACCGGTACAGGTATTCGATTAATAATTGTTTCTCACGTAAATTGAAAACTGGAAGCTGATAGATGCAAGGTTGCATATAGTGAAGATTCTTGGTGTGTCTGGTTTAGTTATCGAACAATGAAATTAGTACAAGGTTACTATAGATCATTAAGTGTACCAAAGTTAGCAATGGACTGTAAATTAAGTTTAGTTAAAGACGGAGATGGAAGCCTAATCCGCGACCATAGAATGTAAGTAATGAATAATTCAAGATCACAAGGATAGAATTGTATAGACGACAGGGGAAAATTAGTGACCGACCACACGGTACGTCAAGTCATAGATTGCATGGGAAATTGAATAGTGAACTACACGAAAAATCCCTTTAGAGACCAGAAGTGCTGCTTAGTTATAAACAAAAATAGCTTGTAGTCGCGAATTGCAAGGATAATTTTGTCCAGAACTACAAATTAAGTTTAAAGACGAATTCAAAGGGAAGTTCAGTTACAAGTTACAATGAAAGTTTAGTTACAAATTTAAAAAAGCGAAGTTTTGTTGCGAACTACAAAGAAGATTTAGTTTACAAACTACAATAGACGTTTGGCTACAAACTGCAAAGAAAATTTAGTTATGAACTTCATGGGAAGATGGTAACTACAAGAAACGTTTAGTTACAAACAACAAGAAACGTTTAGTTACAAACTACAAGAAACGTTTAGTTACAAACTACAAGAGACATTTAGTTACAAACTACAAGAAACGTTTAGTTACAAACTACAAAACAAGTTTAGTTACAAACTACAAAAGAAGTTTAAGCGAAAGTGAGCTCGATTCACAACCCAATAGTACCTGGTTCAAACATCCTGGCGAGCTGTTTGGAAGCAAATTCGTTTCCGTGTGATTTTTCCGAAGGTAAAAAAAGACCTCTCCGTTCAGAAAGCAATGGCATACTACTGAACGTATAAGTGGTGCATAGAAAATCAACGACTGGTTTACTGTGGTTGATGGCTACGTTCTGTAAAGGATAGACCACGATTTTCATTTGATGTTTTGTGTACTTTCCAATGATCACACCAACAAATCGGTCATAGCCAAATTATAATTATAAATACCATTGAGAACATCACAGCTATCAAATATTAGTAAACTACTTCCTACATATATTGCTTAAAATCCCAGACTTCAACTTTATGTATTGACATTCTGAGCTGGGTGTGACACTATTGAACAAAGACAAACTTCACAGAAACCGCTAGAAATTTGCATGAATAAATAGCCACACCAGAACCTCAAGGGAAACATTATATTCAACAAGCAGGTTGAAAAGAAGACTCGACTTTTTAACGACATGAATATAATTAATCAACTCTGATTAATTATTAACGTGGATGAAAGAGTTAAAAGAGATTCATTTTTCTAACTCAAACTTATTTCATTAACTTATTTTATTTTAAAAGTACAAAATGTCAAAGATATTTTATTCCATGAATCTGGCATTGAAAAGTGCACAGCATTGTATGAGAGGATCATTGCGGATTGGTTAATGGTTACTGAACAGACATTACAGCACTCCTGATAGACCCATAGGTGCTTAGTCTTCACCAGCAGATGTCGAAAGTTAGGTATGCCGATGGTTCCAGTGATTCGTTGGTTAAATACACTGCTGATTCTGTCTCTCAGACATCCAGTTCTGCTTTTACGTGTGATTTCAATTTTTGTTAAAATCTTAATATATTCAACATCAATATTAGGGACCTCGTATAACAAGAAACCTGCTGCCTTGCAGGTTGGCTGTAGATAGTCAAAGGCTGACGGAGAGCGAACCTAGTAAACGCTGGTTGAAATCGGACACATCGCCGAAGGACCAAATGGTACTGAAGATTGTGAAGTAAAATTACGTTCTTGGCAAAGGCTGTGTATATATCACAATAACAATGATCAAAAGGGCCAAAAAGAATGATCGCGAGAGAGAGAGAGAGTATTACAAGAGACGAACGACCAATCTAACCTCAGCGCACCAATTATAGATACTGTTGATGCAAGCCTGTTTTCTCTCTGCTTGCCACGAACAAATGCACGTTCAGGCGTGTAGATCCCTGATAGTTGGAGATTTCCTATGATGATATTGAAGAATAAAGAAGCTTGGATGCAATTCAATCTTGCTAACTTGCAGCAACTGGTTTTCTACTAGTTCCACAGCTCTTATTTATACTACTAAAGCCTACTGCGCTAGAAATGGGAAAATACAGCATTGGTGATCAATAGACCCTACCTGAGTAGGAGTTTCCGCAGCACTAAGCATAGCACTACATGCCTAGAGTTATTGGAGGTTTCTGGGTCTGCAGCACTAAGCAAAGCACTACATGCCTAGAGTTGTTGGAGGTTTCTGGGTCTGCAGCACTAAGCAAAGCACTAAACGCCTAGAGTTGTTGGAGGTTTCTGGGTCTGCAGCACTAAGCAAGCACTACATGCCCTAGAGTTGTTGGAGGTTTCTGGGTCTGCAGCACTAACAAAGCACTACATGCCTAGAGTTGTTGGAGGTTTCTGGTCTGCAACACTAAGCAAGCACTACATGCCTAGAGTTGTTGGAGGTTTCTGGGTCTGCAGCACTAAGCAAAGCACTACATGCCTAGAGTTGTTGGAGTTTCTGGGTCTGGCAACACTAAGCAAAGCACTACATGCCTAGAGTTGTTGGAGGTTTCTGGGTCTGCAACACTAAGCAAAGCACTACATGCCTAGAGTTGTTGGAGGTTTCTGGGTCTGCAGCACTAAGCAAAGCACTACATGCCTAGAGTTGTTGGAGGTTTCTGGGTCTGCAACACTAAGCAAAGCACTACACGCCTAGAGTTGTTGGAGGTTTCTGGGTCTGCAGCACTAAGCAAAGCACTAAACGCCTAGAGTTGTTGGAGGTTTCTGGGTCTGCAGCACTAAGCAAAGCACTAAACGCCTAGAGTTGTTGGAGGTTTCTGGGTCTGGAAGAAGGCCGGGTACTCTCCCCCATGCAATATAGAAAAAGGGTGAAACCTCATACTTCCTGGGGTTCAACAACAACAACAACAACACTACTAAAGCAATGTAGTTCTACAGCCTTTATTTACACAACTGATGCAATGTAGTTCTATAGTTTCTATTTACACAACTGAGGTAATGTAGTTCTACAGCATTTATTTACACAACTGAGGCAATGTAGTTCTACAGCGTTTATTTACACAACTGAGGCAATGTAGTTCTACATCCACTATTTACACAACTGAGGCAATGTAGTTCTAAAGCGTTTATTTACACAACTGAGGCAATGTAGTTCTACAGCGTTTATTTACACAACTGAGGCAATGTAGTTCTGCAGCTTCTATTTACACAACTGAGGCAATGTAGTTCTACAGCATTTATTTACACAACTGATGCAATGTAGTTCTACATCGTTTATTTACACAACTGAGGCAATGTAGTTCTACATCCTCTATTTACGCTACTAAAGCAATGTAGTTCTACAGCTTCTATTTACACAACTAATGCAATGTAGTTCTGCAGCCTCAGTAGTTTACACTTCTTAAAACACTCTTTTCAACAATACCTCTAGTTTTTAGTCTCTCAGTCTAAATCTATTAACACTATGAAGTATTCTCCTCCCCATTAACGTTCTGTCATGTTATGCTTCATCGAAGGCAACACGACACACATCAGCGTTTACAAAACATGTCAGTTTATTAGCCTTTATTAAACAAATTGACAGAAACATTTGTTCGATCTTCTGCTGAAATAAACTGCAAGAGCGATTTAGTTAGTAATTCATTTTTTTGTAATTCATCTTTTCTTATTTCTTTCACATAATGTTCCTAATTTTTCCTCTCACATTAAGAGGAAAACAGCACAAATTGACTTGTCCTTGTAGAAGGCCATATTAACTGTTCAACTATCTTGTCGATCTTGACAATACACATAAATAAGTTGACATTTATAGACATTTGTAGAAAGTGTTTTCTGTTTCCAAGAAAGTAGGTCAATAGCCGCCATATCTGTTGTCATGGAGCTATCAGGAATATAGTGAATGTAATTAACTCACAAAACAGAACAATATTTGTGTTACTAAGCGAAATTTAAACATTGTTTATGTTAACTTTGAAGCAGTAAGCAAGTTATATTTACAAGATGATTGTGTTGTTTAATTATTATTCCTATTTAATGAGAGGTAATGCTAACTGTTTTGGAACCCGCAGGGAAAGAGGAGATGGGGATGGCCTAGATATACCTGGAGAAGAGAGCTGGATGATGATATTAACTCATTGTGGACCAGGAGCCACAATAAGTGGCGTTTTTACTTTATAATGGCTTTTGCCCTGGTCCACTAAGAGTTAAAATAATAAGTAAAACATGGACAGAATTGGAAGGGATGGCAAGAGAGAGGAAGACCTGGAAGAAGTTTGTTGAAAACATGTGCCCCGTTTGAAGTTGAAAGACAAAGAAGAAAAACGATAACGGTAGACACAAGTTAAATTTGTAGAAGATTGTAAAGAAGGATAACAATTATGTAGAGTTTAGAACTTAATATTTTCTATTACAAATCGTATGTTTCCAAGGTTGCCATAGTTATGTTGTTTCACACTGACTTGTAGCTTCGAAGATTCAAGGTAGGTCTCTCGTGCTAAGTGGTTAGAGCGTTGCCATAGTTATGTTGTTTCACACTGACTTGTAGCTTCGAAGATTCAAGGTAGGTCTCTCGTGCTAAGTGGTTAGAACGTTGCAATAGTTGTGTTGTTTCACACTGACTTGTAGCTTCGAAGATTCAAGGTAGGTCTCTCGTGCTAAGTGGTTAGAGCGTTGCCATAGTTATGTTGTTTCACACTGACTTGTAGCTTCGAAGATTCAAGGTAGGTCTCTCGTGCTAAGTGGTTAGAGCGTTGCCATAGTTATGTTGTTTCACACTGACTTGTAGCTTCGAAGATTCAAGGTAGGTCTCTCGTGCTAAGTGGTTAGAGCGTTGCCATAGTTGTGTTGTTTCACACTGACTTGTAGCTTCGAAGATTCAAGGTAGGTCTCTCGTGCTAAGTGGTTAGAGCGTTGCCATAGTTATGTTGTTTCACACTGACTTGTAGCTTCGAAGATTCAAGGTAGGTCTCTCGTGCTAAGTGGTTAGAGCGTTGTCATAGTTGTGTTGTTTCACACTGACTTGTAGCTTCGAAGATTCAAGGTAGGTCTCTCGTGCTAAGTGGTTAGAGCGTTGCCATAGTTGTGTTGTTTCACACTGACTTGTAGCTTCGAAGATTCAAGGTAGGTTTCTCGTGCTAAGTGGTTAGAGCGTTGCCATAGTTGTGTTGTTTCACACTGACTTGTAGCTTCGAAGATTAAAGGTAGGTCTCTCGTGCTAAGTGGTTAGAGCGTTGCCATAGTTGTGTTGTTTCACACTGACTTGTAGCTTCGAAGATTCAAGGTAGGTCTCTCGTGCTAAGTGGTTAGAGCGTTGCCATAGTTGTGTTGTTTCACACTGACTTGTAGCTTCGAAGATTCAAGGTAGGTCTCTCGTGCTAAGTGGTTAGAGCGTTGCCATAGTTGTGTTGTTTCACACTGACTTGTAGCTTCGAAGATTCAAGGTAGGTCTCTCGTGCTAAGTGGTTAGAGCGTTGTCATAGTTGTGTTGTTTCGCACTGACTTGTAGCTTCGAAGATTCAAGGTAGGTCTCTCGTGCTAAGTGGTTAGAGCGTTGCCATAGTTGTGTTGTTTCACACTGACTTGTAGCTTCGAAGATTAAAGGTAGGTCTCTCGTGCTAAGTGGTTAGAGCGTTGCCATAGTTGTGTTGTTTCACACTGACTTGTAGCTTCGAAGATTCAAGGTAGTTCTCTCGTGCTAAGTGGTTAGAGCGTTGCCATAGTTGTGTTGTTTCACACTGACTTGTAGCTTCGAAGATTCAAGGTGGTCTCGTGCTAAGTGGTTAGAGCGTTGCCATAGTTGTGTTGTTTCACACTGACTTGTAGCTTCGAAGATTCAAGGTAGGTCTCTCGTGCTAAGTGGTTAGAGCGTTGTCATAGTTGTGTTGTTTCGCACTGACTTGTAGCTTCGAAGATTCAAGGTAGGTCTCTCGTGCTAAGTGGTTAGAGCGTTGCCATAGTTGTGTTGTTTCGCACTGACTTGTAGCTTCGAAGATTCAAGGTAGGTCTCTCGTGCTAAGTGGTTAGAGCGTTGCCATAGTTGTGTTGTTTCACACTGACTTGTAGCTTCGAAGATTCAAGGTAGGTCTCTCGTGCTAAGTGGTTAGAGCGTTGCCATAGTTGTGTTGTTTCACACTGACTTGTAGCTTCGAAGATTCAAGGTAGGTCTCTCTGATAAGTGGTTAGAGCGTTGCCATAGTTGTGTTGTTTCACACTGACTTGTAGCTTCGAAGATTCAAGGTAGGTCTCTCGTGCTAAGTGGTTAGAGCGTTGCCATAGTTGTGTTGTTTCACACTGACTTGTAGCTTCGAAGATTCAAGGTAGGTCTCTCGTGCTAAGTGGTTAGAGCGTTGCCATAGTTGTGTTGTTTCACACTGACTTGTAGCTTCGAAGATTCAAGGTAGGTCTCTCGTGCTAAGTGGTTAGAGCGTTGCCATAGTTGTGTTGTTTCACACTGACTTGTAGCTTCGAAGATTCAAGGTAGGTCTCTCGTGCTAAGTGGTTAGAGCGTTGCCATAGTTGTGTTGTTTCACACTGACTTGTAGCTTCGAAGATTCAAGGTAGGTCTCTCGTGCTAAGTGGTTAGAGCGTTGCCATAGTTGTGTTGTTTCACACTGACTTGTAGCTTCGAAGATTCAAGGTAGGTCTCTCGTGCTAAGTGGTTAGAGCGTTGCCATAGTTGTGTTGTTTCACACTGACTTGTAGCTTCGAAGATTCAAGGTAGGTCTCTCGTGCTAAGTGGTTAGAGCGTTGCCATAGTTGTGTTGTTTCACACTGACTTGTAGCTTCGAAGATTCAAGGTAGGTCTCTCGTGCTAAGTGGTTAGAGCGTTGCCATAGTTGTGTTGTTTCACACTCACTTGTAGCTTCGAAGATTCAAGGTAGGTCTCTCGTGCTAAGTGGTTAGAGCGTTGCCATAGTTGTGTTGTTTCGCACTGACTTGTAGCTTCGAAGATTCAAGGTAGGTCTCTCGTGCTAAGTGGTTAGAGCGTTGCCATAGTTGTGTTGTTTCACACTGACTTGTAGCTTCGAAGATTCAAGGTAGGTCTCTCGTGCTAAGTGGTTAGAGCGCTGCCATAGTTGTGTTGTTTCGCACTGACTTGTAGCTTCGAAGATTCAAGGTAGGTCTCTCGTGCTAAGTGGTTAGAGCGTTGCCATAGTTGTGTTGTTTCACACTAACTTGTAGCTTCGAAGATTCAAGGTAGGTCTCTCGTGCTAAGTGGTTAGAGCGTTGCCATAGTTGTGTTGTTTCACACTGACTTGTAGCTTCGAAGATTCAAGGTAGGTCTCTCGTGCTAAGTGGTTAGAGCGTTGCCATAGTTGTGTTGTTTCACACTGACTTGTAGCTTCGAAGATTCAAGGTAGGTCTCTCGTGCTAAGTGGTTAGAGCGTTGCCATAGTTGTGTTGTTTCACACTGACTTGTAGCTTCGAAGATTCAAGGTAGGTCTCTCGTGCTAAGTGGTTAGAGCGTTGCCATAGTTGTGTTGTTTCACACTGACTTGTAGCTTCGAAGATTCAAGGTAGGTCTCTCGTGCTAAGTGGTTAGAGCGTTGCCATAGTTGTGTTGTTTCACACTGACTTGTAGCTTCGAAGATTCAAGGTAGGTCTCTCGTGCTAAGTGGTTAGAGCGTTGCCATAGTTGTGTTGTTTCGCACTGACTTGTAGCTTCGAAGATTCAAGGTAGGTCTCTCGTGCTAAGTGGTTAGAGCGTTGCCATAGTTGTGTTGTTTCGCACTGACTTGTAGCTTCGAAGATTCAAGGTAGGTCTCTCGTGCTAAGTGGTTAGAGCGTTGCCATAGTTGTGTTGTTTCACACTGACTTGTAGCTTCGAAGATTCAAGGTAGGTCTCTCGTGCTAAGTGGTTAGAGCGTTGCCATAGTTGTGTTGTTTCACACTGACTTGTAGCTTCGAAGATTCAAGGTAGGTCTCTCGTGCTAAGTGGTTAGAGCGTTGCCATAGTTGTGTTGTTTCACACTGACTTGTAGCTTCGAAGATTCAAGGTAGTTCTCTCGTGCTAAGTGGTTAGAGCGTTGCCATAGTTGTGTTGTTTCACACTGACTTGTAGCTTCGAAGATTCAAGGTAGGTCTCTCGTGCTAAGTGGTTAGAGCGTTGCCATAGTTGTGTTGTTTCACACTGACTTGTAGCTTCGAAGATTCAAGGTAGGTCTCTCGTGCTAAGTGGTTAGGCGTTGCCATAGTTGTGTTGTTTCACACTGACTTGTAGCTTCGAAGATTCAAGGTAGGTATCTCGTGCTAAGTGGTTAGGCGTTGCCATAGTTGTGTTGTTTCACACTGACTTGTAGCTTCGAAGATTCAAGGTAGGTCTCTCGTGCTAAGTGGTTAGAGCGTTGCCATAGTTGTGTTGTTTCACACTGACTTGTAGCTTCGAAGATTCAAGGTAGGTCTCTCGTGCTAAGTGGTTAGAGCGTTGCCATAGTTGTGTTGTTTCGCACTGACTTGTAGCTTCGAAGATTCAAGGTAGGTCTCTCGTGCTAAGTGGTTAGGCGTTGCCATAGTTGTGTTGTTTCACACTGACTTGTAGCTTCGAAGATTCAAGGTAGGTCTCTCGTGCTAAGTGGTTAGAGCGTTGCCATAGTTGTGTTGTTTCACACTGACTTGTAGCTTCGAAGATTCAAGGTAGGTCTCTCGTGCTAAGTGGTTAGAGCGTTGCCATAGTTGTGTTGTTTCACACTGACTTGTAGCTTCGAAGATTCAAGGTAGGTCTCTCGTGCTAAGTGGTTAGAGCGTTGCCATAGTTGTGTTGTTTCACACTGACTTGTAGCTTCGAAGATTCAAGGTAGGTCTCTCGTGCTAAGTGGTTAGAGCGTTGCCATAGTTGTGTTGTTTCACACTGACTTGTAGCTTCGAAGATTCAAGGTAGGTCTCTCGTGCTAAGTGGTTAGAGCGTTGCCATAGTTGTGTTGTTTCACACTGACTTGTAGCTTCGAAGATTCAAGGTAGGTCTCTCGTGCTAAGTGGTTAGAGCGTTGCCATAGTTGTGTTGTTTCACACTGACTTGTAGCTTCGAAGATTCAAGGTAGGTCTCTCGTGCTAAGTGGTTAGAGCGTTGCCATAGTTGTGTTGTTTCACACTGACTTGTAGCTTCGAAGATTCAAGGTAGGTCTCTCGTGTTAAGTGGTTAGAGCGTTGCCATACCTTCCGAATTTAATGGGTTCAAATCCAGACTACGCCGCTCTGTTAACCAGTGCAATTGTTCCGAAGAGCCCTAGGATTGTTGCCGGAACCACTGCGTTCGTTCTTTGTGCAATACACTGGGCAGCTGTAGTGTCATTTCTGTGGAGAGGGACTGAACCACACGAGGTAAACCCGGTGCAGTGTAATCAATCTTTCTGCTTCAGACCCTTCATAGCTGGTTTCATCCATAAAAGGCCATCAAGTGCTAAATCGTATCGGACCGTCGATAAACTCAGAGGTTGCTTGTACACGTAAATAAAACCATTGGAAGATCGAAAAACGATAAGTCGCTTACCGGACACATAATAATTGTATGTATAGAGATCAATTTCAAATTCTTACAAAAAATAACAGCATAAATGTTACATCAAGGATGTCGACGATGCCACGGTGTTCGTGCAGTATTGTTGAGATCTCGATGCCTAAAAAATTGATAGAAGCACATGTGTAATAATGTTGATCCTAATATGATAATCGATCAATGTAACAAGAAATATCTTTAACTAGCATTAGTCAATTCTTACACTCTATCTATCACCAATGAGATCTGACACAATGCTATAGTATAACTCCAGATGTGGTACATTAAAGTGGGGTTTTACTTTTGTAATATATTAGTGACACGTCTGTACAAATGTATGTCTTGTTGAATAATATACAAACGTTTTGGTGGCTGAAATTCGAATGTGCCTGTCTTACACGCCTTAGGGGTCTAACAGATCGTAAAGCATTCACGTTCTCGGCGCAAACAACACAAATCACAAAGAGTGTTTAACTTTGTTGATAAGAACGAACGCAAACAACAACGAGAACATAATCTTGAACATATATTGTCCTGGTTATGTAAGTGTTAGAGATCCCACAGTACCAGATCGTAACATTTTAATGTGGTGTGTCTAATGAAAATCGTGGTATATCCTTTACATGACTTAGCCATCAACCACAGAAAACTAGTCGTTGATTTTCTGAGCATCACTTATACGTTCAGTAGTTTGCCATTGCTTTCTGAACGGTGAGGTTTATTTTTACCCATTGTAAAAATCCTACGGAAACGAATTTGCTTCCAAATTTGGGGTTTGAACCAGGTACGCTTGGGTTTGTGATCGAGCTCACTACCCCTTGAGTTAAAGATGCCAAGACTATTTTCCACTATCTTTCTTTCTCTTTGCCATTTATGTACACAATTTCAGCTTTGATGTACACATTGTAGAAGCAAAGTATTAAAGAGCATTTGATTAATCAACACAGAAAAGGTGTAAATAGTCATTTTGCGCTGGTTAAGATGTCAAGAAGAAGATGGCAGCCCATATGGACCTGACCGGAGTGCAGTCATGATGATCGTCATTTATCACTATCAACAGGGAAACTACTGAGAGTATGACATTTATTGCAGCAACATATGGATGTGTTCATCACGGACAATTACGCAAACATTACAACATAAAATTGATGTTGTTAAAACAAACTATTACTGATATATTCTTAAAATGCGCTGGACAAAGAAGAGAAAAAATATAGACATCATACAAGAGCAGAATATCAAGGGACTTTGGTTATAAATAATATCATATTTCGGAAAATGAAACATTTTTATCACATTAAACGACAAAATGGTTTCAAGAACGTAATAATATGGAACATGGTTCCAGTAAGACGAGGTAGTTTACCAGATATATAGCGATGTCAACAGAACATTAAGGTAACAGCGAGATTATCTCAATCGTGATGTGATGAGAGCAACGTTATGCAAACAATGTGCTAAATGAAGAGCAGAGTAACTTTCTAATGCAGGTATGTTGCAATAAGAATGTTTCTTTCCTTACTTTATATTTTTGTATCCCTTTTTATAGTGACTTTTGATTGAAATTTCTAAGTTACTGTTTATATATTTTCATTTATGTAATTGTATGTATATCTGTTGAACCGGACAGGAACACATGATGATCCAAGTCAAGAGACGAAAATTGCGATAGTTCAGACATACCCAACGAAAGACACAGTTAAGCCTCACTAGACAAGCACTTGAGTGGAACCCGCAAGAAAAACAAAAAAGAGGACGCACTAAACAGACCCAGAGACGAAATCTTCTTGAGGAACTGAAGAGGTCTCGACTATCCTGGGAGACTTTAAAGAGAACAGCCAGAGACCGAGAAGAGTGGCGAACAACTGTTGAGGTCCTATGCTCCACGAGGAGCGGAAAGGAATAAGTCAAGTCATGAGTATCATTACTATTATTTCCCTTTACTCCATTGCTAATCTGTAATATATAATCCCAAATAGGGATTTCAAAACAAGAAAAATACCCGAGATTCTTTTATTGATTCAGACTATGTAATTGTTTTTTCGTTATTGGTTACTGAACCGACTTTATAGCATTCCGGGCAGATCCATAGGAGCTCAGTCGCCCCCAACAGATGTCGAAGGGTATTGTATACTCCTGGTTCATGTGGCTAGATGGACAAACTTCTCGATCTGTCGACCATGCATCCAAATCTGCATGTACTGCGGGTAATTCCAAACTCCCGAAATCGCTAGATGGATTCAATATCTATTTAAGTGCCCTCAACAAAGAAACAGTGGCGAAGAGACTGAAGAACATCATCCTTATCCGTCCTCAACTCGCCGACAAGCAAGTTAAGACGATGTAAGTATATATTAGTGCTGCAAATTCCAGACATATCCATTCGTCTGTGACAGTGCGTATGTATGTGTTTGTATGTATGTATGTGGGTATACGTGTGTATGTGTGCAGTGCTCCACAGATATGAATAGTCCGTTGTTTATTATTGTGTAATACTCAAGTTATTGTTATCTTATATTATTATGTATGTGTTGTTAGTTAGTTAATTGCATAACCTTTACAGGACTGAGAATCAACTTCACCTTTTTAACACTGTTTGTGATTTTTCTATTGATTGTTCAGTAGTTTGTCATTGCTTTCTGAACGGGTGGTGCCATCGTTCTTTTGTAAAATTCCACGCGAAACAATTTTGCAACTAAACTGTCCGCAGCGTGATTCGAACAAAGAACGTCGGGGTTAATAGACCGAGTCACTATCCCCTAAGCCACAGACGCACCATATGTGTTGTACCAGTGGCGGCTCGTAGTCATTTTCTTGGTGGGGCCAGACACAAATTTTCGGAAAAATCATGGTCTTTTGGAGTATTTACTATTATTTGAGTATTGACTAATGTTGAGGTGCTGAATGAGATCAAGACACAGAAAAAGCTTATCATCAATATAAGAAAGAGGAAGCCATCATTTTTCGGGCATATGATGAGGAGGGGAGGTTTAGAACACATCGTGACAACCGGTAAAATCGAGGGTAGACGAGACAGGGAAGACAGAGAGAGAAAATGTTGGATGGTCTGACTTCATGGCACGGTAGAGCGGCAACATCTGAATTGATAGCAAGCACCAACGACAGAGATTTGTGGAGATCTATGATCGCCAAAGCCAGCCGGCACGGCACCTGATGACTATTATTTGTCTATTCCGGAAAGTTACCCCCCTTTCGATTATTGGTGGGGCCAGGCCCCACTGGCCCTTAATGACGAGCCGCCCCTGTGTTGTACTGTAACGATATTGGCACCCAAAAAAAAACTATATGTATTGCGTTCTCAGACTCAATTTACTTTAGCTTGCTAAACAAATTCAATCACTAAATACCTAAATCTCATATTAAATATGGATTTCCAGAAGCAATATAACAAAAAATATCAAGTACGTTTTGTTAGATATGTTTACTTCTAAACTCTTCTATTTCAATAACCTATTCTTACGCTGTCTATCTAATGGTTCTTCTAACAAATTTCTTTTCAGCTTTTGTTACAGTTTCATTTTCTTAATACATTTCTGAATTTTATATTACAAAAACTATTTCGACCGACAATATTAATCATTTTTTCTTTATAATTCACTGTTTTCAAATAAAGAATCATTCTTTCATTAAATTTGCAATCCCCATCTTATATTTCACTGCGTTTCCAATTTATCATAAATTATTTACTTGAATGCTAAGCCGTAGTGGTTAAAGGATGAATGCGGAACTTAGATGGGTAAAAGTGATATTGCCTGGGAGAAATTTGAGCCATAATTTTCTTGATGTATTCAAAAGACTGCTCCAGAAACGCGTAATCGAAATTAAGATTGCCGTATCATGCATGGTCGAATCTGATTATCATTAATTAGAATAATATTCTTTTTTACTTGAATCGCCAGATAAAGCAACGTACTTGATATTTTTTGTTTTGTACTTGAAGTTTACTGAGAATTATTGGATGTCGTGCCGGACAATGTTGATGTTGAATATAGATGAATTTTAAGCTCGATCTATTTTGCGATCATTTTTATCAACCAAGCTAGCTCTCTTTGTAATCTATGTTTTTTGCGACGAGAACATGAAGATGCTGCGTCCATGTTCATAGACCTACGTCATGTAAGATAGGTGTATTCAAATTTGAGACTAGAGTGATGCATGGGTTTGCCTTAAATGCACATTACTGCTGAACATTCATTGGTTTTCCGTATTGCCAAATCTGATATTCTGTTTTCAAAGCTGCATTTCGAGCGAGAATAATTAAATTTGAAGAGTTGGAACATATGAAGTTACTCCATGGCCACTTTTTACACACTGGAGAATATCTTTGCCGAGGATATGATCCTTTCTGTGTGGGAATATGGCATCAAATATAGCATGAGACTGCAGGGATTCCTGGGAGGAAGCAATAGATGGGGATATAACCAGTGAGCTACGGGAATTGCCAAATTGCAAAATATTTACACTTTTTTAAAACAATTTTGATTTTCAAAATACGGTGACTGTTATTCTGTTAACAAAGTTACAGTTAAAGTGACTGGGTGAGAATGATGCACCAGTGAAACTTCCTGTATGTGACTGAATAAGCTAGAAAAAAACTAATTCAACATTGTCGTGACAGCAAAGGATCGTGTGCTCTGTCGTCACTACCAACTTATCACTAACAACCTTGGCATAAATGTATAATCATTACCCTGCTTTTACTAACTTTAATGATTAGACATCCTGATTTGGCTAATCAACTTACTCTGTTTTCTCCTGTGTATTCTCTTTAGTGTGTACTCACAGTGATATGTCGTTCATGAAGTCAATGTCCTTTAATTCTATTTTTTAATTCCCAGATAATTCCACTGTCACTACCTTCTCTTATCTTCTTCATTGTCCAGTCGATAAGAAACATAAGAAGCAATAGGAACATAATACATCCTTGTGCAGAAGCAGAATTAATCTAGAACAATCTGTTGTGTGATCCCTGATGTCTGAAGAGCACCGGTTATTAGATTATATCACCTGACATATGCAATTATATTACCTGGTGTCTGTGATTATATTACCTGGTGTTTGTGATTATGTCACCTGGTGTCTGTGATTATATTACCTGGTGTCTGTGATTATATTACCTGGTGTTTGTGATTATATTACCTGGTGTTTGTGATTATGTCACCTGGTGTCTGTGATTATATTACCTGGTGTCTGTGATTATATTACCTGGTGTTTGTGATTATATTACCTGGTGTTTGTGATTATGTCACCTGGTGTCTGTGATTATATTACCTGGTGTCTGTGATTATATTACCTGGTGTCTGTGATTATATTACCTGGTGTTTGTGATTATATTACCTGGTGTCTGTGATTATATTACCTGGTGTTTGTGATTATGTCACCTGGTGTCTGTGATTATATTACCTGGTGTCTGTGATTATATTACCTGGTGTCTGTGATTATATTACCTGGTGTTTGTGATTATATTACCTGGTGTCTGTGATTATATTACCTGGTGTTTGTGATTATGTCACCTGGTGTCTGTGATTATATTACCTGGTGTCTGTGATTATATTACCTGGTGTCTGTGATTATATTACCTGGTGTTTGTGATTATATTACCTGGTGTCTGTGATTATATTACCTGGTGTTTGTTATTATATTACCAGGTGTATGTAATTATAGTACCTGGTGTTTGTGATTATGTCACTTGATGTCTGTGATTATATTACTTTGTGTTTGTGATTATGTCACCTGGTGTCTGTGATTATATAAACTGGTGTATGTGATTATATTATCTGGTGGTTGTGATTATATTACCTGGTTGTTTGTGATTATATTACCTGGTGTTTGTGATTATACTACCAGGTGTCTGTGATTATATTACCTGGTGTATGTAATTATATCACCTGCTGTCTGTGATTATATCACCTGGTATTTGTGAGGTGTCTGCGATTATTCGTATTTTATTTCATAGGTTCTAATACGAACGTCCCATTTCCATTACAGAAATGTCCCATTTCCATTATTTTCTTGTCCCATTTCCATCAATGTGTTGGCTGCTAGTCCGCGTCCACAATTTGCATGAACACGCATGAAGCACACCCAATCTTCATACTGTACCCAAGGGAGGCAACTTTATCCACATCAATTCCAAAATGCAATGACGTAACCTGGGCAATAATCTTCTAAATCGTAAACCCATAGCTGTTACGTATTCGTTATTATTGATGTCGTTAACCAGTAGTTCTTAAACTTGTATAGCGGTGCACCTCTTTAAAATGAGACAAGACTTCCCTCCCTTTACTTCTTTCATATTTCCCCGCCGAATTAACAGTAATTTTTAACGGGTATCTTTTTTAAAATAAAAGAAAGCAATGTTTCTCATCTGAGTTCTATAACAGCTATGTTTCCCTAAACATAGTAACAAGTAACATTGGCAGTGAGAAATGTAAACATTAGGACAGTTTATTTTTCACAAGAAATTTGAAAACTTGTCAACATGAGGTAAAATCTAAACTTTGCTTAGACTATTAAAAAGTAGATGTACAAACTGTTTATGAAAAACAATGATTTTCTTCGTTACTTTACAAATAAATATTTGACTTATTTTAATTATAAAGGCTATTTTGAATGGGGAAAAAAACAAGTAAGAATAAAAAAATTATTAAAACAAAAAGTCCGCTTAATTTACATAATAAAGGGTGTTCAAGATAAAACTAGCCCCATTGGTTTGTCAATCGGGCTACGTTTATCTTGAGCACAACACCCTATATTTTCCGCCTCAAGTGATACTGCCTCACTCTTCCATTGAGAAGCGTACTTCGTAGGTTGGGAACTAATGGTATAAACGATTATATCACTTAACTACTAATGTCCTTGTTATATCTTATAAATCGAGATAGTTGTTGACTTTATTTATCTAATGATGTTTAACTGTCTAGTAACTTCTTGGAGACTTTTTTCTCTGTACGAACTTCTTTGTTTGGCAACATCAGTTTACTTTAGCAGATAATTTGATTTTTTATTCAAGATCTAATTGTTAATCTTAAATTGTGTTATCTATACTGGATTCAAAACGTACTAGTTCCAAAATGAGACAGCAATGGTATTTACAGCTATGAAGACAGGTTCTGATCATTAATGAATGTACTTTTCAGAGACCCCTTGGATCGTTGCCGGAGGTAAGAATTTCGTGCTCTTTTTGTAACACTCTCGACAGCTGGCGTTATATGTCTGCGGAAAGGTACTGACCTACATGGAGCAAAACCCGGTGCAACGATGTCAACCCTTTCTCTTTAAACCCTTTGGATCTTAAAGTAATTTTAAGAACTTGTTAAACTCACTTTAATGACCATGTTATCGCTTGTTATAGCAGTGTAGAACAGTGTGGACATGAGCCTGAGGAGTTCAAAGGTCGCATGACTAGTGATGTCACCACAAAACTGTCTAGGTTATGATTTTTTCTTTATGTCCCATACAGAAAACAAGTTATTCACCTTACTGGGGTTGAACCATATCCAGATTGAGAGCACGCGCGATCTAATCTGTTCGGCTAGACGCTCCTCTTCTAAAGTAATAACCAGGCAAAACGTCAAAATCATTCCAGTCAAACGTCTACGCGGTAGCGCCACCATATCTGAATCCGAAATACGTATATAAATGACTTTGCTGACAATTTTCCCATCTTTGTCAATATGCAATGTGTATGCATATTGGAACAATAGCACTCGCTGTGTGTATGTGCATGTGTGCGTGTTTCTGTTGTCCATATTTCATCAGTGTTCGTTTATAGAAAGTGACATATCAAATTAGTGTAAGCTAGACAATCGATACTAGTTGGTTCTAATCTATCACTAATTACTAGGTGTGTACACACAACATACACACAATTGTCAGTGTTCCCCAGAGCTGTAGCAATTTGGACATTGCAAGCGTCACGGAAATGAGATACGGACGTAACTGGTCAATGTTTTCACAAACCGCGTTTCCATAATTCAGCCTTAACACTATCTATGAATTGAATAGAGTTTACTTTCACTGATGTCATCATCATCATTCGCATGTGCCATGTCGACTAGTGCAGACGATCATATATCTAGACGAAGGTCTGTCCTTAGTACTGACTAATGCCCGCCTGCCCAGCGTGTTCGTAGCGTATTGGACTGCGGGTGACTAGCCCTCTGTGAGTGCGGGTTCAATTCCGCGGGCTGGCAGAAGAGCCACAGGATCCCCAGATTCACGGTGTTCGTAGTACCAAACCGAAGGTTCTGATGTCCATGGCACCGAGACGAGGGGCTAAAAAAGCTCAAGTGCTTCTGGATAGGAAATTTTTTTTTTTAAAAGTACTGACTAATAGTTCTGATATTAACACTTTCGTGCCAGTAAGTCACGATGTCCAAAATTGTCTTTCCCTTTGTCGTTCTCTGTCTCATTTCTCATCGATTTGTACCGATTATTATAACTATATTTTCTTAACCTCTCTTTCTCATTACATGTTAGAAATATTATAGTTGTCTCTTTCTGTTATTAATAATAAGTGTTATTTATACATTGATCTCTTTCAATACATAACAATTAGTCATTTTATCAGTTTATGGAATTCTATGCATTCTCCTAAATTCCACATCTCCGTAAACTCCAGATATTTTTCCTATCTGTTTATTTATTGTTCATAACTCGTTTCCATGCATGTATGACTGGTCATCCGCTCACAGTTATCTTATCTATGTCATATGATAATCAGAGAAATGTCTTGTCAACCACTAGTGACAACTGTTATAAGAAGGAGAAGATGGAGATATGTTGGACACACCATGAGAAGAAATAATCAAAGAATATAAAAGCTGGCATTAACGTTGGATGCAGAGGGTTCAAGAAAGAGAGGACGACATAAGAAGACCCTGAAACGAACTTTGCTGAGAGAGACAAGAAATATCGGTCCCAATGCCAAGGAAGAGACTTAGCGAGTTGCCCAGGATAGAGCGGTATGGAGAAATTACTTGCAGGCCTATGTAACGTATAAAGGTAGGAGATGAATATTATTATTATTATTATGTCGTATGATGTTAGGTTATACTTGCAGGTGTTAATGAAACGTGGTAAAATGCGCACAATTGATATATTACCGGTTGCGAGCTAGCCATATAAAATGTCTTTTGGTATTTTATCATTGCTAATACGGTACATGTCTCCCAGTCATCTCAGACGTCGCTAACTCAACAACATGTAATGCTTAGTATGGCAGCACTGTCCAGGAGTTCCACATTTGAGATGTGGTATTGCCACCAGATATTGTATATTCGCCTAATACAGCGGATGAGCACATTCATTTCTAAAATATATACACAAAACGCCTCAGGGTCATGCGATATATTTTCTCAGTAGGATGTAAGTCTTCGAAATACCGTCCCTTAAATATTTTTCTTTAAAATAACCTACAATTGTGATTTTTATTTCGCTGTGTATGCGCCCCCACCAATCTTCCTTAAGGATCCGTCTAATGCGGTCGCCTCTCTGTATCATGGCATGGCACGGACCTGAATGGTCTTATCTAACTTTATGACAAGCCACTGAACGTTAATGAAGAAACTGCATCCGATATCAATATTACAGAAATTAAACTATTGATATGTGAACAGTAAACACTGTATATAAAGATTAAAGATATTTAAAGTAATGATAAGAGGACCGTCTAACCGAACGGATTAGAGCGTGGCTCCCATGCAGGAGACCTGTGTTCAACCCACAGTAAGGCCAGGGATTTTTTTCTGTTGTTGGCATAAATGAAAAATCCTAACCTTAACAGCTGTGCGGCGACTGCACTAGCCATGCAGCCATTAAATTCCTCAGGCTCAAGACTCACCTGTCCTACACTGTTCTAAAAAGCGGGAATACAGGTAGTAACGACAATTGTTTTTTAAAGGAATGATAGTTTCGAAGGAAAATTTAGCATATACATAGCTAGGTACGAGACTTGTTGTTGATGATAACGATGATTATGAAGATGATAATGATGATTATGAGAGTGATGACAAATACAATTGTTTTAACGATTGTTGTGATGCAATCTCTCCTTCTTCTTCTTTGCGTTCGTTCTTTACGACCAATTTTAATCACTCTTTGTGATAAGTTTGATCTTTGCCAAGAACGTGTATACGTTGCACATTGGTTTGGTAGGCCCCTAAACTCATAGATTTCTACATGTTTAGGACATGTGCATCCAATTTCAGCCAAACCTCCTTAGTCGCCTCTTACGACATGCGTGGCAGGTAACAGTGGTTCTATTCTTTGCACCCAAATTTGGGCCCCGGTAACCACTCGGGCAGTTGTGATGCAATGATAATGATGATTATGAGGGTGGTTAGGAAGATGATAATATGGTCAGCATGAAGAAGATTAGAAATAATATAATAATTATGATGACGATAAACACGATGAAAATTGCAATGCTAATGTTCATGATAGTGATGACTGTGATTACAATAATGTAGAATATGATGATGATGCGGACGATGATGATTTGAAGGAGAACAGCAATGTCGATGATGATAATAATGATAAGAAAGTTTAAATGACGAAAATGATTAAGAAAGTTATGCAGGTAAAAAGAAAATGATGAATATTTTACTGAAGTTTCAATTTTCAAATAGTGCATTTTGTAATGTAAATGTCACGCCCCTGTCTCTCTTGACGTGCTTTGAGACAACACAGAAGACATTCAACAAGATTGGTTATATTTTATTTCAAGCAAAATGTTTTATTAATTTCTCTGCCTCTTTTAGCTATTCTGCTCTCAATCGTTACTTAAAGTTTAAGCTATCTTGTCTTGCGTGGGAGTCTCTGTTTTGAAGTACCATTTGCCATGCGTTCTAATCGTCGAGGGTTCTTCTTTTTCTTTTCGATCCCATATACTGTATACGTTTTCGCCCTTCAGAGCAAAGGTGGAGTTACTGAGCGTTTTGCATTCATAGATGAATCCAGAACCTCTGTTTGTATTGCTATCCCATCAGTTTCTGAATTCTTCTAATCAGCTGAGATATACATGTGGTCGTGCTGCGGTACCCAGTTTGTTCTAACGCAGCTAACTTTCTAAAAACACAAGACTATATAGAACACTTTTTTCATTCTTTATACGACTTTAGTCCGTTCACAAATGGTACAACTACGTTTTTTAACCCTTTTACCGATGACAATTCTCAATGGCCTAATGTAATGATCTGCTGAACTCGCTATAAAATTTATACGTTTTTTACCAACTTAATTAACGCATAACTCGGTATAGAAATCAGTAAGAGTTGAAAATGATCTCTGTAATCTACACATTTCTGTATGAATAAGTTGTCCAAATTTTAGAATTCCAAAGTGTAGCATTCTCAAGTTTTTCCATCCACTCTCACACAGTCAGTTTTATAATTCAAATAGTTATGGTTTTGTAATTATATTAAAATTACTTTCTTCTTAAGATACAATCTAAATCAAATGAGGTTATTATAAAGTACTACGTGATTTGTCGAGTAAGTAAAGTGAAGATAATGTAAAGAAGTTTCTCATCTCATATCTAAATAATATTTTTTCTATGATGTTTACATAACTAGATGACTAATCTTGTAATATTATACTTATAGGATTATACTTCTACTTTAACAACATAGTAAATAACTAATTTTGTGAATATTCACTTTCTTAGACTGACTTGGTTTGATCACACAATGAAACAAAATAGTGCGCTTCGTAGAATATAAGACAAAATAGTGCGCTTCGTAGAATATAAGACAAAATAGTGCGCGTCGAGAATATGAAGACAAAATAGTGCGCATCGTAGAATATAAGACAAAATAGTGCGCTTCGTAGAATATAAGACAAAATAGTTGCGCTTCGTAGAATATAAGACAAAATAGTGCGCTTCGTAGAATATAAGACAAAATAGTGCGCTTCGTAGAATATAAGACAAAATAGTTGCGCTTCGTAGAATATGAGACAAAATAGTGCGCTTCGTAGAATATAAGACAAAATAGTGCTCTTTGTAGAATATAAGACAAAATAGTGCTCTTCGTAGAATATAAGACAAAATAGTGCTCTTCGTAGAATATAAGACAAAATAGTGCTCTTCGTAGAATATAAGACAAAATAGTGCGCTTCGTAGAATATAAGACAAAATAGTGCGCTTCGTAGAATATAAGACAAAATAGTGCGCTTCGTAGAATATAAGACAAAATAGTGTGCTTCGTAGAATATAAGACAAAATAGTGCGCTTCGTAGAATATAAGACAAAATAGTGCGCTTCGTAGAATATAAGACAAAATAGTGCGCTTCGTAGAATATGAGACAAAATAGTGCGCTTCGTAGAATATAAGACAAAATAGTGCTCTTCGTAGAATATAAGACAAAATAGTGTGCTTCGTAGAATATAAGACAAAATAGTGCGCTTCGTAGAATATAAGACAAAATAGTGTGCTTTGTAGAATATAAGACAAAATAGTGCTCTTCGTAGAATATAAGACAAAATAGTGCTCTTTGTAGAATATAAGACAAAATAGTGCTCTTCGTAGAATATAAGACAAAATAGTGTGCTTCGTAGAATATAAGACAAAATAGTGCTCTTCGTAGAATATAAGACAAAATAGTGCTCTTCGTAGAATATAAGACAAAATAGTGCGCTTTGTAGAATATAAGACAAAATAGTGCTCTTCGTAGAATATAAGACAAAATAGTGCTCTTCGTAGAATATAAGACAAAATAGTGCGCTACTTAGAATATAAGACATATTGGTGGGTTGTATAGAATATGACCAGAGCCAAACATGGACAATGAACAAATCACAGTTGCAAAAAATAACTACATGTGAAATGCGCTGCTTACGAAAAGTTACCAACACCAGAAAATACAAAAGTCACCAACATCAGCATAAGAAAGAAAGTTGGTACAGAGCCTTGCTTGAAATAGTTTGGACACTCAATAAGAATGCAACCAAACTTAACAGTATACAGAGTCTTCTACAACAGAACATCAGGAAAGAAGGCGAGGGGAAGACCACGAAAAAATGGTTAGATGGCATAGCAGAATCCTGTCAAAGATCAAAATTAACTATCATTCAGCCGCTAGAACCGCACAAGACAAAAATAGAAAACTACGACACTGGGCAACAACTAGGTAGCAGTGTGACGACAAAAGAAGAAGAAAAAGATATAGAATATAAAACATATTGGTGTGCCTATAGAAAATGAGACATTTTAGTGTAGTACATAGAATATGAGATATATTGGTGTGTTATATAGAATATGAAAGATATAAATGGTTATGTAGAATATGAAACATATAGATATGTTACGTTGAATATGAGATCATATCAGATGTGTTACTTAGAATATAAAACATATAGATGTGTTACATAGAATATGAAACATATGATGTGTTATATAGAATATGAAACATATAGATGTGTTACATAGAATATGAGACATATTGGTGTGTTATATAGAATATGAAAGATATAAATGTGTTACGTGTTAAAAATATGAAAACATTCAGATGTGTTACTTAGAATGATAAGAAACATAATAGATGTGTTACATAAGAATAATAGAATGAACATATTGGTGTGTTATATAGAATATGAAACATTCAGATGTGTTACTTAGAATATGAGATATCGGTTTGTTACAAAGAATAATAGAATGCAAAATTCCTGGACAGAGAAAACGGGATGTTCCATCACAAACTAAAGTACACACCTCTTACATCTGGGAATTCGGCTTACGCTGAAACAAAGAACTTTTTCTCGAACATGGTACAGTAGTAAGTAGCCCTAGTCATGCGACTTTTATCCACGAGGTGTTCCTTCTTCTCTTTCTTCCAACGCTCCATATCAACCACTTGTTAAACAATTCTTTGTGATTTCTTGTGATCTGAGCCTAAGAGCGATTGTACGTAGTGCCAGTTATGCGCCTACAAGTAGGAAAGCACATCCTATTTCTGGAACGCTTTTTATTTACTAGAGTAGCTTCCCTAGGCCTCTACCTCTGTCGCCTCTTACGACATGCCTTTTTGATATTTTTAACTCCGCATATTTTGGCCTTACAACATGCTTTGCTGACCCGGCAACATACAGGAGACTAGGTCTTCCAACTTTCAGCTTCTGCCACTGAGCGTTCTAACCAGAAGCCGATATGTGGACGTGTGTGTCTGTTCGTCTGCGTATGTTTTTGTTAAATGGAAGTACCACGATTAGTTGACCTTTAATAGTTTGTGGAAATGAGATCAAGTACTATATGTCAACATTAACGGCTGGTTACAATAGTTCTCCAATGCATTCGATCTTCTGAAAAGGCTGACACTTTGTGACAGACATCTAGGTGTCCACCTCTTGACATTTCATTGATGTTTGAAAAGGTGTTCTCTTGCTGGTTCATTGCTCTTAACCTTTGTTACTATTGTTGTATTGAACAGTGCCATCTCTCGTTTTCAGTCAATGATATTTTATTCATTTTTTCTTATCCCTTTCAATCTGTTTTTGATCTCCTGAAATGTGTATAACTTCTTTATTGGTTACTTGTATTTTTGTTTGATTATCAATGAAATAAATAATTCACTCTGTGCATTTACATTTAATTTGGTTCATTTTTTTATTGCAGCTGTTTGTTCTCATTAATTATTGTGCTTATTTATTTCCTCTTTGTTTACCTTGAAAAATTCATTCATCAATCATTTTTATTCACATCAACAAAAACATTTTTTTCTAAATAAAACTCATGGGAAAATCTTTAACTATTGGATTCTCCGAAAGAAATTAATTCCTATTTTTCACGTTTGTAGGCCTACACGCTGATATAACCAAAACAAGGTTCGTCTTAGGTTGAAAGTACGTGCCTCGACTTCAAGAGGCTTTAATCCCCTACATAACAAACAAAGATGACAACATTTGATTTACAAAATGTTTTTGCTGTCTTGTTATACACTAACAAACACCTAGTCATATAAGATATAGGAGATTTTTTTCCGATCCAGAATCACTTGAGCTTTCAGCTCTTTGGCTCGTTGCCATGAACATCGTAACCCTTCGGTTCGGTGCCACGAACACCGTGAATCTGGTGAACCTGTGGCTTTTCTGCCAGCCTGCGGAATTGAACCCGCACTCACAGAGGGCTCATCACCCGTCGTCCAACGAGCTACGAACACGCTGGGCAGGCGGGCAGATATATGAGATAGGGTCTGTGACAATTTGTATGTCGATAAAAAAAAGTAGGGGATGGATTGTGTATCTTCTTTGTTACCACTGACAGAACAGATTGATCATTGCTTTACTGTTGACAGAACTACGAGAATGATCATTGCTTTACTGTTGACAGAAGCACGGGAATGATCATTGCTTTACTGTTGACAGAACTACGAGAATGATCTTTGCTTTACTGTTGACAGAAGCACGAGAATGATCATTGCTTTACTGTTGACAGAAGCAAGGGAATGATCATTGTTTTACTGTAGACAGAAGCACGAGAATGAGCATTGCTTTACTGTTGACAGAAGCACTTGAGGAATCACTAAGTTTATTTGCAATATCGCTAGAAGTATTACAAATAGGTTGTCATGAAATGTACAGACTAGATTTCAGCCCGGGGTCTGGAATTGGATTACAATAACCAATCCATCTTCCATTAACAAAGTAATGACCATCTTACCGTTCTGTTAAGATAGATACTGAGTTTTCAATTGTTTGTTAAACCTTCAATTTTCTCCCTTAAATAGTTATCGTTACTGTCTGTAGTACCGCTCTTTAGGGCAGTGTAGGACAAGTGAGACGTGAGCCTGAGGAATTTAATGGCTGCATGGCTAGTGCAGTCCTCGCGATGCTGTTCAGGTTCGAATTTCACATTATGCCGACAACAGAAAAAATTATTGGTCTTACCGTGAATTGAATCCTGATCTCGCGCGTGGGTGCCGCGTGTTTCTCCCTTTGACTTTCTTAATTTCCCATATTTACAATAATAATAATTCCTCTCATACCGTTATACGTTATATAAGGCCTGCAATCAATCTCTCCATACCGCTCTATCCTGGTCAACTCTCGCAATCTTTTCCATGGAATTGAGTTCGATATTTTTCCCCTCTTTTTTTAAAAATAGTTCGTTTCAGGGTTTCTCTAGGGCGTCCTCTCTTTCTTGAACCCTTTGCTTCTAACTTCGTGCCTTTCTTTGGTATTCTTTGATCATATTCACAAAATAGATGAGACTGCAGTAAAACTATTTGATTGACAAAACACGTAATCACAAAGTACTGTAGTTTTACAAATTACAAAAACAATGACAAAATACAGCAACGTTTCGACCAACAAGGCCTTTATCAAGCAAACAAACAACAGGAGTGACAAATTTAAAAAAACAAATGGACGACCAAAAACAAATGTTTCTAATGAAAATCTGGGAATAAAAACCTAAATTTTTGATCACCTCTTCTCAAGCTATGCCCAACATATTAAACCAGTTTTTCCTATTTCCTTACTTGAAATATTTTTTTAAAACCTCCTATTCTACCTAGTTTCGCATTTATCTTAGTGAACTCACAAGCAGCAATTATATCAACAAAGAAATGAGTCCAGGGAGAGATAGACTTGGAAATATTAAGGATAATTTCAGGACGTTTAACTGTCACAGAATGAGAAAATAATTTACATTTCTCTATGAAGTTGCCATGTAGAATGTGAGACAATCGTTTCTTTCGTCTCTTCAGAATCGACTCTCTACTTCAGAAACAGATTACTATATCGTCAGGAAATAAAACAGAACTTAAAAGCTACCGTATTGTATCCATAGATACCAAAAAAAAGGGGATAAACTGTTGGAAATTGCGGCTTGTTAAAAATCAATACGACTTTTATTTTTAACTTTTCTTGATATTTCTAAGGGAAACAATTGTATAAGAAAATGGAAGATTTGTTTATCCACGCTGCGCGTTTACTTTGCTGAATGAGCAATGTTATTTGAAGAATCTACATTATGTGCATCTTTGGGAATATTGTGAGCGCGTGTAGCTCAAGAGGTAGTGACCTTGATCACAAACTCAAGCGTACCTGGTTCAAACCCCATTGTGGGCAAATTTGGAAGCAAATTCGTTTCCGTGGGATTTTTACAAAGGTAAAATAGACCTCACCGTTCGAAAGCAATGGCAAACTACTGAACGTATAAGTGGTGCCTAGAGCATCAACTACTCGTTTACTATGATTGATGGATACGTCCTGTAAAGGATATGCCACGATTTTCATTTTCATAGGAATATTAGTAATACAAGATATTGCATATGGTCCCAAGGTACTGTTCTATTTGACATGTTGTTGACAACTGCAATAATACTAAGTACTATAGTCTGTCCATTAATTCGTGAGCACGTTTGAAATTGATTTTCTCGAAAACTACCTTTTGGATCTCAGTGATTTTTTGCAAGCAGCCTTAGAATATCCATGACGCTAGAGAAAATTTTTTTTCCAAGAAAACTTGATGTAGTTTGAAATATTTCTTCTTCAGGTTATATTAAAAATCAACCTCACCGGAGTGTACACAATAGTAACAGATTTACGGTACACAGACGCGTTGTTCTAAAAATACATTATGGTAACATAGAAATATCGTGAGTAAACAACAATTTCACGGATTCCCGTGCACCTAACCCATTCGACTTTGAAAGCGGAAAGCATATGACGTTATAATTGGGATACCGTTGTATAGTTATAGGCGTATCTAGCTATTTGTATGAAGCTATTGTATCATATTTGTTGGCTTATCAAAACTGACATTGATATCACATTCATAATGAGTCTGAAGTGCACATTTATAACAATGCAGAAGGTTACAGTTTTACTATACCAACACTTCCGTAGGAAATCTAAGAGAGGTCATCTATATTGCGATATTCATAACCCTGAGAAACGAACGCAACTGGCGCTTGGTCTAAATAGAGAATCCTTTTCCCGATGGATTAAACAGGACACAAAGTGCACTAATGTCAAGCAAGGAAGGAAAAGAACAATTGACGACTTTGACATAGATGTCATAAGACGGGAGCTCTTGAAAATGTTTGCGACAAATCAACTTGTTACTCTCAGGAAACTGAAATTAAAACTGCAATCAGATTGCAGCATAGACATTTCTAAAAGTACTCTATGGAAAATTGTAAGAGCCGCGGGCTTCACCTTCAGAAAACTATAGGCGGCAGGAATATTATTTGTGAAAAGCCACATTTAATTGCTGCCGAAGTAAATACCTGAGGCAGATCCGTGAGCGGTGGAGGCAAGGCTATGATATTGTATATTTGGACGAATCCTGGGTCAATGCTCACCACACCAATGCTAAAGAATGGCAATCAGTAGACGGTGAACAGAAAAGAAAATACCAAGCAGCAAAGGCCAGCGTATTATACTAACACATGCAGGAAGTAGTGAAGAAGGTCTTGTCCATGACGCTGGACTTATTTTCCAATAAAAAAGTACCGACGGTAGGACTACCACACAGAAATGAATGGACATATTTTCAGGCACTGGATGGAGAAAGATCTACTTCCAATTCTAAACAGACCATCATGCTTGGTAATGGATAATGCATCCTATCACAACGCAGTATCAGCGGAAGACAAAGTACCAACTGCATCAAATACAAAAGATCAAATTAGGACTTGGCTTGCTAAGGAAAATGTCAGCTTCGATGATACATATTTGAAACCCGAGTTGTTGCACCTGGTGAGGATGACAAATAAGACAAAGGTGTTTCATATTGACAAAATCATTGCGGAATACGGCCACACGTCTTTGCGACTACCTCCATATCATGCTCACCTCAATCCGATAGAGCTTGTCTGGGCTAAAGTAAAGGGCAAGTTGCCGAACAGAACAGGACGTTTAAAATGTGTGATGTTGAAGTTCTGACACGTGAGTCCTTCTCAATGATAGACATGCAGTTCTGGAAGAAGTGTGTTGAACATGTGCTTCGAGAGGAAGACGAGTACTGGTACCGAGATGGATTACAATTTGTCCAGCCAGTAACAATTATCAACCTCATGGAATCGTCAGATTCGGGATGATACAAATCATATTTTGATTACAGACTGAGAAATAGCAACGTATACATTTCCATATCCAAATGCGTCTACCATCATACAATTTGTGGTGAAGTTAAGACACCCTGGGGTCTAATGGTGCCCGAAGGGGAGGACTAACTGTTGCATATTGTATCCAAGTTCACGATTGCACATAAAGGGCAACACACTTAATTACTTGACCTATCAAGTTAATATGGAGATACACCTATGAATAGAATTGACATGGACAAATTCTAGGGATACTGTAAAATCTAAAATTTGAGCCCCGTATTTGCAATTGTCATAAAAGATCAAAGGAATTCGCCGATGTGCAAAATCCGTAGCATCTATGGACTACTGGTTAGCTTTATTTTAGCGTCATGGATATTCTAAGGCTGCATGCAAAAATCACTGAGATCCAACAGGTAGTTTTCGAGAAAATCAATTTCAAACGTGCTCACGAATTAATGGACAGACTATAGCAGGGAATCTACTACTAGTACTAGGGAACTAGTCGCTTCGCAAGGCTGGTGGCCTGGGTTCAGCTCCCGCAATGCGCGTGGAAATTTTCCCGACCACGACGGGTCGACCCAGCCTCAACTGGGAACCAGACATGCTCTGGGAAAGTAAAGGCGGCCGGCGTGATGCTGACCACATCACCCATTGTGTGCCGACGGTCAATGACAAATACAGGCCTAACACTGTATTGACCTATATACCACGAGGTATGAAAGGGTTCCTTTTCCTTTTTACTAGCAGGGGAACAATATCTTCTCGGCCTTTTGATTAAGATTATAGCGCTTGTCCCATTTGATCGCTGCCAAGGGATGAGACCTCAGAAATATCAAGCAGTCCACCTCTGAAGTCGGTGAAGGTCCTCCTGAATGACAAGGAACCGAATAAAACGGTAAGCAGGTTTTCACGCAAAAATCAGTCAGAAGCGCCTTACCATACGCATGGCTACGCCTGAATTCATAGCGGGGGAACGCAGAAGAAGAAGTACAGGCATTCCAAAACACTGTTTATGAAGCGCACAGAAAAGCCCGTAATAGAAATCTCTTTTTACCCCTATGCTATGAAGCAAAACAGGATTATAGAAATGAAGAAGAATATTCTGTTTTTCATCTAGTTCCATCCTTGCTAGATGTAACCTTCTTATAGACTTGTTCACAGTAAACAATACTAGTAAGTGGATGCACTCTGTGCAGCAGTTGTCATGGAAACTGATCACGCGGATTTCTCTTACTGAATATTTCATAGAATCGACGTCACACATTGAACTATCTAAAGATATAATGGAAATATGCCAGCTTTATCTATCAATCTTTTTCCTAGTGTCATTCATTTTTTCATTCATGTAATTTATTAATGTAATTAATTGTCTGAATTGGTTTTAGTTATAAACTATTGTCTATTGTCTATTCCCAGGTGGAAGATGTAGTTGGCTGTCCACCCTTGCCGTTAAGCGTAGGGATAGGAGCTTTAATTTGCGTTCTAGGACTAGATGAGTCGCCTTTGTTGTGTTGTATCCGTGTTTGTGTAGTGTGGTCTTGATATTGTCTTTATTCTTTTTCTTGGTCTTCCCTTAGCTCTAGTACCGGATCTCTTCTAGAATACCTACTCCCCCGGAGTAAGGGCCGAACACAAACTGTCATCTCCGGAGCATGAGACTCCATACACATGCTCGAAGTGTAAGTCAAAGGTCCCGCCACAAATTACCAGTCTCTCTGCCGATGGGGAGATTAGTAAACATGAAAGGATGAGATGTGCATCCAGTGACGAAACGTGTGCCCATATAAGGCGAAACTCGAAGCCCAGAGGAGGGGGAAAACATTGCCAGCTGTGAGACAAGAATAAATAAGACAGATGCGTAACGAATAAAAGTCCACCCTCGTGTCGGTACGAGGAAGATTGCAGCTTGATTCCATATCGGTGGCCCGGCGCAGATACATTTACTGGGCAAGGTTTGCCGAACGCAAAACATAAAGTTGCGTTTTAGTGCATAACGAAACTACCCTCCTTGGGAAAACCGTGCAAGGTACTGTTGCGATAACAACTAACATCTCCGGAAGAACTGAGGCGGGTGATGCCTAATGGAACTGCCAGCCTTGGGGCAACCTGACAAGGTACGGTTGCAGTCACAACTAACATCCCCTGAAGAACTGGGGTGGTTGATGGTGGCGAGCGTAAAATCTCAGTTGCGTTGCTAGCGCCAACTGAATCGGCCCTATACATTATTTGTGCTTGACCCCAGTCCGATGTATCCCGAGGCTAGGGAAAATGCGAAGTAGAACCTGAAAATTGCCAAGTATCGACACACGCCTCGTACAGGATGAAAATGTTCCTGCTCTGGAACAAACTCAAAGTGGACAGTAAAGTGTGGTCGACAATGTAAAGATGTGACAGGCTGTCCGGATCCGAACATTGGCAAAGGGCGATACTTTACACGGTGCTTTATACCAGTAAGACGCCGTCCAAGGACAAGCTTATAAGCCCCGTGAAATGTTCCTAATCCGGAACGACCTCACAGGGCATAACAGTGTAACTCACTGTTTTGGCGTAGATCACAAAGCCCAAATATACGGCAAAGCTGATCGAAAAGGCGAAGATCCTGGCCGAAATAGTCGCAGAAAGGATCGTAACCTAGGGAAAGCTCACACTAGTAAATCAAAAGCTGGCTGAAACCGAATGGGCGGGCCTAGTCACCATGGACGCACAATCGACCCAACGTAGATCATTCCGTTCTTGTCAAAGGACCAATTATATATCACAAAAAGAATGATAAAATTGGCCGTGAAGAACGATCGAAAAGAAGAAGAGTTAGTTAGTTAGTTAATTAGTTAGTTAGTTAGTTTGTTAGCTAGTTAGTTTGTTAGCTAGTTAGCTAGTTGGCGAGTTGGCGGTTGGCTGTTGGCTGGTTGGTTGGGTTGGTTGGTTGGTTGGTTGGTTTTTGGTTGGTTGGTTGTTTGGTTGGTTGGTTAGTTAGTTAGTTAGCTAGTTAGTTTGTTAGCTAGTTGGCGAGTTGACGAGTTGGCGGGTTGGCTGGTTGGCTGGTTGGTTGGGTTGGTTGGTTGATTGGTTTTTGGTTGGTTGGTTGGTTGGTTGGTTGTTTGGTTGGTTGGTTGTTTGGTTGGTTGGTTTTTTGGTTTGTTGATTGGTTGGTTGGTTGGTTGGTTAGTTAGTTAATTTAGTTGATTTGTTAGTTGGGTTGGTTAGTTGGTTAGTTGGTTGGTTGGTTGGTTGGTTGATTGGTTGGTTGGATAGTTGGTTAGTTAGTTAGTTAGCCGATCAGCCAGTCGGCCGGTCGATCCGATCCAGTTGGTTTGTTTAGTTGGTTGCTGGTTAGTTAGTTAGTTAACAGAGCAGACATAACTGCAATCTGCCCACACGCGTATAAGCTACGTTAACTTCTCCATATTGCGAAGCGTATGCTTGCTGATTGTTCCCATAGCTCACTGATTATACACATGGTCTGATCTATCCTTGAAGTGACCCACGTCATCTCACGCTCGTTGAACTCTAAATGCATCCAGTACATGTGATGTGCACACAACGTCAGAATAACTGCATGAATGATTAATCAAAGATACTAATCAAAGTCCCTATCAGATTCGACAGAAGAGACACAACAGGGAAAATCTGTTTAAATATTAACGTAGGCTAGCGGAATATTTTTCACTTCCCTGGCATAACATTATCCTGGCATAGGGCACCGTATATATTCATAAGTTCGCGCCCGCCTGTCCAGCGTGTTCGTAGTGCGTTGGACTATGGGTGACAAGTTCCCTGTAAGTGCGAGTTCAATTCCGCGGGCTGGCAGTAAAGCCACAGGTTCACCAGATTTACGGTGTTCGTGACACCGAACAGAAGGGTTACGATGTCTATGGCACCGAGCCGAAGAGCTGAAAAGCTAAAGTGCTTCTGGATCAGTAAAAAAAAAAAAAATTCATAAGTTCGTACTTCTTATGTTGGCTTTAATCTCCCAGAATAGATTTAGTATCGCCTTCACATCGTATGATCTGTATGTGATCTGAGCCTAAGAGTTATTGTACGCTGTGCTAGTTATGCGCCTACAAGTAGGCCAGCACATCCGATTTATACGACGCTTTTTATTTACTAATTTACCCTGGTACCCTACCTCAGTCGCCTCTTACGACATGCTTTGTAGGTCGCAGTTTTACTATTCTTTGCTCCCCTGTGAAACCTGGCAACACACAGGCAAGGTTTTTGTTCAAGAAACCCTCTTCTTTCTTGACTTTTTAATCACTTTGATATTTGTGTTATATGAAGTGTTACTTGGGTTCCTGGTGGAGATCATTACCGCTTGAGCTACAGACGCGCTCACAATAGCATTCTTTCCAGCATTCACTAAATAGTGAATACATTTTTCTAATCTGTGCTAAAATAGTTTCTACTGTCTTTTCATGTACAGAGATCACCTACGACAGCATATTACAAAAACAGTGAGTCATATTTGATTATCAACAAGCGGTGTTAAATTTCAGGTTTGGCTAGTTCTATAGTTAACTAGCTAATTATTGGTACCTAGGCTTTCTGAGCGACTTTGAAATTGTAAACAAAGCTGTTTGTCGGTTTTAAAACAGCTCAAACTTGATGAGAATTGTCAAATAACAAATATAAAAAACGAGAAAATGAAATATTTTGAGCATTTAAAACGATATGATTCTCTCGAGAAGATCGCTCTGGATGTCATGATATCTGGCAAACGAATGAGGGAAATACCAAAGGAAAGTTGAGTGCAAGATGTCATAGACTAGCTATGTCCGGCAAACGACAGACACCTCCCGCTGACAATGAGTCATTAAGATCTACTGTCATGGTGGTCAATTTCCGAAAGAAACTTCTTCTTCTTCTAACGCTCCATATCGACCACTTGTTAACCACTCTGTGTCATTTGTATGTGATCTGAGCTTAAGAGCGATTATACGCTATGCCAATTATGCGCCTACAAGTAAGCCAGCACATCCGATTTTTGCGATGCTTTTTTTTTTTACTAGGGTTGCTTCCCTAGGTCCTACATCAGTCGCCTTTTACGACATGCCTTGTAGGTCTCAGTGGTACTATTCTTTGCTTCCTTGCGGGCCCCGGAACTACACGGGCGTCCGACAGAAACAAGCTAGATAACGACAATGATAAGGGGAAGCTTGTTTAAGTGCTCTACCGCTAACACTTGCAGCATTCTTCCAGTCATAGCGTATTCATGTAGACGTTCTAGGTTGAACGTTGAATAGATTCTTCTCAGTTCTTCTCTTTACATTTCAATTTCTATAATTAATAAATTATCCACTACATAGGTGAATACTGGAAAATGAATATCGACAATGCATGTAAATAAGGGACCTTTCAAACATAAAAATATCTGAGAAGAATCCTGATAATATTTGTGTCCGAAAATTTTACAAATGATAAGCTGCTGAATAACAAAAACTGCATAGCACATATCACTCACTAGCAGCAACTTCCAGAAGAGGAAAGAGATAGTAGCTTGAATAAATGAGAATGACAAAGAACTCTTTGACAAATACGGCTTTCCATTTCTTGTTCTTCGAATTCTCCATATCGACCACTTGATAACCACTCTGTGTGATTTGTATAATCTGAGTCTAAGAGCGATTGTACGTTGTGTTAGTTATGCGCCTACAAGTAGGCCAGCACATCCGATTTCTGCAATGTTTTTATTTACTGGGGTTGCTTCCTAGGCCCTACATCAGTCGCTTCCTACGACATGCCTTGTAGGTCGCACTGGAACTATTATTTGCTTCCCTTGCGGGCCCTGGCACTACACATGCGTCTGCTTTCCCATGAACAACAAACGGAAGTAGGAGGCAAGACAGACTTGAAGAAACACTTGGAGAAATACTGCAGAAAGGAAAACGAAATATTATAGACTGAGAGTATCAGATATGTGATACCATAAGTTTAAAGACTGCAGACCGACATTAATGAGGATGACGTGTGGTTGCCACATTGGTTAACTATGACCTTATTTGTTAACTATGACCGTATTTGTTAATTATGATCGATCTCTCTCGCGATCCCCGCCTAGACTGATGAACCAAATCGTATCATTAATTTTGCTGTTGCCTCCGTACAGCTTCCCGCCCGCAAAGTTCTGTGTTATCGGGAACTATGATCTTATATGTCAACTATGACCTTATTTGTCAACTATGACCTTATTTGTTAACTATGACATTTTTTGTTAACTATGACCTTATTTGTCAACTATGACCTTATGTGTCAACTATGACTTTATTTGTCAACTATGACCTTATTAATCAACTGTGACCTTATTTGTCAACTAAAACACGAAGAGGATATATATAGAATACACTTCTGGTAGTATTACTTACAAGTAGCCTGGGATCGAGAATAGTAGAGTACAACTGCTGAGGACCTATGTTGTGCAAAGAGTTGAGAGGAATAAACGAGATGCGGTATTATTTACAAACCAGGTGACTGACTATTTACTCTTCCACTAACGTTTCTTGCTCAACTATTCATTATCGAAAGTCGCTCGTGTGTTTCCGAGGCCACATGGGAAGATTAGAATAGTAACACTGAGACCTACAGGACACGTCGTAAGACGTGACAGAGGTAGGAGCCTAGCGAAGCTACCCTAGTAAATAAAAAGTGTCGAAGAATTCGGATGTGATGTCCTAATTGTACGCACATAACTGGCACAATGCACAATTTCTCTTAGGCTTAGATCACATACAACTCATAAAGAGTGGTTATCAAGTGATCTATACGGAGCATTCCAGGAAAAATAAGATTACCGAAAGGTTTTTTTTCACTTAACATTTACTTCTATTTTATTTCGTGTTTTCATATTTGTACTTAAGAATGCCTTCTTATCTTATTTTGTGTTTCTATTTTTGCACTTGATATTTCCTTCCATCTTACTTCAAGTTTTCATGTTCACATTTGACATTGTCTTCCGTCTTACTTGGTGTTTGTTTTCACACTTGACATTGTCTTCTATCTTACTGCGTGTTTCTGTGTTTACACTTGACATTGTCTTCCATCTTACTGCGTGTTTCTGTGTTTACACTTGACATTGTCTTCCATCTTATTGCGTGTTTTTGTGTTTACACTTGACATTGTCTTCCATCTTATTGCGTGTTTCTGTGTTTACACTTGACATTGTCTTCATCTTTGCGTGTTTGTGTTTACACTTGACATTGTCTTCCATCTTATTGCGTGTTTCTGTGTTTACACTTGACATTGTCTTCCATCTTATTGCGTGTTTCTGTTTTACACTGACATATTCTTCCATCTTACTTGGTGTTTCTGTTTTTACACTTGACATTGGCTTCTAGCTTATTTAGTGTATATGTGTTCACGTTCGACATGTAGCAAGTCGAATGTATAAATAGTATTTGTCTTGTAGAAACACACTGTGTAACATAATTATATTATTCACTATTTGCGTCATTCTCCTCTAAGCTTTTACATCCAAGCATTGTTACCTGTGTATTGTAACAAAGCTGCTGTGAAGCCACGCCAACAAAGACACTTGCTGGTAATGTTGCATAATTTATCAGAGCAAACGCTAAAGTCGACATTTAATTTTATGAAACTGTTTCCATGACAACATGATGTTGCAAAGTATGCATGACTGCCATATTGGACACCAAATACGGCAAATTTAATTAATTAGAATTTGATCTGTTTCAGTCTGTTTGTCTGTCTGTCTGTCTCTTGTCTCATTGTATTATTCTTTCTAACTCAGTTAGTGTAATTATTTACTTTTGTCTTTGAACTTTATCTCCGAGAATCACACACAGACACACATACACGCTAATAAACGCACCTAGAAAAGAGTTTACAACAATCAATGGAAAGAAATGAGTTCGAATCCGAACCTCACCCGTGTGGTGCTGGGGCCCGCAAAGGAAGCAACGAATAGTACCACTGCTACCTACAAGGTATGTCGTAAGAGGCGACTGATATAGGCCTGGGAAGCTATCCTAGTAAATATAAAACATCGTAGAAATCGAATGTGCTTGTAAGCGCATAACTGGCACAACGTACAATCGCTCTTATGATCAACCACATACACATCACAAAGAGAGTGGTTAACAAGTGGTCGATATGGAGCATTCGAAGAAGAAGAAGAAGAAGATCCGGACCGAGCCACACCTGCAATTGTTTTCCTGAGAACACTAGGATTGTTACTTGAGCTACAGAGTTCGTGCTTTGTGCACCACTCTCGGCAGGTAGAGCGCAATTTATGCCTACAAGGACGAAGTCATATTTAAAACCCAGTGTAATGAGGATAATCCTTCGCCTTTATAACCTTTAGTAGAGTGTTGATATGAATATATTTTTACTTCAATATATATGTTATTTTCTATCCAAGTATATACCTTTTGCTTCTCCTGTTACCTATCCTGTTATCTATCCTGTTATCTATCCTATTACCTGACAGTATCCTAACCTTCTTCTTCTTCTGCTTTCTCACTAGATTGGGATTTCGAATTCTCTAATAAAGGCAGCCGTCTGCCTCAGATTATCAGCCACGAAATACAGTTTGTCTTGGACGCTAGTGTAAGTGGGCCACCTCTTTCATATCAAGTCTGCATACTGCTGGCAGTTCTGTAGGATATAATTCCTACGATTTCTGCTTCCCCGTTTGTGCCGACCTCTCCCCGCATTAAATTTTGGCCACCCTCGTGATGGTAGTTCTGGCATTTCTTACTGCGTGGCATAACTCTGAGGCAGATAGGCGACCGTAGAATCTGTTATCCCATTCCTCATTGTGAGGGTCGTTGCACCATGTTATGCGCCTTACGACCTGGTGCATCCGTTTTCTGCAAGCATTTGTTTCGGGTTAGCATTCCCTAGCGGACACATGTATCCGATTTCATCCAAACCTTCTTAGACGCCTCTTATGACATGCGTGACAGGTAACAGTGATTCTATTCTTTACACCCCAAATTTGGGCCCCGGTAACCGCTCGGGCGGTTTCCTAACCAGAATGTTAGGAGATGATCTGTGTTGTCCAAGACTATTTGAAACTAACATTATGAGAGTTTATAGTTGGAGCAGAAAGCCTTCATACTAAGTGATCCACTAACGTCTGAGCATATCCTTAACCTCACTAACGGCTGAGTATATCCTTAACCTATCTAACGTTTGAGTATATCATTAACCTCACCAATGTCTGAGTCCATTATTAACCTCTCTAATGTCTGAGTCTATCATTAATTAACCTATCTAATGTCTGAGTCTATCATTAACCTCTCTAATGTCTGAGTCTATCATTAATTAACCTATCTAATGTCTGAGTCTATTATTAATTAACCTTTCTAATGTCTGAGTCTATCCTTAACATCACTAACGGATGAACCTATCCTTAACCTCACTACCGTCTGAGTCTATCCTTAATCTCACTAACAGCTGAGTCGATCCTTAGCCTCACTAACTGCTGTAACAACATTTGAAATCATTAGTAATCAATTATTGTGTTTATCACGTTTCCCAAGTAACTTCATTCATATCTGAAATGTTTCAATTTTATTTATGTGTAAACCTATCAACATGAGAAAAGAGGGCGTGACATTTTTGACAATGGAACTTCGTAAAACTGAATTTAGCAATTAGTCAGACGGGTTACTTTATTGTTGTGTCAAATACCCCTGTCTTTTACGTCTATCTTCAAAAGAATATATGGAAGCAGGCAAATGATTATGTGAATACGGAGTTTTAAGATCCCCAGGGGAATTACCGGAGCCAATCTGTCGTTACAGCCCGTAATGCCGTATTTTGCGCTGTGTAGAACATGGAAGGGGGACATGTACCTGTGAAACTTAGTTGTTGAATGACTAGTACAGATGCGGCTAAACTGTTCAGGTTATTATTTACTGTTCATTATTTTCTTATGCCCCCACATAAAATAACTTCTTGGCCTTATCGTGGATTGAAGCCGAGGCTCCCGCATGCGAACTACGCTCTAATTCATTCAGCCAGACGTTCCGGAGCCAATGAATATGGTTAATAATAACACAGCAAACAATGATTAAGGATCTCCGGAAAAAACACGATTTACCAAACACAGGATTCGAACCACAAACTCTTATTTCTTACGTCATCCATTGCCTGGCCCTGCAGACTAGCGTTTGTCAGAGTACAACCAGCTAGAGAAGGCTGGAAAACTCAGAGAAATGCTCGTCAGCAGGGCCAGGCAAATTATTTTTCTTTCGTCCGCTTTCAACTCAGACGAAGTTTCATCTCTGAAACTGATTTTTGCGTGAAAATCCGTTTTTCCAATTTCTTACAATGGCAGCAGCGTGCACATTGTAAATTACTTTACACTGGCAGCCGTGTGCTCAATGTACTCGTAATTAGTATTCCTCGCCATACAGGCAGATTTTCTCCGACTTCAGAGGTACTCACGTTATCGTCCTGAGTAAGACCAGGGACTCGAACAAATGCCGGACAGTAGGTTCGAACCCGAGCTATGAGGCGTCTCACAGCTAGCAGGCCGAGCTACTATCAACTACTCTAGGCAGTCCCCAGGCAAATTATTATGAGACAGACGCTCTACCTACTGCTCTACCGAGTCATGAAACAGTTGTCCTATAACATTTTGCAAATTTCTCGTAAGTTGGCGAAAATTAGCATTAGAGCGCGTGCGACATCCCAAACATAATAATTTATGCATTATTTATGAAGCCTCGCTACATCTACACCAGCCTGGTGAACTACTGACTTATCAGACGTGACATGATGGATGTTAAGTGGTCGTTTAATGTACAGTAACAGGAGATCAGTTGCGTTCGTTTGAAGTATATCAACAGGGACGGTTGGACAATTGCGTAGACAGCAATAGAAACATAATATTAATGTCGTAGACAGCAACATGGACAGAAAAATGTCTTGTCGTAGACAGCATCATTTACTGGAGTTTAGGGTCGTAGATAGCAACATGGACTGGAGTTTAGGGTCGTAGACAGCAACATGGACTAGAGTTTTGGGTCGTGGACAGCAACATGGACTGGAGTTCAGGGTAGTAGACAGCAACATGGACTGGAGTTCAGGGTAGTAGACAGCAACATGGACTGGAGTTTAGGGTCGTAGACAGCAACATGAACTGAAGTTCAGGGTCGTAGACAGCAACACCGACAGGGGGTCAGTGTCATAGATAGCGACAGAGACAGAAGGCAATGTCGTAGACAGCAACATGGACATGAGTTTAAGGTCGAAGACAGCAACAAGGACAGGGTGGGGGCAGTGCCGAAGACCGCAACATGGAATGGAGTTCAGAGTCGGAGATAGCAACAAGGACAGGGGGTCAGTGTCGTAGACAACAACATGGACTGGAGTGCAGGGTCGTAGACTGCAACATGGACATGGGGTCAAGATCGTATACAGTAATGTGAACTGGAGTTCAGAGGCGTAGACAGCGCACACGTATGTTGATTTATTTATCCATTACTCCGTCTAAAGTGAAACGTATCCCTTCATGTTTGAACCACGACTCTGCTCAGTCTATGTACGTGTCTGTCTAATCCTTCTGTTGTCTGCCTACCTAATCCATCTGATATTTGTTATATCAGCAATAACTGTCCTTCTAACAGTACTTTCCAGATCTTAACATCCATTCCGCTATTGTTTGACCATTACTCTTTTTCCCCCCATTTCGCCAGCTCACTCATTCCCTTTCTGTCTTTGTCCTTCCACTATTACCCTTTGTCCTCCTAAATGAATTCCCAAAAGTATAGTTGATCCATTGATGTCCACGCAGACGTGAAGCTCATAATCTCTTGCAGCTATTGGTGGATTATTTTATGCATGCCATTGTTAGCTGGTGTTGACATCACTGGAAAATGAATCTAACGGCAGATGAATTCACTAAAGGGAGAATTTTATCAGAAGGAAATGTGGAAATGCAGAGGTGGAGTAAAAAAAAAACCTGAGAGGAAATATGTGAGGAGCGACAGTATGTGGTTATAGTGTTGAAAAAAGAAATAGTTGTGAATGTCACATCATCATTAACACCATCATCTGATGATGATAATGATGATGAGTACATTCCCAGGGGAACATGAAACAGAAACTAAAACTCCTTCAAACGGACATCAACACACATGGGCGTCCATGGGTTAATCTAAAGAAGGACGTGCAAGTACACCCAGCCCCACCACCCCCCTGCCCGCCACAGCGAAAAATGACATTTTGATAAAACTGTCATCAAGTGATTCGGTCATCTAATAAGAATGGAACCACATTTACTACCATCACGTGCCTATAATAATCGACACTCAGGGCACAGAGCACGAGGCAGGCCAAGAACACGATGGATAGATAACATCTCAGAGTCCCTACGAAAGCATGGACTGACAACGTCAAGCGCAACACACCTGGCACAAGATAGGAAACTAACTCTCCCACGGCGCTTCACGGCAAATGTGGTTAAGATAAGATAAGATAAGAGATAAAACTGTTTTATACGAATCTCTCTCTCTCTCTTGCGTTCCCGGCCTAGCCTGATGGACCAACTTCTATCATGAATTTAACTGTTGTTTTTGGGACTCCGTTCCTCCGTACAGCTTTTCGCGAAGCTCTGTGTGTTGTGGCCAGTACTCTTTCCGTATACCTGCTAAACGTGGACAGTCTTGCAAGACGTGTTCTGCCGTCATGTCTGCCATATTGCATGGGCACAGGCTAGTTGTGCCAATTTTAAATTTATGGAACATGTGGGCTCTGAGCTTGTTGTGGCCGGTACGGAGGCGAAATATGGTAACTTGTTCACAGCGCGAGAGACCATAGTAACCGTCACTGTCTGTGTACTGCGGGTGGTCTTTTGCCCACTTGCTTCGATAGTGCGAACCGATGGTTGTTTTGACTTCCTCATAGCTGATCTCGAGATCAGTCTGGGGTAGTCGCCCGCCCTCTTTGGCTAGCTTGTCGGCCGCTTCGTTTCCCTTAATGTTGCAGTGTGACGGTATCCACTGGATGACAGTGCGTTTGAGTGAACTCGTTAGTTCAGCGAGGGACGTTTTGAGCTCATTCATTTCAGTTTTGCCGACGCATTTGAGTGCCGTGATGACCGATAGAGCATCGGTGAATATCACGACCTTGTTGCGTGTAGTGTTTCTTCTCTCCAAGATCATTTCGGCCGCCTTTTTGATTGCCTCTGCCTCAGCTCGGTAGTTATTCGAGTATTTGCCAGTTGCAATCGCTTTCTTGACCGTGACTTTCTTGGAGATTTTAAGCACTATTCCTCCTCCGCCATCGCTTATTGCGTTATTTGCCGATCCGTCCGTGTAGACGTGCGTCCACTCATTTTCAGGGTACTCTGATTCTATGTGCGCTTCTGCTGCAGTTTTTCTGTCGAGGTTCGTTTGGTCCCTTTTGCCCATTATGCCTGGGATTGATTCCCTTAGTTCTGGCATTTTTGTTTTCCATGGCGGGCACTTGTCGATTGCCGGGATTTGTTTAGCTGTGCATTTGGACAGTACTGGGTGGTCTGTGGTCAGTGCGTTAGAGATTCTAACGAAGTTAGATCTCTGTATTCTCCACTTTCCTGATTGATACGAATCTGATCTTATCCGCTTTCGTGTAGTAAACTACTAACTAATATTTTGTTATTCAATTTGTTAATACCACCCTAGGAAAAATGTATGTAGACGCCCCTGTCAACACATATTCTCTCTCTCTCTCTCTCTATATATTGATTCTTTTTGTTATGTTATCGTTCTGTTTCATATGCAGGTTATATATATATATATTGATACAACTATTCGATACAGCATTACCCATTATATGTCACTGTCTATAATGTTATCAGATACAGTATCATATACCACGATTCTCATTTCAATGTTCATAATACAACGCTAACAATGTGATAATAATTCTTACATTAATGAAATAAATGAAACTTTAAATGTATACAAATCGATGTCTGAAAACGTTGGAAGAAGAAGAAGTAGAAGACAATAATGAAATAACAAATCAGCTAAGTAAATAAATATTTAAAAAAGACATTTAAGAGAAAATGTGTTCCTAGATTTAGCTGAAAGCATTTTATTGTCAATTATTTCTTGTTGATTATATTAATCTCGTGATTAGTCCATCTATATAAATAGAATAAATATTAATGTTAAATTTTACGCAATTTCAATTAAAAAACTTGTTCAAACTCAAGTAGAAAGAAATGCACAAGGAAAGTATCCTAAATTTATTGTCATTGCTCCACGCAATGTAATTTTCAGGCTTAGCACAGAACACAAACATGTCAATCAAACGACAACAGGACAATGAAACACAAGGAGCGCTCAAAAGGCTGACATTTTAGAAAAGAGACGTGTTTTTTTTTTCGTACAATGATTACACGAAGTAATCAGCTTCCAGAAGGTTCTGAAAAGTAACATGGAAAAGAGGATTAGTGTTTCAGGTAATGAGATTTGTGGTGGCGTTAGAGAAGTTAGCATGCCTAACTGTCAACTTACAGCTTCTTCTGTCTGTTCTTTCAGTCATAGAAATATATGTCTGTTTATTTAGACGTCTGACAGGTTGTCTGTCTGTTTAACTGTGTATCTGTCTGTTCATTCAGTCACTTAATAGCTCATCTGTCTGTTCATTCAGTCACTTAACAGGGCACATGTCTGCTCATTCAGTCACTTAATAGCTCATCTGTTTGTTCATTCAGTTACTTAACAGTGCACTTGTCTGTTCATTCAGTTACTTAATAGTGCACTTGTCTGTTCATTCAATCATTTAACAGTGCACATGTCTGTTTATTCTGTCATCTGATAGCTTATCTCTCTGTTTATTAAGCCATTTAACAGTTTATCTGTCTATTCGTTCAGTAATCTGATAATTTATCTTTATATTCATTCTGTCCTTGAACAGTGCATCTGTCTGTTAGTTAGCCATCTGACAGCGTATATGTACAGTGTATTTGCCTGTTGATTCAGTCATCTGACAGAGTATATTTTACTTCATTCAGTCATCTCACAAAGTCGTATGTGTTATCGATCAGCTGTTTACATTTTATTCAGTCATATTACAGCTAATGTAGTTTTACAGTTTGTTTATTCAGTCAACGCAAGTTTTTTTCAATTTGCTTATCCACTCAGTGTGATTGATTGATTGATTGATTGATACAGCGTCCACTAAATGTTCACTCAGCCATCTTCTTATCTTAACCACATTTGCCGTGAAGTGTCGTGTGGAGATTTAGTTTTCTATCTTGTACCAGGTTTGTTGCGCTTGAAATTGTCAGTCCATGCTTTTGCAGGGAATCTGAGATGTTATCTATCCATCGTGTTCTTGGCCTGCCTCGTGCTCTGCGCCCTGAGTGTCGATTATTGTAGGCACGTAATGGTAGTACTCAGTCATCTTACAATTTATACTGTATGTTTATTCCATCAATTGAAACATTGTTTACCCTGAAACATCTTGTTGCAGCTGTTACTGTAAAACAATTTATGTTATATGCCAATTTTTTTTCGCACATACCGTTCCAGTTTCCATGTTCTCTCTATTTTTCATTGTTACGTTATTTTTAATGTTATTTCTTTATATTCTATTTCTTCAGAATTTTTTTTAACTATAATTCGTTATTTCCTCAAAATTTGTTTTTCCCAATGTTATTTATTCTACAGGGTGTTCAACTTAAAAGCAGCCCCAGTGATAAATAGAAATTTGCCAGGTACGCATTGCCTCTCGTCTATTTACTATTTAAACCGGTTCTGACTAGCTTGTCCTACTTCACATTTGTTCATCGCCCCTTCCCGCATTACAATTATACACCATCACACAACCTTGACCTATACTACGTCATAACTGAACCTTCTCATGTCCATACATATATGCCAGATTAGCTCCATTCACAGGCTGCTTTGAAGTTGAACACCCTGTATATGTTTTTTTTATACGGTATTTTTTAACCCTTACACTTCACAATTTATTTTACCTCCAGAAGCATTTGCTTTGCAATGTATACAAAATTAGCCATTCTACTGGCCTTGCGTCATATTAGCAAATACTGTGAGCCACTATATCAGTTCAGACGTGTGAAGGGGTTAATATAGTATGTCGTCTCTTCATTCTTCACTACTCTTCTAGTTCTTGTCTTGCAGACACCAATTTAAATTATTAAGCTGTATACTGACAGTTAGGACGCGGACTTCAATTCGGGAGATTTGGGTTCAATCCGCGGTACGAACAAGGACTCTTTTCTGTCGGAGTCATAAAGAAAAAATATAACCTCTGGCACAGGTTTTGTCTTCCTACAAAAATACTAAGAATTTCACGGATTTCTGAAACTGCTAATGTTGATATGAATCTGCCTTGATATGATTGATATGACTATCATCATTGCATTTTGGTGAATAACCATGTGTGAACCGATCTCTTTCTTACATAGGAAGATCTCAGCTGCAGTACACGAACACCGTAGCACCGACGAAGGTCTCCGATGTAATTTTGAAGATGGTGAAGATATTTTAGTAAGAATTGTATTTTTAATCTTTGTTAATGAATTTTTCTCGGGCAGTGGCTTTCAAGCCTGCTCTTATTGATTTTGAACTGCCTAGGTTCTTTTACGTGCTCAAACTAAACATGGGACCTATGTTTTTATCGTTCGTTTCCGATAGGACTAAGAACTCGATTTCACCTACATTGAGATCAAGGATCTCTGGAGAAATATTCAGATGACTCCACGAGGTAGCGAACCTGGTAACTTTGGCACGAGAGACGAGTAGCTAACCTCTACACCACAGAGAGCTCTCTTGCTATGAATGTGGCTAGCGGATAGAGAAGAAGATCATTATCAACATAAGTAAGCTCACAGGATGCCAGAAAAAGCGATTCAAAGATACACTCAAGAACTCGATGAAATCCTTCGGCATAGATGTCAACAGCTGGGAAAATGTTGCTCAAGACAGATCAGCTTGGCAAGACAGATCAGCTTGACAAGACAGATCAGCTTGACAAGACAGATCAGCTTGACAAGACAGATCAGCTTGACAAGACAGATCAGCTTGACAAGACAGATCAGCTTGACAAGACAGATCAGCTTGACAAGACAGATCAGCTTGACAAGACAGATCAGCTTGACAAGACAGATCAGCTTGACAAGACAGATCAGCTTGACAAGACAGATCAGCTTGACAAGACAGATCAGCTTGGCGCACACTTCTTCGACACGGTTCCTCGGCCTGCGAGGCAGGTAGAACAGCACGGATGGAACAAAAACGTCAAAATAAAAAGGCAGTAAAACTTCCCACAAGTGCAAGTATACCTTGCCCACACTGTACAAGAACATTTCAAGCACGTATTGGGCTCACTAGTCATCTACGCACACACAGACATACATAACGCAATTACATTCCTTTGGAAGAAAATTTGTGTGGTCATCATCACCCGTGATGGACGAGCATCAAGTAAGACGTCATCTTTTATCGGTGCAATGAGTGAAAAAAAATATTAAGAACATTTATAAAAACCGGTAATATCTATAGATTATAAGACAGATGTGAGTGTAGAGAAAACGTTATAGACCGCTTACATTCGTGACACAGAAAAAGGCAATAACCGAACGAATTAGTAGTTAGTATTCAATCTATAGAAGATAATTTTGGAGAGAAAGGTGCCTGGAAGAAAAATGAGAGGATGAGTTAGTAGACGATGGGTGTAAGATGTCATTGACGATCTGAGAATGACTGCTGCTGACTCCGGTCAACTTGTACAGAAAAGATACATTTTCAGGACTGCTGTCACGAGAGCCAGGTTCCAGAAAGAACAAGCTACTTCATGATGATGATTCGTGACAAACTTCTTTTTATTCCCTGATTGCTTAAGACTGGCTATCTTGCCCATGATGATAGTGAATATGATTGCAATATAAACCTTTTTTAGGCACCAACTACCATATCGTGTTATATAACCGATACTGCATTAAATCAACTTTCTGTTACAGACTTGTAGAATACCAAATAATCAAGCGGTTTATTTACTGAAGCACTAGCTATGACCTCTTATACGTTTTTTACTGACACTTTACAAATTGTTGATCTACTGGCACGTAGCAAGCAAATGTCACTTCCACTGTACATTGTAAAATCAATTATGCAGCCACTGCCGAGAGATGAATGCCCAAAATATTGATATTATACCCTTTCATTGTTTCATAATGCGGGAACCCCACGATTTCCTTTTTATTCCCTCGCTCGACCCTCGTCCATCAGAATTCATTGCGTTCTATTCTATTGTTGGAAACATTCGGTTGCAGATTCTGTTTTAGATAACACATTTCTAACGAATGATTTAATGTCAAGTGATTACTCGAGTTAATTGTTCGAAATGTTACAGGGAAAAAAGTTGTGTCAAGTAGTGCAGATACAGGAAACTATTCAATCAAGAAGATACAGAATAACATCAAACGTAACAGAGTGAAAGACACCTGATTGCGGAATTGAAAGGGTGTAAGGAGTGCGAGCGGGTGGCGAGGGTAAAATAGCATGAAGTCATACAACTGTAATAGAAAGTAGTATTTAAAAAAAGGTGATTGATCTGTGTGCAGTTAGATAAAGATAATTAAATTGTTAAACATCTAAAGCCGAAGGATTGACTTCATTCCACCAGGTTTTATTCTATATCTTGGTCCGTCTCCGCAGAAAAGACACGTCATCTGCCGAGAGTATTGCACAAAGCACGAATTCTGTAGCTCCAGCAATAATCTTAGAAGTCTCTGAAACAAACTACACCCGTGGACAGAACATCGCAGTCCGGATTCAAACCCACGACCTTCGTAACGGGAGGCGAGAGTTTAACCATTTAGCCACAGAAACCCCTTTTCAAACACTTGAGCAGACAGACGAAATGACAGGTAGACAAACAGCAGGCAGACTGATAAACAGGGAGACAGATGGATAGAAAAAAAAGATAGATAGACAGACGGGGAAAAATACAAATCCTGAAAATAAAATTATAATCTATTATAGTAACACATATAGTGTAAAAGACAATAAACATTAATTAAAAACAAAGAACGTGTATACAACTTGTTTTTGTTAAGCTCTTCACAACGTTCACTGTGTAAATTGACATGTATCAGCTATGGCGACCTCTCTTCTTCTTCTATCAATCAGATTTGATACCATGTTACAGTATAACTCCAGATGTGATACTTTAAAATTATGTGTTTGTATATGTACAATCTTACAGTAGTCTGTCGGTACAAAGTTGTGTCCTGTTAAACATTAGGTTTACACGTTGGCCGAAATTCAGGGTGTGCCTGTCTTAAATGCTCTTATGGCTTACGGTCGTGCAATATACTCCCGTTCACGACGCAAACCATATAGATCACAAATAGGTTGATAAGGATGAATCAAACAAACAACTACAAACTGTGCAAATGTAAACTTAAAAAGAAACTCCATCGGGAAAATTCAGGACTTTAACGTGGCTACAGCACTTAACTCTTGTGTGTAGCCCAGTTGTAGCATGCACAGTGACTACAAAGGTTTCGTCGTCACATTAATTGCTAAACCAGGTGAGAGTAGCCAATGGTTCTCCCATTATTGGTAAGCTATGCCACCTAGATATGCATGGGACGACTAGATCCTGTTGAATTCACAGATGAGACCAGAACTGGCTCAACTGGTAGAAAGGCAGATCACAGCAGAGCGGTGTGGACCGCACAGAGCACGACAATGCATGTAGAAAACCTGGTCTTCTAAAGCATCTTGTACTATCTCTAATGGTCTCCACTTCTCTTTTCACTGAACGCAAATAGTCCTGGATTACATAGATAGTTGTCCATTATTTAAATTCAAGTATAGCGCAAGCTAAGTCTGCAGGCAACCACAGTTACCTCCACACATACCATAGAGAGGAAACAACACACGCCTTAGGCTATTGTTATCATCGTTAGCGATAGATGGCTATCATTAACTATTATATTATATAAACTTCATTATTACACCGGTAGGTATATACTAGTATTAATTCTAGGTAGAAAGAACAATTTGACTACGTAAGAAAAGACAGGTATAGGCCAGAACACACAGGTAAATGTAGCTTACCTGTGTATGGAGTCCTTGGTCAGCTGAGCAGCGTCTTTGGAGGATTGAAGCACCCTGTCCTTCAAGTTACCAAACTTATCAAAAGGCATGACGATTGCCGGATCAGTAGTAGTTCACAATTGTATTCAGTTAAAGCAATGGAACTTATACAATCTATTACACAATCTCGATATATTTACTATATTACTGATAGTTCCAATATGTTAGTCAACATTCCTTCTTGAACAAGTCTGATACAGGATAATTAGCTTTATAATGGTTGTCAATTGCTGGTTGTCAGTTGCTGGATGTCAGAGTTCACAGTTCCAACATAGACATCATTTAATAAGAAAATTGGTTCCTGTTGGTGTGTAGTTGTTGCAACACAAGAAATAATATCAATTATTTCTTTCTGAGAAATCCTTCTGTAAAGATAAGGAAAATACAGTTAAATGGTCTGATAAAAAATTAAAAACAAAACAATGAACAAATGCACAACAGAAAAGTGTATGAATTAAACATAAGCAATCACGTTCCATGCATCAATACTTACATTTAGTAGTTAATTGTATATCCTTTACAGGACTTTGCGAATCAACCCCAGCTTTTTAACCCTTTTTGTGATTTTTCTAGGCATTATTATGTTCAGTAGTTTGCCATAGGGTGGCGTCTGTGGCCTAGGGAATAGTGATTCAGTCTATTAGCCCCGACGTTCTGAGTTCGAATCACGCTGTCGACAGTTTCGTTGCAAATTGTTTCGCGTGAATTTTTACAAAAGGACGATGGGACCACCCGTTCAGAAAGCAATGGCAAACTACTGAACGTAATAATGCCTAGAAAATCACAAACAGCGTTAAAAAGCTGGGGTTGATTCGCAAAGTCCTGTAAAGGATATGCAATTAACTTTAGTTTGCCATACTTACATTTGGCCGGCGTGATGCTGACCACATCACCCATCATGTACCGACGTTCAATGAAAAATACAGTCCTAACACTGTATTGGCCTATATACCACGAGGTAGGAAAGGGTTCCTTTACTTTTTTACTTACTTTATACTTACATTTAAGATGAACTTATTCATTCGCAAACCGACTTATTCAAATTTGTTTTGAAATTACTGTCGAGAATATATATTCTCCGTTGCTCCGGCTCATGCTATTATTAATTTAAAATTGTTTATTAATTTGAGGTAGGAAGAAGAAAAGGTAAGTTATCAGTTATATGAGGACTATCACCGGACACGTCCATAGGTGCTCCGATCTCTACCTCAACAAATCCAGCAGCATCCAGTGGCCCAACACAACAGTTCGATTTTGATCAATCAATCTCATTGCATATTTGGTATGTCGTTCCTTTCGGGCTTCACCAATATCGACATCCATCTCTCTCAATCTGGTCAACGAGTGCTATTCACAACCCTGAAACTCCCCTGTTCCACCTTTATGACAATTTCAACCTTTATATTCTCACTTATTGAAGTTAGTACCTAAAAGATGTGTGCGTCTGTAGCTTAAGCGGTAGTGAGATCCATTACAACCCAAGCGTACCTGGTTCAAACTCCGCGGGGGGTAAGTTTGGAAGCAAATTAGTTTCCTTGGATGTTTATGAACGATAAAAATAGATCTCACCGTTTAGAAAGCAATGGAAAACTGCTGAACGTATAAGTGGTGCCTAGAAAATCAATGACTCGTTTACTATTGTTAATGGCTACGTCCTGTAAAGGATATGCCACGATTTTCATTTTTCACCAAAAACATTTATAAAAAAAAGAAAACAATTGTTAAACCTGTTTTTTTGTTTTCCTATCAGTTCCATTCCTTACTGTTTTTATGGGGTTAAAATCAGTGGCATAGGAGTTTCGAAGAAGCACATAAAGTTGGTTTTATCTTGGAGACAAAAAAAACCCACATAATTGAGAACAGTAATCATATTGGTTATATCTCAAGTAGTAGCATGTCCCTTCCAGAATGTCGGTTTCATCACTGCAAGTACTGAAAAATGCCTTGCCTCTTGCAAGTTCTTCCGTCTCATTCAGCGTAATATTCGCGGTTTCTTTGATGTCCTTCTGCCACTCTTGACTTGGTCGTCCCCTGCCTCGTAATTTAGGATCCATGCCTTCCATTAACTTTCTCTCCAAATCACTGTGACGTTTAACGGGACCAAAATAGTTCATCTTCCGGGACAAGATGTTGTTTATGAGCCAATGCTCCTTGATATGCATGTCTTATATAGGATATCATAGTGTTTTTTTTTCTTTGTTCAGTTGGTCATAGCGGTAACTACATATAACGGTCAAATAAGTGACGTAGTAAATAGTAATGAAGTGGTTTGGACATTTAATGAGAATTTTTTTTTTCCCGATCCAGAAGCACTTGAGCTTTCAGCTCTTCGGCTCGGTACCATGGACATCGTATCCCTTCGGTTCGGTGTCACGAACACCGTAAATCTGGGGAACCTGTAGCTTTTCTGCCAGCCCGCGGAATTGAACCCGCACACACAGAGAGCTAGTCACCCGCAGTCCAACGCGCTACGAACACGCTGGGCAGGCGGGCAATGAGAATGAAATACAACCAACCACCAATAACAGCATACAATAAAAAGAGATCGGGTACTAGAGCTAAGGGAAGACCAAGAAAAGATGGATAGACAATATCAAGACCACACTACATAAACACGGATACAACACAACAAGGGCGACATCTAGCCCTAGAACGCAAATTAAAGCTTCCATCCCTACCTTAACATCAAGAGTGGACAGCCAACTACATCTTCCACCTGGGAATAGACAATAGACAATAGTAAATAGTAAAGATGTCTAAAAACTTAAAACACGAGTCATCATATAGCATATATATTTAAAGCACCACTAAATGTTTTGAGCTATAGTCAGCTCTCTCTCTCTCTCTCTCTCTCTCTCTCTACTTTCCTGTCGTTGTGTTCAAACTGACTATAATGTAGTGGCGGCTCGTCATTATGGGCCAGTGGGGCATAGCAGCATTATTAACTATTTAGTTGCAGCACTAAAAGGTGGATCTCAGAATAAAAAGAGACGGTGAAAAACTCTATTCATGAAGCGCACACAAAAACCCGTTCCAAAAATGTCTACTTATCCTGACGTTGTGAGGCAAAATAGGATTAAAGAAAAGAAAAAAAATAAAGGTTGCAACATAGGCCAACGTAAGTTGTTTGTTGTAGTGCAACGTATAGCTGTCTACTATGTAATTGTGGCGTATTTAATATTAATTATCTGTTAGAGGTACATATCTGTCCCGTCAACTACAACTGTATAGCATCAATGTATGACAAAATAAACTGCTTGATGAAGATACAATGTATGACTTATGACTTATTCATCTCCACTCCTCGTGGAGTATAAGGCGTGAACAGTTGTTCGCCACTTTTCCCGGTCTCTTGTTGTTTTCTTGATGGTCTCCCAGGATAGTCGAACAACCTTCAGTTCCTCAAGAAAACTTCGTCTCCAGGTATGTTTATGACCTCCTCTTCTTTGTTTTCCTTGCGGGTTCAATTCAAGTGCTTGTCTAGTGACATTCTACTGTGTCTTCCGTAGGGTATGCCCAACCCATCGCCATTTTCTCCTCTGCTGTCTAGTTTTGTTTATTGTGGAGAAGGATGTTGAGGGAATAGTTATACAGCAGCCTCTTCAACTATATAGACATTTCATCCTCATTAAATAGCTTGTCCTGAGTAGAACTTTGCCACTCTAAGATTTTATCGAAATGTCTCTCGCATATGCCAAATGTCCCGCCACTGCAACCGCAATTCTCATACCACTAGCTACATCATGATTCCAACTTCTCTGTGGTGTTCTTCTTCTCCTCTTTGACCAGATGATTTCTTCCATAATGGCCTTTTCCTACCCTTCACGTCTTTTTTAATGTTCAAAATACTTTAATTTCCTATTTGTAGCATCAGCTAGTTTTTTTTTTTATTTTGAGTTGTATTTTTGCTCTTCTCTGTCCATGATATACGGTGGACCCTTCTATAACACTTAATTTAAAAAAACATATGTTTTTCCACTGCCTTCATAAATGTTCATACTTCGCATCCATACGTTTCCACATCGCATAACACACACACACACACAGACGCGGGGGTCTCTGTGACTGAGTGGTTAAGCCCTTTGTCTTGCGAGTCGAAGGTCGTGGGTTCGAATCCGGACTGCGCCGTTCTGTTCACGAGTGCGGTTTTTTCCAGAGACCCCTAGGATTGTTGTCGGAGCTACGGAGTTCATGCTTTGTGCAGTACTCTCGGTAGGTTGCGTCCATTTCTGCGGAGATGGACCGAGCGATGTGGGGTAAAGCCCAGTGCAATGTAGTCAATTCTTCGGTTTTAAAATCCTAATTAAAACGATTCCACTAGGAATATGCATGCTCTTTGTATTCTGATTTTTTATTTTTCCTATCAGTTCCATTCCGTACTGTATTTATGTGTTTAATTTTTTGTTGAATAGACATTTATTGTTGATCATGTATCCTGTTTAATGATATAATTACTGTACGCATCTAACTAGTGATTCGAATTATCGACATTATTCTGAAACTCATTACGTTAGTTATGCAAGCGTCTACAGTACAAACATTCATTATTCCAGTCTTGAATGTTATCTAAATGTACCGTTACTATTTGTTTGACGTCAATGGTGAGAAGCAGTCATCACCAGCAGATATCCCATCCATTCACTTGATGCTACAACATAAACATATGCTGAATTATTTTGTATTGTTCTGTTTGTTTAGCGTAATTTTGTTCCGTTGATTTCCTTGTTTTTTCCCCAGCTGCGTTAGTGTAGCATGTACGCAGCAAATGCTCGGCGCTGCTTGGACACGAAGTAACAAATCAATATGAGCTATGATGCCCTTTGGCTTACTAGTCGTTTCGTACGTAGTTAGATGGGTTTTTTTCACTCTTACAAATCGTTATCTAAACTACACGATATCACAGCATGATTTGTGTGAAAAGTGAGAGGAGAATAATGATAGGTAGTGAAATGAGATCCGAACCAGGGGAAGGTCCACCAACAGGGGGAAGGTCCACCAACAGGGGAAAGTCCACCAACAGGGGAAAGTCCACCAACAGGGGAAAGTCCACCAACAGGGGAAAGTCCACCAACAGGGGAAAGTCCACCAACAGGGGAAAGTCCACCAACAGGGGAAAGTCCACCAACAGGGGAAAGTCCACCAACAGGGGAAGGTCCACCAACAGGGGAAAGTCCACCAACTGGGGGGCAAATGACGTATCGCCCGGAAAGCCGAAAGGATCCGGTGATGCCGACTAGCCTTCTTTCCTGTCGGAAAACTGCCAGAATAGGTTACTGGGAAAGTGAGAACATTGCTTGAGCAGGGCACAACAGCCCCCAGCACGCAACAGATATGAAGAACTACAGAAGAGACATTCTGGGAATCTTTGAAACAAGATGGAAACGGGTAAACGGAACCCGCAGGGAAAGAGGAGTAAGGAAGGCCTAGACAGACCTGGAGAAGAGAGATGGGAGCTGATATTAAAAGGATAGGTAAAACATGGAAATAGTTGGAAGGGATGGCAGGAGAGAGGAAGAGCTGGAAGAAGTTTGTTGAAGACCTGAACTACGCTGGGAATCGAAAGGTGAAGAAAGAGAGTGAAATGATGGATGCGAGAAATATGTGCAAAATGTTTCCTGAAGGTGTGTAGTCTGATTCATCGTCAGTTTCTTGCCATATGGGTTTGCCTTTTTCTCATTCACAAATCGGTTTCAATGTACGTTGTGGGTTATTTGTTTCGGATTGTTGAAAGGAAGAATTCAATAAACAGCTACATTTTGATTGTATTCATCTTTACGCTAGCTTAGTACAAAACATCTTGCGTTACAATACGCTAATTTTGCTAGCGTTGTCTTAAGCTATTTTTTATTCTGCTACACTACGCTAATTTTGTTTGCGTTGCACTACGTTAGTTTTGAATAATTATGCACCACGCCAACATTTATTTTTATTACACTGTAAAGGTTTTGACTGCATTGTTATACGCTAGCTTGCTAGTCCTGAACTATGAAGAGAGTAAGGAGTTTTTTGTAAGAACCCCAAGGGGAAGCAACAGAAGCAATGAACATGATCAATAAATAGATAGTGTATAAGTATTAGTAGCTTCTGAAAAAAAAAAATTACCAAACACAGGATTCGAACCACTTAACTATGCTAGTTTTGCTAACGTTGCCCTAGGCTGGTTTTGATTTAGTTACTGTACTCTAGTTGTATTTGAACTATATGTATCTGTATATCTACTTCCTCTTCCTATCCGTTTGACTCATAAGGCTACCACGAAGGATTTCCATGCTACCGTTCTGCAGCCTTTCACTGGATGCAACAAAGGTATTTTTCTCTTGCTTCCATTTCCAAAAAAAGGGGAAAAAAATAAACCCTTTCATACCTTGTGGTATATAGGGCAACACAGTGTTAGGCCTGTATTATTCATTGACCGTCGGCACACGATGGGTGATGTGGTCAGCATCACGCCGGCCGTCTTTACTTTCCCAGATCATGTCTGGTACCCAGTTGAGGCTGGGTCGACCTGAGAGCCGTCGTGGTCGGGAAAAATTCCACGCACACTGCGGGAGTTGAACCCGGACCTCCGCGGCTCTCAATCTCCATTTCCATAACACAATATTTTTTGTTTGTTGCAGGAATGTGTTGTTAACCTCTTGTGTAACCCTCAATCTGGAGGACCAGGAAATTTGCATTAAATTATATTATATTTGCTTGTGTTGCACAGTATTAGTCTTGTTTACATTACATTACGTCAGTTTTGCTTTCGGCTGTCCATTGCATCCGTCTTCAGTGTGCATATATTACTGGAGGAGAGGTTAACAGATACATAGTCAAACCAAACGATAATGACAACATCAATCACCTTTCAAGGAGATATCAGCGAACCGTTTTTAGACTCCGAACCCAACACATGAAATGAAAATCGTGGCATATCCTAAAGGACGTAGCCATCAATCACAGTAAACGACTCGTTGATTTTCTAGGCACCACTTATACGTTCAGTAGTTTGCCATTTGTCATTAAGAGCCACTGGGGCCGTGCCTCACCAAAAAAATGTGTAACGTGTATTTATTATTTTATAAATTAAAACATAACAACTCAAAACCATGATTTTTCCGAAAATTTGTGTCTGGCCCCACCAACAAAAATGATCACGAGCCGCCACTGATCACAGAATAGAATTCAACTACAACACAATCTAGAGTTCCAGCTGTGTATACATCATCATGAAACAGTTCACCACCACCTCTTGAGGCGCCAAGCGCTAGATGATGTCAGGAAAATCATTCTTCCTCCAAAGCCAGATAAATGGAACATTATACGGAACATCTGATAGTAGACTGGAGAGAGAGATCGAAACTAGAATGCAGCAAGCCAACAACATTACATACCAGCTTACCCCAATCTTGAAACACCCAGCAATTCCAGTAGAGACTAAAAGACATATTATAAATGCAATCTTTATACCAACACTGTGCTACCATGCCAAACATGGACACTGACAAAAGAACAAGAAAAGAAAATTACCACGTGCGAAATGAGATGCTTGAGGAAAGCGGTAAATAAAACAAGAAGAGACCATATAAGAAATGAGGAAATTAGAAGAACAGTCGGAACAACACCTGCTATTAGATTTATTGAAAAACAGAGACTCAAATGGTTTGGGCACTTGGTCAGAATGAACCCGAATACACCAGTTGCAAGAACGTACAACCTGAAAATGAAATCATCAAGAGGAAGGGGCAGACCAAAAAAAAGATGGGTTGATGGAGTTACAGACATCTTAACCCTTTCGCTGCTACATACTTTCCGAAGGCTGAGCTAAAAATAACTACTCTTTGTTTCTAGGTCACAAACGTGAATGTACGCCTATAGCAGTGACAATAGCAATGTATAACGGGTTACCACGTCTTTAGCCCACAGAGGATAGATAATAACAGACGTGTTAATGTGTCTTTAGAAGTAAATAGGAAAAACGTATATATACGTCCTTAGCAGCTAAAGGGTTAAAACTCCACAATACCACAACATACCAAGCGACCGAGCGTGCATTATCTCGAAAACCGATCATCAGTTAAACTTGCTACGCCTAGCGGCAAAAAAGCAGAGAAGGACAAAAGAAATAAAAGAAAGATACGGAACAAGAGAACAACGTACAAGCACATGCAGACACTACTACATAACATTGGGCCAAAAATCATGAATCAAAACGCCACTGGATCATTAAAGAATAAGAAAGAGAAGAAGTTATAACTTTAGCTACTTGATCTTCACTGACGTGTCAACAACATATTATTTCTATGTTATCAGAGGGAATACCACCTGTGTGGTGCCGGTGCCAGCAAGGGAAGCAAAGAATAGTACCACTGTGACCTACAAGACATGTGGTAAGAGGCGACTGATGTAGAACCTTGGGAAGCTAACCTCGTAAATGAAAGGCATCGCAGAAATCGAATGTGCTGGCCTATTTGTAGGCACATAACTGGCACAACGTAAATCGCTCTTAGGCTCAGATCACATAAAAATTACACTGAATGGTTAACAAGTGATCGATATGAAGCGTTCGGAGGAAAGGAAGAAGAAGAAGAAGAAAGAAGAAGAAGAAGAAGAAGAAGAAGAAGAAGAAGAAGAGGAAACACAACATTTCTAAAGAAACTGTCTGAAATCACATTTTTGGTCCTATACGGGTTTCTTATTTTAAAGAGAGAAAAAACAAAGATATTAGATGTCATGACAAGATGGACTGGAAAACAACAAGTACTTGAATGCTCAGAAACCTGTTAGACATGGAAGGAGAATTGATCGTGTCGCTATGAATGACACTTGAGGATGGAATGGCAGCTCTCAAATGTTCAATTCTGAAACAGTATAATTTTTCAGCGAGAGTTGGAAAATGACTAAAGATATAGAAAGCAAGTTGAATGCATTCGAAAATAGATGTCAGAGAAAAATATTGAACATAAAATGGAACGAATTCAGGAGAAGTGATGAAATCAGAGGAATGGCTGGTCAACCACTAATAACAACTGTTATAGGAAGGAGAAGATAGGTGTATGTTGGACACACCTTGAGAAGAAATGATCAAAGAATATCAAAGCAGGCATTGAAGGGGGATGCAAAGCGTTCAAGAAAGAGAGGACGACCTAAGGAGACCCTGAAACGAACTTTGCTGGTAGAGGCAAGAAATATCGGTTTCAGTTCCATGGAGGAGATTGAGCGAGTTGAAATGTTGTCGTATGTAATGTATAACGGTACGAAAGGAGTTATTTTTTATTTTTATTATAATTTTACAACAAATCTGTCACAACCAGCTTAGTTATTCTCTGCTCACAAGATTGAGTCATTGCCACTCATATTGTAACATCCAAATCTCGGCTCTCAAACAAGCACTCGCACACGCACACACGCACGCACGCAGACAAAGACACACATGTTTTGCCATTAGCACAACAATTGAATCACACAGAAGCTGAGAAAAACTACAGCAGTTGTAAAAGCCAGCAGGAAATTAAATGTTGTAGGATAAAACAATAGAGGTTTTGTGATTAGTGGTGTTAGTGGCAAAATATGTGTGCGTGTTGTAAGCGAGCGTGTGCTTGTTGTATGAGAGCGTGTGCGTGTTGTGTGGGAGTGTGAGCGTGTTGTATGGATTGTGGGCGTGGTGTAAACTAGTGTGTGCGCGTTGTATGCTAGTGTGTGCGTGCTGCATGGAAGTGTGAGCGTGTTGTATGCTAGTATGCGCGTGTTGTATGGGAGTGTGGGCGTGTTGTATGCTAGTACGGGCGTGTTGTTTGCGAGTGTGTGCGTGTTGTATGCTAGTGTGTGCGTGTTGTATGATAGTGTGGGCGTGTTGTATGCTAGTGTGTGCGTGTTGTATGGGAGTTTGAGCGTGTTGTTTGCTAGTGTGCGTGTTGTATGCGATCGTGGGCGTGTTATATGGGAGTGTAAGCGTGTTGCATGCGAGTGTGGGGTGATGTATGCGAGTGTGTGTGTGTTGTATGTGAATGTGTGCGTGTTGTTTTGGGAGTGGAAGCGTATTGTGTGTGTCTGTGTACAATGTATGCGTGTGTGCGTGTGTTGTATGAATGTGTCTGTGGTGTATGCGTATGTACTTGTGTTGCTAGATTGTTGCACGAAAACACTTTGAGTGTGTGTTGTGTGCATTTGCTTGAGAAGTGAGTGTATTTATTTGTGCGCATGTGCATGTGTGTTATTTTCTAGTGTGTATTATTTGATTGTGTGTGTTATGTGCACTTGCCTATATGCGTGTGTTCTCGCGATTGTATGCGTATGCGTGTGTAAATATATGTATGCATATGCGTTTATGTGCGAATTTTATGTGTGTTTGCGTGTATTGTACACTTGACTGCATCTGTGTATGGTTCGTATGTAAATGTTATAAACATTAGCGTAGATTACATTCCAATTATTGCAAGCTACTTGATGATGATGATATGTGAACGTTGAGAGTGAGGTAGAGGTTCAAGATAGAACAATGTAAAGGTTATGTTTCTTCCCTATCTTCTAATGTTGAACATTTATGAAGTGCTAGAGCCATTATAGTATAAGACCTAAGCATTTAAAGAGAAATGGCTGGTCAACCACTAGTAACAGTTGTTATAGAAGGAGAAGATAGAAATATATTGAACACACCTTGAGAAGAAAGGATCTACGAATTTCATAGAAGGAATTGAAGTGGGATGCAAAGGGTTCAGGAAAGAGAGGGCAACCTAAGGAGACCCTCAAACGAACTTTGCTGAGAGAGACAAGAAATATCGGTCTCAGTTCCATGAAGGAGATTGAGCGAGTTGCCCAGGATATAGCGGTATGGATAAATTGCTTGCAGGTCCTATGTAAAGTATAACAGTACGAGAAGAATTATTAATTTAAAGATGAGTTGCCTATTTTGTATCATCGCTTCTTCACTTAACAAATGCAAGACGACAACCAACGTACATCTGAGTTCACTTGATTAAATGTGCCTGATCCGGCGCACTATCGCATTTCCTTTCTACCGACAAGCCACCACTATAATCACATAAGTAGCCAACCGAGAGTTCAGTAGAGAGCGACAGTTTTAGCCATATGTTCCACTTATATCAAAAATGTTTAGTAGTAGTAGTCGAAATGGCATCAGTAGTAATTGTAGTAGTTGCAGTAGTTGTAGTAATAGTAGTATTAGCAGTAATACTTGTTGTTGCTGTATTAGTAGTAGTAGTAGCGCAGTAATAGTAGAAATAGTAGTAGTAATAGTAGTACCTTACTTTGTTATGTGATATTTTATCACTGATTAAATCAATCGTTCTATATATCTAACTTATTCTTCCTCTTTTTCACCTTTCAACTCCCAACGGAGCACAGGTCTTCTAAAAACTTCTTCCAGCTCTTCCTCTTTCTTGCCATCACTTCCAATTCTTTCCATGTTTTACCTATCCTTTTAATATCAACCTCCAACTCTCTTCTCCGTGGTCTAGGCCTACCCCAAACTCCTCTTTCTCTGCGGGTTCCAAAACAGTGCCTGTCACGCAATGCTTCCTGTCGGTCTTCTCAATGTATGACTTATCCATCGCCAGCATCTCTTCCGTAGCTCTTTCTCCACTGGTATCTGTTTAGTTCTTTCTCTGAGTTCCTCGTTCGTAATCTTAGCATACCATCTTAGGCATCTGTTCTACGTAAGCATCCTTTCATGAAGGTCTGTAGTTTTCTGGTGGTTTCTTTTGTTGTCGCCCATATTTCCGGGCCATAGAACAGCACTGACATCCCATTTGATTGAAAGATTCTCAGCTTTGTGCTTGTTTCCTTTGACTTCCATATCTTACTGGAATAAAGTTTCCTTGCTTTTGTATTCTTATCGTGACTTCTTTCTTTGTTCCTCCTTCTGTTCTATGTTGCTACCAAGGAATGTGTATGATTCTAAATCTTGTAGAGCTGTTTCTCCAGCATAATCTGGTTTACATTTACTGCATTTATTCTCATGACCTTGGTCTTTCCCTGTGTATTTTCAAACCCAGTTGCTGAGACTCAGTGGCGGCTCGTCATTAAGGGCCAGTGGGGACGGGCTCACCAAAAATAATGTATAACGTGTATTTATTAATTAATAAATTAAAATATAACCTAACCCAAAATCATGATTTTTCCGAAAATTTGTGTCTGGCCCCACCAACAAAAAGATCACGAGCCGCCACTGCTGATACTTATTATTTAGAATGTTCATTTTATCTTGAATCTGTGCGTGATTGTGGGACAGCAATGCCAGATCGTCTGCAAAATCCAGGTCCTCTAGTTGTTTCATAAATGTCCATATATCTAACTATCTATCTATATTCTCTCCAAGTCCCAGTTGCCACATAATGCTTCATCATCATCATCAAATAGCTTGTCCTGGGCAGAACTTTACCACCCCAACAGTCCTCCGGAATTTCTCTCTCATAGGCCAGATGTCCTGCCTCTGCAGCCGTCCTGTTCAAACCATCAGTTACATCCTGATTCCATCTACTCCGTGATCTTCCTCTTCTTCTCTTTGCCGGTATGTTTCCTACCATGATGGAAGAACATTACATAATGTTTACACAGCAGATTTCCATCGTTGCTGTTATATCGTATTTCAGCCAATTGTTTCCCACGTCAGGCTACAATCTTTCAATTATCATTCCACAGTTATCTCTATATGTTTCCTTTGTCCGTACTGACATTTTCCTATCCGTTGTCCAACACAGAACTGCCCTATCTAATGGAATACGGCGTATATTTCCAATCAACCTGACGTCACTGAGCACAAATATACAAATCAAATCTATTGAACACGTCACGAGACGTGGCACTCTCTTGAAAACAATACTAGCATGAATGGTTGGAAACATGTCGACGATATGATACAACGATATCAGTAGAATGGATATGTTAAGAACCGAACAAAGAATAGTTTCGAATAATAGAATACAATGGCAAGAAACAGGAAATGTTAAAGATCAATCATAGCCGAACGTCAATGTGAAGATAGTGTATGAACGGATATGAACAAAAATACATTGTTTTATTGGGTATTTTGAAACATTTTTATGTTGAATCACTATTAATTAACTCAACAACGACGCTGTGTATTTTGTTATAGCAGTGCTTGTATAGACAAAAATATCTATTCAGCACTACCTACTCGTGCGTTGATATATATATATATATATATAATATCGGGCACAGGGCTCCAAGTTTAGCCCCATGTGGGCCCACGTCTCTACTATGGATGCACCTCTCATCCCTACCTGTTCGGCTGTACGCCTTTACCATCTGTAGGGGGGCGGATAATTGTGGTGCAAGCGTTGTGTTCACATTTTCCGAGTCTCGAGACTGCCCTAACACGCAGGTGGACTCGGGTGCAGGGCTCCAAGTTTCGCCACATGTGGACCCATGTCTCTGCTTTGGGATGCACCTCTCATCCCTTTAATTTTGGTGCGATCATTTACTCCGGGAGAGTTTGCATTCGTTCACTGCTGTTTCTTACTTTTCATCAACTTAAGCAAGTTTTATCGTACAACGGCCAGGAAATGCGTGCATTTTGTTCGTAGATTTCGGACCTGCATTGCTTTTCCGTGCTTGCACTACTATAACTACATGTATCTCTCCCTCGATCCCTCTGCCCCCTTAGCCAGACAGGAACCAAAGTCTGTTACCAGGGTCACCACGTGGAGATGGGACACAGGGTCTTGATTAATGCCCCTTCAATAACCCTGTCGCAATGTTGTACCCATGCACCTTTGACACCAGAATTCTTCTGAGACATCTTCCTTCAAAGCCTCTTGTGCGACTGCCTGTCTTTGTACTTGCTTTCCTTGTCTCTGATCCATACAGTAGGATTGAACGTACATTTGATTTGTATATGGTGATCGCCCGAGTTGTTACCGGGGCCCAAATTTGGGGTGTAAAGAATAGAACCACTGCTACCTGCCACGCATGTCTTAAGAGGCGACTAAGGAGGTTTGGCTGAAATCGGATGCACATGTCCTAAACGTGCAGAAGTCTATGCGTTTAGGGCCTACCAAACCAATGTGCAACGTATACACGTTCTTGGCAATGATCAAAAATATCACAAAGAGTGATTAAAATTGGTCGTAAAGAACGAACGCAAAGAAGAAGAAGTATATTGTGATTTTAGTCTATGTCATGTAAGCTGATGTTGTCCAGTGATTTGTATATCCATACTGGGTGTCATATTGTGTGATAGTTCAGTTTTTACTTACTATTATTACTTTTATTACTATAATTTCATGTGCACTTTTACGTGTACGTCACATTTCCTCTTTCTAGTCTGTGGCACCCTTGGCGCTTAGGGCAGCAATAAATGCACACCATTCTTCACTTGTATGTGCCCTTCTGTATACTGTGTACAAGCTGTGATTCATTTCATTCAATTCTTGTTCTACCGTTCTCCTACAGGTCGTTTTTGGGTCTTCTCCGTTTTAGTTTACCCTCTGGTGTCCATCTGTGCATTTTTCGTGACAGAGTTAGTCTACGTGCGGATCACAAGTTCGATCCATCTCCAGCGTATCTTTTTGATGTATGTGCTAATATTCTCTTGTTGACACTGTGCAAGCAGTTCTTGGTTAGAGATAGTATTTGGCTACAACGCGCGTAAGATCTTTCGCAGACAAAAGGTATGGGTGGTGGATTAATCCTGCGCGTTTCGAATATAACTTATGGTTGTTATTTTTCCAAAACTGTTATATTAGTTCTTTTGATCAAATTTCTAAATGGAGTATAATGCTAACACTGTTCATAACACTATGTCAACTGTTAGTTGTAGTTTATGTAATAAAGTCAGTAGTAAAATTAATTGTTTTAGTACCAGTTGTATCATTGCAATCAGTAATATTAGTATTACAAGTACTACTAATGCAGGTAGTAGTATAAGCATTGTAGATATACATCATTTAAACAGATGTTGTCAAAACTAGTCTGCGACCAGGAGGATGATCAATTCAGATGTGAACATGCAGTTATCAGTTATCAGAGGACTATCATCATATCACTCCGGACAAGGTCCATAGGTGCTCCGATCTCTGCCTTAACAAATCCAGCAGCGTCCAGCGACCTAACACGCCAGTTCGATGCTGATTAATCAGTCTCTTTGTATATTCGGTATGTCGTTCTTTAAGGGCTGTACCAATATTGACTCTCATCTCTCTCAATCTGGTCAGCGAGTGGAACTCCCAACCCTGAAACTCTTCTGTTCGAAAAGACTCGGTGCGTTAAGAATGTCATTTCAGTCCATTACAACTCCCTCTGATACCATAGCCATGTCAGCCAATATGTCAGCTCGTTCGTTACCCATGCCACCCAATATGTCAGCTCGTTCGTTACCCATGCCACCCAATATGTCAGCTCGTTCGTTACCCATGCCAGCCAATATGTCAGCTCGTTGGTTACCCATGCCAGCCAATATGTCAGCTCGTTGGTTACCCATGCCACCAATATGTCAGCCGTGGTTACCCATGCCACCCAATATGTCAGCTCGTTGGTTACCCATGCCACCCAATATGTCAGCTCGTTGGTTACCCATGCCACCCAATATGTCAGCTCGTTGGTTACCCATGCCACCCAATATGTCAGCTCGTTGGTTACCCATGCCACCCAATATGTCAGCTCGTTGGTTACCCATGCCACCCAATATGTCAGCTCGTTGGTTACCCATGCCACCCAATATGTCAGCTCGTTGGTTACCCATGCCACCCAATATGTCAGCTCGTTGGTTACCCATGCCACCCAATATGTCAGCTCGTTGGTTACCCATGCCACCCAATATGTCAGCTCGTTGGTTACCCATGCCACCCAATATGTCAGCTCGTTGGTTACCCATGCCACCCAATATGTCAGCTCGTTGGTTACCCATGCCAGCCAATATGTCAGCTCGTTGGTTACCCATGCCACCCAATATGTCAGCTCGTTGGTTACCCATGCCACCCAATATGTCAGCTCGTTGGTTACCCATGCCAGCCAATATGTCAGCTCGTTGGTTACCCATGCCAGCCAATATGTCAGCTCGTTCATTACCCATGATTCTGGCGTGCCCAGGGACAAAAATGAAGGTGATTTCTTTGATCTCTGTACCAGCATCTCCACTCAGTCTCGTCTCACCATTCCTGTTTCTGACTTACGAATCATATTCATGGAGCAACACTGAAATAGTCTGTCAACATTCAATATTAACCTACATGTGAACATTCAATATTAACCAACATGTGAACATTCAATATTAACTCATGGAACATTCAATATTAACCTCATTGAACATTCAATATAACCAACATGTGAACATTCAATATTAACCAACATGTGAACATGCAGATTAACAACATGTGACATTCAATTACCCATGAACATGCAGTATTAACCTCATGGAACATTCAATATTAACCTAATGTGAAATTCAATATTAACTTACATGTAACATTCATATTAACCAACATGTGAACATTCAATATTAACCTACTTGAACATTCAATATTAACTTACATGTGAACATTCAATATTAAATACATGTGAACATTCAATATTAACCAACATGTGAACATTCAATATTAACCTACATGTGAACATTCAATTAACCTACATGTAACATTCAATATTAACCTACATGTGAACATTCAATATTAACCTACATGTGAACATTCAATATTAACCAACATGTGAACATTCAATATTAACCAACATGTGAACATTCAATATACAACATCTGGCATTCAATATTAACTTACATGTGAACATTCAATATTAACTTACATGTGAACATTCAATATTAACTTACATGTGAACATTCATATTAACCAACATGTGAACATCAATTAACCAACATGTGAACATTCAATATTAACCTACATGAACATCAATATTAACCTACTTGAACATTCAATATTAACCTACATGTGAACATTCAATATTAACCAACATGAACATTCAAATAACCAACATGTGAACATTCAATATTAACCAACATGAACATTCAATATTAACCAACATGTGAACATTCAATATTAACTACATTGAAAATTCAATATTAACCTACATGTGAACATTCAATTTTAACTTACATTAAACAATCCTATCATCAATCGCCAAAACGGCTTAGCTGACAGTGAAAATGTGGTGAATATGCCTTTGTCAATTTGTCTCCAATACTAAAATACAACAATACACTGTCACCATGGCGACGTATACAAGTCGCAACTTGACATTTCGTGGCCATTATTGTAAGCACTTCAACTTCAGATATTTCCTCAATGTTTTTGAAACTTGTCACACACCAGCACTGTCAACATTTTTTTTACAACATTTTTATTTTATTGTTTTTTTTAATTCAAACATATTGCTTTATCATTTGTGTCTGGTGTAGTTTTATTGAATTTAGTAAACATGTTTTTGTTTTTTAACCTACTTCTTTTATAGTCAGTGGAAAAACACATATGTGCTTTTGAATATAAGTGTTACAGAAGAGACCTTCATATCTCATGGACAGGGAAGAAACAACATGATCTATCCAGAAATAATTCAAAATCTTGTAACTAAATCGACATGATAGAATGCAGGGTAACGAGCGTGCTGACTTTCTTGCAAACACAGCCCCGATTCAAGCGGGCAGAAGTATGGACATAGCCTATGTCAGCAATATGGTACGCTCTCATTTATGTGATATGGACGAGTCTCAGACACTGGAACGAGTACGAGAATTAGGAGTTAAATTTGGACATACCAGACAGTGTCGTCTTTGTGGTAGAGAGAGAAGGTATACTAATCAACTTCTCATTGATACGGTGAGAAAATGGACTTAATGGTGGATGTTGCAGCGGAGGACAGAGCACGCATGGGGATGCCCAATGTACCATGACATCGATTCATCGATCGCATAACATAACCACAAAAAAAAGGGTTTCTTGTACCGCGTACGGTGTATAAATAAGAAATACTTTTTAGCCAAGCTGGTCCCCAACCCCGGAATTTCCACGGCACGATTACACTAGCGCAACGTGCTATCAAATTTGCTATATGTGACTCTGACTCCCACAGTGATGCCTTTGATCATCTAAAAGCTCCTTATGATTCTACCAATTACTATTTTTAATCCCATATTACTTCTATTTATTTCCCAAATGACAATTTTGAATCTCTTCAAGATTTCTTGCACTATCCCAATCATTTTATCGCCTCCAATATTTCTTAGAGTCATGTTTTATCATTTTCTTAGTCATGTAGTGAGCGTCTGTAGCTCAAGCGGTAGTGAGCTCGACCACAAACCCAAGCGTACCTGGTTCAAACCCCACGGTGGACAAATTTGGCAGCAAATTCGTCTCCGTGGGATTTTTACAAAAATGTAAAAATAGACCTCACAGTTCAGAAAGCAAAGGCAAACTATTGAACGTATAAGTGGTGCCTAGAAAATTACTATGATTCATGGCTACGTCATGTAAAGGATATGCTACGATTTCCATTTTCTTGTATTATACATAAAAGAAAGAAAATAATCGATCACTTTTCTCTTATCTCACAAGGAATAATAACACATAAATATTAAATTGCTCAACATATAACTTAGTTGTTCAGGAATAGTCTGCTAAAGATGATATGTGTATGTCCACATATTAAACAAGTTCTGCACTGAGATGTAAACAATATGTGATAACAACAGCTAACATTGAATGATAATAATTACTACAATTACAGGTTGAATTACTAGACTTATTGCCAAGTTTTGTATACAGAACCAAAATGGTGTGCATCAAACTACCATCTAATCGTTCCTTAACACGCATGTGACTTCTTTACTTACCACTATGACCCGACCATGCTCATTATTATGCTACTCAAGCACCTCAAAGTGGTATATGATTTCAAAATTTGTTTACCAGTCAAGGTACATTTTCTTTTAGTTATCTTTCACCAACAAGGAGTCAAATGTGTTTCACGAAGGGAGGTAACAACGTTTGAAAGGGAAATAATGTATTTCACTAAGGGAGGTAACCACAACTCAAATAAATAAATCTACAGATAATATCGTATGAATTACAGTTACGAATATCTGATTGGTGTCATTATCAGGTGTTGTGCCTGCAGGCGTAGGCGATCATCGGTCTTCACAAAATTGGATGCGTACTGATTATTATCATTTCAGATATTGACATGTTGCCGTGACCTATTAGGTTGTCCGAAATTTGCTTTACCTTGCTTTCTTTCATTCCCTTGAAGTATTGTCTATATATCCAATGATGTCTGTTGTATAACGTTCACTGTCGTTTATAGCTTTTACAGAGGTCTATAGTTTTCTGTCCACTGTTGTTTAACTATGCCATATGTTTAATACTTGGATTCTTCGAAATGAGTTCATTCTTATTTTTCATGTTTATTGACCTACACGCTCTTCTATGATCACTAAAAGGCTCGTCCTTAGGTTTAAAAGGGCGTGCCTCGTCTTAAAGAGGATTGCATTCCTTATATAACAAACAAACAAACAAACAAAGGTGAAATTTGCTCTCGCTATGGTCATATATCTCGTTCGTTCATTAATTTCAAGGGCTGTCAGCATGTGATATATGCATAAATTGTTGCAAAGCAAGCTGGATTGTCTTGACCTGATGTTGATCAAAAGTTTTCTTCAAAAACTGGTTCGAATCGAGATTTCTATATTCATGGCGTGCCACATATGCTTTGTTCTATTAAGTTGCCTGAACGTTTCACGGGCAGAGTACTTATACAGTATCTCTAGCAACGACTACGAATTTTGTACACAATCCAATAAGTACGGATTTCCATCTTCAATTGGGCTGACTAAGAGTCGAATATTATGGAAATTAAATATCATATTGTGGGTCTTAAATCAACTGTTACTGTGCTACACCGACTTAACTTACTAGCTTCTCTTTCCATCTTCTCTTTTTTGTATGACCACTTTTTAAACAGTATGCTTGATTGTTTTGTGATTATATCATTATGAGCGTAAGCATTTGTATCTTTCAATACAGTACATCTGATTTTGTTATGCTTATTATTTGTTTGAGTTCGCTCTTTCAGTTCTTTCATGGTGGCTGTTTTGGTATAAATTAAATTGTACTTTTCGTGTCTTAAATGTTACCGGGCATCAGCACACAGCAAATTCAGTTTTCGACTTTTTACTGCCAATATATTATTTGGGGGTCTTTGTGGCTAAGTGGTTAAGCCCTTTGCCTTATGAGTCGAAGGTCGTGAGTTCGAGTCTAGACAGCGCCATTCTGTTCACGAGTGCAGTTTTTCCCTAGACCCTATGATTGTTGCTGGAGCTACGGAGTTTGTGCTTTGTGCAATACTCTCAACAGGTTGCGTTCCATTTCTGCGGAGAGGGACCGAGCCGTATAGGCTAAAACCCGGTGCAATGAAGTCAATCCTTCGGCTTTAAAACCCTTTTATATCGTTTACAGCACATTCCTAGCCCTTCAGACGGTTGGAAAATCAACCCAAGACAACATCAAAACAAAGATTAATATATACCACAGTTGTGTGCTAAAAACTTTACTATATGTACCAGAACGCTGAAGAACGACAGAACACGATATGTCCAAACTCTATACTTTCCATACAACTTGTCTGTGAAAGATCGTACACATCTTCTGGCCAAATGCTACTTCTAACCAAGAATTCCTGCACAATGTCAACAAGTGAATACAAGAAAAAGAGACGACAAAGGATCGGAGATGCGATACGCATGGAGACTAACTATATCCCGAAAACTGTAATCAGCTGGAACCCAGAGGGTAAACGAAAACGGGGGAAACTCAAAACGACATAGATAGTAGTTGTAAAACAACAGTTAAACAAGAATTGAAAGATTTGAATCATAGCTGGAACACAATACAGAGGACGGACAAAAATATAGACGAATTTTGTGCATTTGTTGCCTCCCTAAGCACCAGATGAGTCGCAGTCCAAAGAAAGAGAGAGAGAGAGAGAGAATAGTTAAGTATATAGCTTGCCCACGTAGCCATTATGTTTCTAAACTACCTCACATTATATTACACGCTTAACCTTTCCAATCTTGAACGTCAAGGGTATGGAAGTACAAACGAACTCAGAAATGTTGATGCGGAAGGACAGCTTCTAACCTTCAGAATATGCGGTCTTCAATATTTTAAAAATGAAAATGAATTTGATCTCGGCAATAATATCTTCCAGCACATCAACATTAATCATCTTAGAATATCATTTTGTGATTCGTTAACATTCTACTTTAAAATTACATACTTTTCTTGTATATATTTAAAATATCTGAAAAGATGGATAGATAATATCAAGACCACGCTACATAAACACGGATATAACACAACAAGGGCGACTCATCTGGCCCTAGAACGTAAATTAAAGCTCCCATCCCTACGTTTAACGACAAGAATGGACATCCAACTCCATCTTCCACCTGGGAATAGATAATAGACAATAGATAGACAACCTCTTTATATTCTTTTATCGTCCATGTATTGCCGGGGCTCTCAAGAGCAAAGAATAGCAACACTGCGATCTACAAGGCATATCATATGAGGCGACTGAGATATGGGCCTAGGAAAGCTACCCTAGTAAAAAAAAGCGTCTCAGTACTTGTAGGCGCATAACCGGAACGAGTAAATATTTCATCAAATTTTGTCTACGTTCCACCAAGAAAGTTTTGGCAAGTAAAAACTGTTGCAATGGCCCTATTCAAACTGTGAGTGTTAAAATTGTATTTCAAGCGTGATGCCAAGGATCGACATCTTACAGAATTGTTAATTACATTGATCAGGTCTAGAATAATAAATGGGTACCTGGAAGAGAATACAGACACAGATTAACATTGCAGTTTAAGTACTAACGGTAGGAAGATTTTGGAAATTAAACACAGACAATCGAGACTCAGAATTAAAATAGATAGTTTAGTCAGGGCTATCTAGGTTCACCAAACAAAGGAAAATTAAATATTTTGGACTCATCAAAAAATGAGTGCCTAGAGAAGATAATTTTGGAGGGAATGGTGCCTGGAAGAAGAAAGAGAGGTAGACCTAGAAGATGACGTGTGCAATATGTCATTGACGATCTGAGAATGACTGCTGCTGACTCCGGACAACTTGCACAGAACAGAGTTTTTCAGGACTGCTGTCATGGAGCCAAGTTCCGGAACGGACAAGCTAATGATGATGATGATGAGCTAGGTTTATTTGGAAGATAAAGAACGAAAATGTTAGTTGATGAAGACGATTTATCCTTAAAAAGGGTTAATCTGTTTTAGTTAATTAGGTTGCTCGTTTGGTGTCGGGGTTCGCATGGGAAGCAAATAATAGCACTACGGTAACCTTCAATGCGACTGATGTAGGACCTAGGAAACTACCTAGTAACTAAAAAGCGTCGCAGAAATCGGATGTGCTGGCGTACCTGTAGGCGCATAACCGGCAAAACTTACAATCGCTCTTAGGCTCAGATTCCATACAAATCACACAGAGTGGTTAACAAATGGTCGCTGTGGAGCATTGGAAGAAGAAAAAGAAGTTAATTAAGTGAACTCTATACTTTGAATTTAACGGACCATAGACGAGCTAACTTATTAAACTTTCTAAGCTAAGTTAATTGTAATTAGATGAACTCTATACTTTGAATTTAACGGACCATAGACGAGCTAACTTATTAAACTTTCTAAGCTAAGTTAATTGTAATTAGATGAACTCTATACTTTAAATTTAACGGACCATAGACGAGCTAACTTATTAAACTTTCTAAGTTAAGTTAATTGTAATTAGATGAACTCTATACTTTGAATTTAACGGACCATAGACGAGCTAACTTATTAAACTTTCTAAGTTAAGTTAATTGTAATTAGATGAACTCTATACTTTGAATTTAACGGACCATAGACGAGCTAACTTATTAAACTTTCTAAGTTAAGTTAATTGTAATTAGATGAACTCTATACTTTGAATTTAACGGACCATAGACGAGCTAACTTATTAAACTTTCTAAGTTAAGTTAATTGTAATTAGATGAACTCTATACTTTGAATTTAACGGACCATAGACGAGCTAACTTATTAAACTTTCTAAGTTAAGTTAATTGTAATTAGATGAACTCTATACTTTGAATTTAACGGACCACAGACGAGCTAACTTATTAAACTTTCTAAGTTAAGTTAATTGTAATTAGATGAACTCTATACTTTGAATTTAACGGACCACAGACGAGCTAACTTATTAAACTTTCTAAGTTAAGTTAATTGTAATTAGATGAACTCTATACTTTGAATTTAACGGACCATAGACGAGCTAACTTATTAAACTTTCTAAGCTAAGTTAATTGTAATTAGATGAACTCTATACTTTGAATTTAACGGACCATAGACGAGCTAACTTATTAAACTTTCTAAGTTAAGTTAATTGTAATTAGATGAACTCTATACTTTGAATTTAACGGACCACAGACGAGCTAACTTATTAAACTTTCTAAGCTAAGTTAATTGTAATTAGATGAACTCTATACTTTGAATTTAACGGACCATAGACGAGCTAACTTATTAAACTTTCTAAGTTAAGTTAATTGTAATTAGATGAACTCTATACTTTGAATTTAACGGACCATAGACGAGCTAACTTATTAAACTTTCTAAGTTAAGTTAATTGTAATTAGATGAACTCTATACTTTGAATTTAACGGACCACAGACGAGCTAACTTATTAAACTTTCTAAGCTAAGTTAATTGTAATTAGATGAACTCTATACTTTGAATTTAACGGACCATAGACGAGCTAACTTATTAAACTTTCTAAGTTAAGTTAATTGTAATTAGATGAACTCTATACTTTGAATTTAACGGACCACAGACGAGCTAACTTATTAAACTTTCTAAGCTAAGTTAATTGTAATTAGATGAACTCTATACTTTGAATTTAACGGACCATAGACGAGCTAACTTATTAAACTTTCTAAGTTAAGTTAATTGTAATTAGATGAACTCTATACTTTGAATTTAACGGACCATAGACGAGCTAACTTATTAAACTTTCTAAGTTAAGTTAATTGCATATCCTTTACAGGTCTTGGCGAATCAACCCCAGCTTTTAACTCTGTTTGTGATTTTTCTAGGCATTATTACGTTCAGTAGTTAGCCATTGCTTTCTGAACGGGTGGTGCCATCGTCCTTTTGTTAAAATCCACTGATTGCGTTATTCGAACTCAGAACGTCGCGGTTAATAGACCGAGTCACTAACCCCTAAGCCACAGACGCCACCATTAAACTTTCTACTGACAAGAAAACGTGATGTGACGGGTTTTGAAGCAGGAAGAATAAATTAACTTACAGTCAACATTAAGCAATAGATTGATTTTAAATCCTGCTTAGTTCTGAATTTATAGGACATCGAGAGGAAATGAAAAGTTTCAAAACATTTAGAAACATTTACCGCCCTGTGACCTTAGCTTAGAACAAAGAGAAACCAATTAGCGAAGCTAGAAATATAAATAACGGAACTTGAGATACCAGATTCATTCAGGTCTAATGCCACCTCACCAGGAGTTCGAGAGAACAAGAATCACTCAGACAAAGAGAGATCAAAGTCTCGTCCAAACTGAGACCGGTTTAGAAATGAAGACATCGGTGGAAAAAGTGGATACAACATGAGTAATGAGCTTTATCAAGAAACAACAAACTTAATATTTAGACACATAGACAGATTACAAACAGACGGTGAACTTAAAAAAGGACAATTCTATTCAGATATAGTAGTTACAAGACAAAAGCAGATATAATAGTTACAAGACAAAAGCAGATATAATAGTTACAAGACAAAAGCAGATATAATAGTTACAAGACAAAAGCAGATATAATAGTTACAAGACAAAAGCAGATATAATAGTTACAAGACAAAAGCAGATATAATAGTTACAAGACAAAAGCAGATATAATAGTTACAAGACAAAAGCAGATATAATAGTTACAAGACAAAAGCAGATATAATAGTTACAAGACAAAAGCAGATATAATAGTTACAAGACAAAAGCAGATATAATAGTTACAAGACAAAAGCAGATATAATAGTTACAAGACAAAAGCAGATATAATAGTTACAAGACAAAAGCAGATATAATAGTTACAAGACAAAAGCAGATATAATAGTTACAAGACAAAAGCAGATATAATAGTTACAAGACAAAAGCAGATATAATAGTTACAAGACAAAAGCAGATATAATAGTTACAAGACAAAAGCAGATATAATAGTTACAAGACAAAAGCAGATATAATAGTTACAAGACAAAAGCAGATATAATAGTTACAAGACAAAAGCAGATATAATAGTTACAAGACAAAAGCAGATATAGTAGTTACAAGACAAAAGCAGATATAATAGTTACAAGACAAAAGCAGATATAGTAGTTACAAGACAAAAGCAGATATAATAGTTACAAGACAAAAGCAGATATAATAGTTACAAGACAAAAGCAGATATAATAGTTACAAGACAAAAGCAGATATAATAGTTACAAGACAAAAGCAGATATAGTAGTTACAAGACAAAAGCAGATATAATAGTTACAAGACAAAAGCAGATATAATAGTTACAAGACAAAAGCAGATATAATAGTTACAAGACAAAAGCAGATATAATAGTTACAAGACAAAAGCAGATATAATAGTTACAAGACAAAAGCAGATATAATAGTTACAAGACAAAAGCAGATATAATAGTTACAAGACAAAAGCAGATATAGTAGTTACAAGACAAAAGCAGATATAATAGTTACAAGACAAAAGCAGATATAATAGTTACAAGACAAAAGCAGATATAATAGTTACAAGACAAAAGCAGATATAATAGTTACAAGACAAAAGCAGATATAATAGTTACAAGACAAAAGCAGATATAATAGTTACAAGACAAAAGCAGATATAATAGTTACAAGACAAAAGCAGATATAATAGTTACAAGACAAAAGCAGATATAATAGTTACAAGACAAAAGCAGATATAATAGTTACAAGACAAAAGCAGATATAGTAGTTACAAGACAAAAGCAGATATAATAGTTACAAGACAAAAGCAGATATAATAGTTACAAGACAAAAGCAGATATAATAGTTACAAGACAAAAGCAGATATAATAGTTACAAGACAAAAGCAGATATAATAGTTACAAGACAAAAGCAGATATAATAGTTACAAGACAAAAGCAGATATAATAGTTACAAGACAAAAGCAGATATATTAGTTACAAGACAAAAGCAGATATAATAGTTACAAGACAAAAGCAGATATAATAGTTACAAGACAAAAGCAGATATAATAGTTACAAGACAAAAGCAGATATAATAGTTACAAGACAAAAGCAGATATAATAGTTACAAGACAAAAGCAGATATAATAGTTACAAGACAAAAGCAGATATAATAGTTACAAGACAAAAGCAGATATAATAGTTACAAGACAAAAGCAGATATAATAGTTACAAGACAAAAGCAGATATAATAGTTACAAGACAAAAGCAGATATAATAGTTACAAGACAAAAGCAGATATAATAGTTACAAGACAAAAGCAGATATAATAGTTACAAGACAAAAGCAGATATAATAGTTACAAGACAAAAGCAGATATAATAGTTACAAGACAAAAGATCGCCCACACATAAGATGGATCTCAGAAATAACAGAGACAGAGAAAGACACCATGTCTCAAACGCCCACAAGAACCCGTTCTTGAAATCTCTTCTTAACTTGAAGCTGGGACACAAAATATGATTAAAGAAAGAAGAAGTAGCAATGCAATGCATCGGGAATATAAAATAACACACGTTGCAATCTTCAAGAAGAAGGGCAGACCAAAAAAGATGAAATGATGGAGTTACAGACATCTTAAAACTCTACAATACCACATCATATCAAGCGACTGAGCGTGCACTATCTCGGAAACCGATCATCAGTTAAACTTGCTACGCCCAACGGTAAAAAAAAACAAAGAAGGACAAAAGAAAAGACAACGTTTTTATCATCATAGCACTTGAAACATATTCTCTATCTTCTTCTTCTTTTGTCGCCACACTGCTACCGGATTGTTGCCCAGTGTCGTGGTTTTCTGTTTTGTCTTGCGCTGTTCTGTGATATTCTCTATAAACAGCATCAAATATAGTTCACATTTTTACACTTTTAATTGTCAAAATCTTCATTGTACCGAGTTTACTAGCTCTGCACGTCTTTATTTTTTTTTTTTATTTACCGATCCAGAAGCACTTGAGCATTCAGCTATTCGGCTCGGTGCCGTGGACATCGTAACCCTTCGGTTCGGTGCCACGAACACCGTGAATCTGGTGAACCTGTGACTTTTCTGCCAGCCCACGGAATTGAACCCGCACTCACAGGAGCTTGTCACCCGTAGTCCAACGCGCTACGAACACGCTGGGCAGACGGGCTGCACATCTTCATAGATATCGCCCGCCACCTGCTGAGGGTATTACATAACACGCCCCATTAAACGCCACAGCGGTTTGGAGAGAGATAGGTAATGGAAGGCATGGTTCCTGAAATACCAGGCAGGGAACGACCAAGACGAAAGTCGCTGCAGAACATCAAGGTAACCTTGAGCATGACGCTAGAAGAGATCGGAGAACTTGTAAGAGACCGAGAGAGCTTTTTATGCTGGCTGTGATGAATGCAACGTTCTGCAAAGGACATGCTACTACTTGACAAACTCCTTACTACGGTAATATTCTTAGGTATCACAGGGTAAAATGCAACAGCGAACCGAACGACGCAGTTCTGATTCGAGTTCACGATCTTCGGAGAGCAAGACGCACTGTTTAACCCCTTCGCCACAGAGAACCTCGTTAAATATAACTTCAGTAAACAACAAGATACTCAAAATCAAAGCAAACTGGCTGATGCTACAAATAAGAAAGAGACAATTGAGGTATTTTTGACATATAAAAAGACATGAAGGACTGGAGAAGATCATAATGGAAGGAGGCATTCATGGAAAAGAGAAGAAGAGGAAGACCACGAAAAAGATGGATTCATGATGCAACTGATGATTTAAACATGACGGCTGCAGGGGCAGGACATCTGGCCTATGAGAGAGAGAAATTCGGAGGACTGTTGGGGTGGCAAAGTTCTGCTCGGGACAAGCTATTTGATAATGATGAAACAACAAGACTTGCTCAATACAGATCTTGTTGGAGGAAATATCTTGATGTCTTATGCTTTAATGAAAGCTATAAGAAGAAGAAGAAAACGAAGGAGACGCAACAAGACACACACACACACAGATATATATATATATATTTAACTCTTTCGTCCCGCCGAACCGATATACTGGCTTGTTGTATTCCTTAAGTTGACGTAAAGCCGATGTACTGTCTTTTTTAAAGTATATCAAGCAATATAAGTGCGTCCGAAATAAGAAAATTACGGTGTGAGAGGGTTAATTTATCTACTGAAAAAACGACAGTTATATAATAATTCTAAACAATATAACCCACCACACATACAACATCTCATACAAGAACAAAACAAAAAAACTAAATCACACGACGATGCTTGACAGTCTAAGTGGACGGGAAGGAAAGATAAAAAATATTAAAGGAGATATTGACCTATAAAAGATAACAATCGCGACTTGTTTTGTTGTGCGAGTGACGTTTTGTTAGAGACAACATTTCCATAGATTCCTGGTAAGATAATCAATATCACTATTTCAAACATTAACTATATTAGACTGCTGGTTCTGTGCAGTGAAGCTTACAGAATTACAACACCCGTGCTTTGTAGAAAGGTCCGCAGACAGACAATAGCATCACTTGTTGATAAGTGTATTTTTTATGTGTGAAACATCTCTATAACTGACTGACTGACTGATTGATTGATTGATTGATTCAGTAAATGAATAAATAAATGAGTGATTGATTTGATTGATTGATTCAATGAATAAATGAATAAATAAAGATAGGGACGATTGATTGTGTATTTGATTGCTTGATTGATCGATCGATCGATCGATTGATTGATTGATTTATTGATTGATTGATTCAGTAAATGAATGAATAAAATAAATAAATAAATGAGTGAATGATTGATAGATTGATTGAAAGATTGATTGATTGATTGTTTGATTGATTGTTTGATTGATAGTGCATATCCATTGTTCCTTTTCTTTCTTACACAGAAAGATCTCACCGTCAGTGCACAAACTCCATAAAACCGATCCCTGAACCGAAAAAATAGATCCCTGATGTAATTTTTAAGTAGTTGAAGTCTTTGTAAGAACGTTGGTTTTTAATGAATTTTGCACGGGCAGCGGATTTGCAGCCTACTCTTAACGATTTTCAAATATCAATATTTCTGTTACGTGTTCAACTTGAACACGGTATGAACATCTCCGATGGAACTAAGAACTCAATCTCACTACCAACATTGAGATCATGAATCTCTACAGTGGCGGCTCGTCATTAAGGGCCAGTGGGGCCGGGCCCCACTAAAATATTGTGTAACGCGTATTTATTATTTTATAAATTAAAATATCACAACTCAAAACCATGATTTTTCCGAAAACTTGTGTCTGGCCCCACCAACAAAAATGATCACGAGCCGTCACTGAATCTCTATAACTAAAATATCTTGTACAGAACAAAGTAAATTAGTTTGAAAATTTGGTAGAAACTAAATGTATTGTATACTGACTAATTCCCTGACTTAGAGCTAATCGAAGCAATGATCTGTCCGCTAACAGAGAGTCACTGTGCAAGGTTTTCTGATCTGAATGTGTGACTCTTATTCAGAAATTCACATGAATAGCAGTAAAAGAATGGAACAAACAGCCTAATGCATAGTAAGGCTGGTCTTTTGTTTCATGGGAAAGCTGTAACCATTGATTCAGGCACAGACAACGTGTGAGTTCTAGGAAGCTGAAAGCACGTTCGCTGAAGGTAACAGTTCTCAGAACAATGCGATTCGGCGGAAAGAACATGAATATTCTATCAAACAAGATAAACGTATGAAAGTTGTCGATATACTCTTTTGGTTCTTAAGGTAGGAAATACATGTGCAGAAATATGTTTTGGAATATAAATAGACTGGGTGTGTTTACTTAAGTAGTGGTTTGTCTCATGTGTGTGTGTGTGTGTGCTTACTTAAGTAGTTGTATGTCTCATTTGTGTGTGTGTGTTTAGTTAAGTAGTGGTATGTCTCTTTTGTTTGTTTAGTTAAGTAGTGGTTTGTCACAATTTTGTGTGTGTGTTTAGTTAAAGGGTGGTATGTCTATTTTGTTTCTTTAGTTAAGTAGTGGTATGTCACAATTGTTTGTGTGTGTTTAGTTAAGTAATGGTATTTCACAATTGTGTGTGTGTGTTTAGTTAAGTAGTGGTATGTCTCTTGTGTTTGTTTAGTTAAGTAGAGGTATGTCACAATTGTGTGTGTGTGTTTAGTTAAGTAGTGGTATGTCTCTTTTGTTTGTTTAGTTAAGTAGTGGTATGTCACAATTGTTTGTGTGTGTTTTGTTATGTAGTGGTATGTCACAATTGTTTGTGTGTGTTTTGTTAAGTAGTGGTATGTCACAATTGTTTGTGTGTGTTTAGTTAAGTAGTGGTATGTCACAATTGTTTGTGTGTGTTTCGTTATGTAGTGGTATGTCACAATTGTTTGTGTGTGTTTAGTTAAGTAGAGGTATGTGACAATTGTTTGTGTGTGTTTAGTTAAGTAGAGGTATGTCACAATTGTTTGTGTGTGTTTTATTAAGTAGTGGTATGTCTCTTTTGTTTGTTAAGTGAAGTAGAGGTATGTCACAATTGTGTGTGTGTGTTTAATTAAGTAGTGGTATGTCTCTTTTGTTTGTGTGTGTTTAGTTAAGTAGTGGTATGTCACATTTGTTTGTGTGTGTTTAGTTAAGTAGTGGCGTGTCTCTTTTGTTTGTTTAGTTAAGTAGTGGTTTGCCACAATTGTTTGTGTGTTTAGTTAAATAGTGGTATTTCTATTATGTTTGTTTAGTTAAGTAGTGGTATGTCACAATTGTTTGTGTGTGCTTAGTTAAGTAGTGATATGTCATAATTGTTTGTGTGTGTTTAGTTAAGTAGTGGTATGTCTATTTTGTTTGTTTAGTTAAGTAGTGGTATGTCACAACTGTTTGTGCGTGTTTAGTTAAATAGTGGTATGTCACAATTGTTTGTGTGTGTTTAGTTAAGTAGTGGTATGTCTCAGTGAGAACCACGTTGAGCGATCGTGTAATTTTTATGAGATCGCTGCCTCAGTGTAGGTGAAATCGCGTTCCTAGTCCTATCAGAAACGGACAATAAAATGTAGATCCCTTGTCAAGTTGCGAACATAAAATAACCCTTGATAGATAAAATCGGTAATAGTGGATAATAGTTACGTCTTCAAAATTACATCTAGAACCCTCGCTGGTGCTACGAGGTTCATGCGCTACATTTGAGATATTCCTGTGTAAGAATGAGATCGCAACACACATGGTTACTCAACCGAAATGCAATGATGCTGATTCTATCAATTAATCAATCAATCAATCAATGCATAAGAATTTAGTTTGTTTCAGGAAAACAAAATCAATCTAATAAATAACTCATGAAACATGGATTGAAAAGAAAGTTGTTGAATGACATAAAAAAAAACATACAAATAAAACGTTTATGGCGCGATCAGAAAATGATTGCTGAAAGCAGTAATAAAATTTAATCTAAGAGAAAATCGACAACAGACAGGGTAACGTTCTAATAGAGACACTTCCATGTTAAGATAACTAACAACAACGGATCGTGTAAATTGTTTATATATGTATGATAGTTCGCCCTTGCAATGTAATTTTGAAGATTGTGACATTTTTTGTAGAAATTATATTTTAAATCCTTTTAATGAATCTTGCTTCAGTAGTGGTTTTACTCTCTCTCTCTTTACTCTCTCTGTTCTCTCTCTCTTACTCTATCTTTCTCTTCCCCTTACCCCTCTTACTCTCTTCTCTCTCTCTCTTTATCTTTCTCTCTTCTCTCTCTTTCTCTCCTCTTCTCTCTCTTCTCTCTCTTCTCCTCTCTCTCTCTCTCTCTTCTCTTCTCTTCTCTCTCTCTCTCTATCTATCTATCTATCTATCTATCTCTATCTATCTATCTATCTATCCCTCTCTCTCTAGCCCATGTCTCCTGACGTTCAGGCAGTAACATATGCTAACAATTCTTTTCAATTCTTGGCATTCCTCTGTATTGTGTTCCAGCTGTGATTCATTTCTTTCAATTCTTGTTCTACTGTTCTCCTCCAGGTCGTTTTGGGTCTTCCACGTTTTCGTTTACCCTATGGTTTCCATATCAGTGCAGTTTTTCATGACAGAGTCTGCATGCGTAACACATGTCCAATCTATCTCCAGTGTGTGTTTTTTTAATGATGGTACTGTACAAGCAGTTCTTGGTTAAAGATAGTGTTTGGACAGAACACGCGTAGAATCTTACGTATAGAGGGTCTAACGTTTAGATGTATATGTTATTCTAGCGTTCTACAGCATTCTGATCTGTATATAGCGAATTTACAGCATACTCTTAACAATTTGCAACTGCTAATGGTCTTTTTTAAGTGCTCTTCTTGACTACGGAACCTACGATTTATCGTTCCTCTTCGATAGTACTAGGAACTCTACCTCACCTCCAGTGAGATCACGGATCTATGGAAAAATATTTCCATCGTTCTACACGGGAAACAAGGCGAGTATCTTTTGAGCGAGGACCGAACACCTTCCCCTCCACCCTACAGAGACCACAATTGTGCCTCTAACAGTATGCTCATAATATTCCATCGTAGATGAATTATGCATGATTAGCTCCTGTATTATGTACTATTGTCTCTTGAGATGGTTATATTAGCCGTGTGTGTTTCTTTAGACGTGTGCATGTGTATATGTGTGTGTGCGTGCGTACGTGTGTGGTCGTGTTAGGGGAACTGGATTGAGGGAAGGGCGGAATAGCGCATCGTGTAGAACATTCACTTTTCGAAACAACTAAAAAGCAATGGTTGAGGGGCGCAGTAGCGTACTTGCTAGTGAACTCGCTTCTGATGCTAGTGGTCCTGGTTCAATTTGACAGGGGCGCAGAATATTCTTCTAACTGTAAAGGATTTCAATTAGGTACCAGGAAAAACACTGGGAAGTAAAGGTGACAGGTGTGATGTTGACCACAACACTCATAGTGTGACCGACGGTCAATGAAAAATACAGGCCTAACACTGTATTACTCAATATACCGCAAGGTATGAAAACTGGTCCCTTTATTTCTCTTTTATTGGTTATTGGTTACTGAAATGGCTTCATTACACTCCAAGCAGGCACATAGGTGCTCAGTCTACCCCACTAGACATCGAAGAGTATGCATACTGATTTTTCCTGTGGCCCGCTGGTTAAATATATACATCACTCTGTCTCTCAGGAATGATGATGATAGCGATGATGATAGTGATGACGAAGATTGCGTTTTTAAGTGGTATCATGATGATGTTGGTAATGATGAGATATATAGAGCTGTTAACAACTGTTATACGAAGGTGAAGATGGAGATTTGTTGGACACACCTTGAGAAGAAATGATCAAAGAATATCAAAGTAAGCATTCAAGTGGGATGTAAAGGGTTCAAGAAAGAGAAGACGACCTAAGGAGACCCTGAAACGAACTTTGCTGAGAGAGGCAAGAAATATTGGTCTCAGTTCCATGGAGAAGATTGAGCGAGTTGCCCAGGATAGAGCGGTAATGTAGAAATTGCTTGCAGAGCCTATTAACATATGACAGTACGAGAGGAATTATTATTATGAAGCGTTGTTAGTAATGAGTATGAAGAAGATGATGAAGATGATGATGAGAATTAGGATGATGGAAGTGGTAATCAACGTGTGAAAAGAAATGGGCTGAACAAATTATTCTAAAATTTATTTGTTGTATTTTATTAATAGATTATTGATTGATTGATTAATTGATTGAGTGATTGAGTGATTGATAGGACCATCCTCCTTGCACTCGTTGAGTAACCATGTGTGCTCCGATCCCTTTCTTACACAGAATGATCTCAGTGGCAGTGCACTTACTCCGTAGAACCGGCGAGAGTCTCATTTTTATTAATAGGGTGAGGGTGAGCTATCTCTGTGGCGTGTTGTACGATGCTCGACTCAGACTCAAAAGTATTTGGTTACTGTCCTATACGAAACTATTGGAATATTTGTTTTAGTGATTCATGTTCTCACTGTAAATGAAACTGAGTTCCTAGTCTTATCGAAGGTCTTGTGTTTACATTCATCACGAAAATAAACAATTGGCAGTTTAAAAATGGATGTGAGAGTTGCATGTAAAATCTCTACCTGAGAATAAATATTGAATACAAATTTAAAATAAAATTCGTACGAACTTACACAATCTACAAATTTTTTTTTCCGATCTAGAATCACTTAAGCTGAAAGCTCTTCAGCTCGGTGTCATTGACATCGTAACCCTTCGGTTCAGTGCCACGAACACCGTAAATCTGGGGAACCTGTAGTTTTTCTGCCAGTCCGCGAGTTGAACACGCACATACAGAGGACTTGTCACCCGTAGTCCAACGCGCTACGAACATGCTGGGCACGCGGACGACAACATTACATAAGGAACCCTCTCCATTGCTACATTGTTCATGCATTACTGTTGAGATATTTTTGTGCAGGAAAGAGATCAGAGGACATATGAATATTCACCGAGTCGCAATGATGACAGTTTTATCAATTCATAGATCAATCATAGAGACATACATACACAAATCTATACACACACACATCATAGCACACGAACACATATAAACAGATTCGTCTCCCACACTTTAAATGTGATGCACACATTAAATATTCTTTCGTTTTGTGCATCAGAAATTGATTATAATAAATTCGTTCCAGGAGGGAATACGTCAAGGGAATAGTAACTTAATATTCCCTTTGTCATGAAAACTCCATTGGGAGTAGTGTTAACAAACATGCCTGGAAAAATAACGTGGAATGACGTAATACACTGTAGCATTAACCAGAATTAACTCTTTTCTATAGTCTGTCCCTTAATTCGTGAGCACGTTTGAAATTGATTTTCTCGAAAACTACCTGTTGGATCTCAGTGATTTTTGCATGCAGCCTTAGAATATCCATGACGCTAAAATAAAGCTAACCAGTAGTCCGTAGATGCTACGGATTTTGCACATCGGCAAATTCCTTTGATCTTTTATGACAATTGCAAATACGGGGCTCAAATTTTAGATTTTACAGTATCCCTAGAATTTGTCCATGTCAATTCTATTCATAGGTGTATCTCCATATTAACTTGATAGGTTAAGTAATTAAGAGTGTTGCCCTTTATGTGCAATCGTGAACTTGGATACAATATGCAACAGTTAGTCCTCCTCTTCGGTCACCATTAGACCCCAGGGTGTCTTAACTTCACCACAAATTGTATGATGGTAGACGCATTTGGATATGGAAATGTATACGTTGCTATTTCTCAGTCTGTAATCAAAATATGATTTGTATCATCCCGAATCTGACGATTCCATGAGGTTGATAATTGTTACTGGCTGGACAAATTGTAATCCATCTCGGTGCCAGTACTCGTCTTCCTCTCGGAGCACATGTTCAACACACTTCTTCCAGAACTGCATGTCTATCATTGAGAAGGACTCACGTGTCAGAACTTCAACATCACACATTTTAAACGTCCTGTTCTGTTCGGCAACTTGCCCTTTACTTTAGCCCAGACATGCTCTATCGGATTGAGGTGAGCATGATATGGAGGTAGTCGCAAAGACGTGTGGCGTATTCCGCAATGATTTTGTCAATATGAAACACCTTTGTCTTATTTGTCATCCTCACCAGGTGCAACAACTCGGGTTTCAAATATGTATCATCGAAGCTGACATTTTCCTTAGCAAGCCAAGTCCTAATTTGATCTTTTGTATTTGATGCAGTTAGTACTTTGTCTTCCGCTGATACTGCGTTGTGATAGGATGCATTATCCATTACCAAGCATGATGGTCTGTTTAGAATTGAAAGTAGATCTTTCTCCATCCAGTGCCTGAAAATATGCCCATTCATTTCTGTGTGGTAGTCCCTACCGTCGGTACTTTTGATTGGAAAATAAGTCCAGCGTCATGGACAAGACCTTCTTCACTACTTCCTGCATGTGTTAGTATAATACGCTGGCCTTTGCTGCTTGGTATTTTTCTTTCTGTTCACCGTCTACTGATTGCCATTCTTTAGCATTGGTGTGGTGAGCATTGACCCAGGATTCGTCCAAACATACAATATCATAGCATTGCCTGCCGCTCACGGATCTGCCTCAGGTATTTACTCGGCAGCAATTAAATGTGGCTTTTCACAAATAATATTCCTGCGCCTATAGTTTTTCTGAAGGTGAAGCTCTTACAATTTTTCATAGAGTACTTTTAGAAATGTCTATGCTGCAATCTGATTGCAGTTTTAATTTCAGTTTCCTGAGAGTAACAAGTTGATTTGTCGCAAACATTTTCAAGAGCTCCTGTCTTATGACATCTATGTCAAAGTCGTCAATTGTTCTTTTCCTTCCTTGCTTGACATTAGTGCACTTTGTGTCCTGTTTAATCCATCGGGAAAAGGATTCTCTATTCAGACCAAGCGCCAGTTGCGCTCTGTTTTCGGTTATGAATATCGCAATATAGATGACCTCTCTTAGATTCCCTACGGAAGTGTTGGTATAGTAAAACTGTAACCTTCTGCATTGTTATAAATGTGCACTTCAGACTCATTATGAATGTGATATCAATGTCAGTTTTGATAAGCCAACAAATATGATACAATAGCTTATACAAATAGCGATATACGCCTATAACTATACAATGGTATCCCAATTATAACGTCATATGCTTTCCGCTTTCAAAGTCGACTGAGTTAGGTGCACGGGATTTCGTGAAACTCACGATATTTCAATGTTACCATAATGTATTTTTAGAACAACGCGTCTGTGTACCGTAAATCTGTTACTTTTGTGTACAATCCGGTGAGGTTGATTTTAATATAACCTGAAGAAGAAATATTTCAAACTACATCAAATTTTCTTGGAACAAAAATATTTCTCTAGCGTCATGGATATTCTAAGGCTGCTTGCAAAAATCACTGAGATCCAACAGGTAGTTTTCGAGAAAATCAATTTCAAACGTGCTCACGAATTAATGGACAGACTATAGTGAAAGAGCGCACCATAGTAGGGTGAAGTCAAGTGGTATCATAAAAGAAGAATACTAGAAAAACATTCTAACTCAAACGATCATATCTCAATATTATTATAGTATTATACTATAATCATTTCTCTCGTACCTTTATACGTTACATAGGGCCTGCAAGTAATTTCTCCATACCGCTCTTCTTCTTCTTCTTCTTCTTCTTTGCGTTCGCTCTTTACGACCAATTTCAATCACTCTTTGTGATGTTTGATCTTTGCCAAGAACGTGTATACGTTGCACATTGGTTTATTAGGCCCCTAAACGCATAGACTTCTCACGTTTAGGACACATGCATCCGATTTCATCCAAACCTCCTTAGTCGCCTCTACGACATGCGTGGCAGGTAACAGTGGTTCTATTCTTTACACCCCAAATTTGGGCCCTGGTAACCACTCGGCGTCCATACCGCTCTATCCTGGGCAACTCGCTCAATCTCCTCCATGGAACTGAGACTGATATTTCTTGCCTCTCTCAGCAAAGTTCTGTTTCAGGTCTCCTTAGGTCGACCTATCTTTTGAACCCTTTGCATCCCACTTCAATGCTTGCTTTGATGTTCGTTGATTATTATAGTATAAGGGGGCTGTTTTTCATTTTTTATTGGGAATTTTGTTATACGATTAAACTAGACTTTGAAACTTAACTACTTCGCGTAAATAATAGGGAGTAAACTTTTCGAATTCAGCTAACACAGGTTGCGAGTCCAGTCTACACAACTCACATTCAACAAGAGAGGAAAGGAACCGAGCCGAGCACTTAACACTTCTTTATGCTAGTTTGCAGAAGTGGGAAGTGCCAGAAATGTCTTTTTTGTCATGCAAACTTTTTATTTATTTATTATTCTTGATCAATTACTCAAGATATAGTAGCATGTCCTTTTTGTGGAACGTTGCTTTCATCACAGAACGCCTGAAAAACTCTCTGTCTCTAGTAGGTTCTCCCGCCTCCTACAGCGTCATGTTCAAGGTTTCTTTCATGTCCTGCTGCCACCTTCGTCTTGGTCGTCCCCTGCCTCGTACTCCAGGAATCATGCTTTTCATTACCATTCTCTCCAAGCCACTGTGAAGTGACCAAGATATTACATTTTCCGGGACATGATGTTATTTATGAGCCTATGCACCTTGATATGCAGGTCTTGTAGGATGTCTGTTTTTCCCATCTCTGTCCAGGATGTTCTGAGAATATTTCTGTAACACCTTGTTTTAAATGCTTCAATTTTGTTTTTTAATGCCTGTATTATGGTCCACGATTCACATCTAATATGTTCATCAATTACTATATTACTGAAGTAAACAAAAGTCAAGTCCAATCTTTAGACCGAATAAGAGGGGCACAAAATTGAATTGAAGACAATTCTGGAAGAGAAAGATAGCAGTTGGTTGGAAATACTGGACAGCGCCATGTGTGTGAGTGTAAGTGTGTGCGTGTGCCTGTATGTGTCGTGTGAGAAGAGGGGTGGGGAGAACGTCCTCTGTTTAAAAAAAAATGAATACCCATTAATGTTATTGGTTATTGATTGCTGAACCGATGTCATTTAACTTCGGGAAAATCCATAGGTGTGTCCAGTCTTCTCCAACAGATGTCGAAGGGTATGCATACTGATGGTTCTTATAATGTGATTAATTATTCGTTGATGATTTTATTTGAAATAACCAAACATGTTAATTAATACTTCAAAGATATACTACTCTCTTGGGATACAAACTTCAAAGACGAAAGCCGATTCTGGTCTCTTATTGCTCTCGGCATCATTGTCCGACTTTGTGGACAATCGCATTGGGCACAGCAACGCGCTGCTATCTAACTAATATAATGATATTTAACTCAAATATCAAGGCTGTCCTTCTATATGGAGTGTAGACACGGTGAACAACTAAGGGGAACACCAAAACGTTGCAGACATTCATCAATAGATTCCTGTGCAGGATGCTCCATTTGCAATAGTATGACAGGATAACAAAAAAGGAACTGTGGGATAGATCGGAACACACACGCCAAGTGAAACAAGAGATAAGGAACAGAAGGTGGCGATGAATAGGACACACACTGAGAAGACCTCCGGACAGCATCATCAGACAGGCCCTCCGATGGAACCCTCAGGGTAATAGAGGTAAAGGATGACCCATGAACACCTGGAGACGGAGAAGGAATGTAAGAAAATGAGAGAGAGTGGAGAGATCTGGGAAAGATATAATTGGATAGGAGAGCTTGGAAGGCCTTAGTTACGGACCTATGCCTCTCTAGGGGCGAAGGGTGAAGAAGAAGAAGAAAGATAAAACATGCGAATATATTGATGATAATGATGATGATAATAATGATAATTGTTATACTATAACTGCTGTCTACATATTTCCCTGTTTCCCTGTTGTGTGTTTAACCAGCGAGCCATCAGTATGCACGCCCTCGACATATGTTGGAGGAGACTGCGTTCTTATGGATCTGCTCGGAGTGCAATGACGTCGATTCAGTTACCAATAACCAAAAGCAATAACAGCCCATTGCTTTAGAGACTGCAGTAAACATCAATATGTCGTCCAAAAACCGACTGTTTCATTTCATAACACCAAGTTCCCATAATAAGGGCAGCTTCTTCTGTGTGTCAGGAAAATTAGATACACCATCATCTGTAAAAGCTGTGGGATAATCTACATCGGTGAAACTTGCAGACTACTGGGTGAAAATTTTGTGCAGAATATGTTATTTCTGATAGGGATCACTTTTCGGTTTAGGTTCAGTTTAATGACCATACACACCGTTAATAACCATAAACAACATCAGCAACAATGGTCCAGTAATTAGTTCACTGGTCTCTTAGACGGGTGGTCTAGCTTTGAATTCCAGCTTGAGATTTTATCCGACCATAAACGGTTTCTTAGTTCGACCAAACTGCAATTGGGTAAAAAAAAAAAAAAAAAAGTAGCTCTACGAAAAGAAATACAGTTAACCACATAATCCATCATGTAATTTTAGCAAAAGAATAATACTGGTTTAAAATCGTATTCCCCAGTATAGGATATGATTTGAAATCAGGGTGTTTTTTTTTGTTGACTTTACTTAGATAAAAGTGGTATTTATGTCCCTAGTTTTTGCTCTGTGTTCTTCTGATCATCACACTTTTTTATTAAAAATATAAATTTGATTCCATTTTCAAATCATTTATTTTTCTGTTTACCTGATTTTTCTACCTAAACGGGATTCGCAGTATAACTATGGGTCCGAACTGGGATCGCTTTCACAAACTACGTGTTATTCATTGCCTGGTACATCTGATTCTTTGCCCGCCTACCCAGCGTGTTCGTAGCGCGTTGGACTACGGGTGACAAGTCCTCTGTGAGTGCGGGTGCAATTCCGTGGACTGGCAGAAAAGCCACAGGTTCCCCAGATTTACGGTGTTCGTGGCACCGACCGAAGGGTTACGATGTCCATGATACCAAGCCGAAGAGCTGAAAGCTCAAGTGCTTCTCGATCGAAAAATAAAATCTGATTCTTCAGTAACTGTTCAAAATAGGTACCTGAACTTTCTAAGTTGGAATACAATTGTTTATCGTGAATGAATCTACACTTTCGATGATAGTTTCAACTAGTTAATAGTTAATAGTTACCGTGGTCACCATCGACGTCGACGCTAACAGCTTTCTCTTGTCATTTTCTTGAAGTGTGTGTGCAATAGTAAGCGTGAAAAAACAGCTAATAAGAGGTGAAAATATTTTTCATGAAAGTCAATATAAAGCGAGATGAAATAGAAAGAACTCTCGAACTGCTTTCAAAATACAATTGAAGAAAACGGTTTGCTCTCTCATGCAAGTACTTCCTTGGCGGGCCCACATAAAGATAACATATTTGAATATCTTCACTCTAAATATAACAACAATGGAGACTAACCAAAAAAAAGAAATTAAAAGTACGTAGTCTGGTCATGACAATTCAGATGTTAAATAGTATGAAGAAACTATGATATTACATGCACCGTAGTCTCAATGGTTAAGACGTTTGTCTTGCGTTCTGAAGGATGGAGGTTCGAATCAGGACTTCATCGTTCAGTTCATATATGCATTTTTTTCGGAACTTTCCAGGATTGTAGTTGGAGCTGCAACTTCGTACTTTATGAACCACACTTGACAGGTGGTTGGCTGTTTCTACAAAAAGAAACATAGACGTATGGAAAACCAAGTGCAATGAAGTCAATCAATGAGTTCACCATAAGCTGCAAACCGAAATTATTCGAAAGATCGGTACCATCAGCATCTTTAGTATAAACAACAAAACAGAAGACATTATAGAATAGATGAACCTCAGAAGTATGATGGAATTCAGAGATTGGATGGCAGGCAAAACAAGTAGTCCAAAAACAATAAAAACTGGTAATCGGGGTAGATGACGCTCAACAACCCGGGAGGGAAGGTCGTCTAAAGGTAGCTACCCTATAAGAAAATAGCAACCTGCTGCCTTGCAGGTCGGCTGGGGACAGCCCAAGGCTGACGGAGAGTGAACCCAGTAAACGCTGGCTAATACCGGACACATCGCCGAAGGATAAGCACCAGAGCTCCAAATGGCACTGAAGATGTGACGAAGCACACCAATGCTAAGGTTGCATGAATCAGATTCCCACATGAATGAGATTTATGGGGAAATCTGGTACACCAGTCTAAGCGATGATCGCGAGAGAGAATTCAGAGGTATCAGAGGCTGTATGAAACATCATATACGAGGCGAACTCGAGGGAACTTGTCAGAACTCTCCATATACCCTGAACACTGAAAGGCGCAACATGAATCGACAATAGATAGATTGATAGATTGTCGAGAATTTAAGGATGTCAAAAGTAAAAATGTAGCTAATGCAGAACTAAAGATGATGGTGAAAATTCACAAATACATCTTCTTAAAACATTGACACTGACGCCGGGAGTACACTGATGTTGTTGTTGTTCATCGTGTAAGACTCTTCCCATGTACGTATGATTTGTATTTCATTGTTACTACCGTTTACACAATCATATACTACCTATGTTTACAGTATCTTCTTCTTCGAACGCGACCACTTGTCAACCACTCTATGTGATGTGTATGTGATCTGAACCTAAGAGTGATTGTACGTTGTGTCAGTTATGAGCCTACAAGTAGGTCAAAACATCCGATCTCTGCGCTGCTTTTTATTTACTAGGGTAGCATCTTTAAGACCTACACTAGTCACCTCTTACGACATGTATTGTAGGTTGCAGTGGTACTATTCTTTGCTTCCTTTGCGCGCCCCGGCACCACACAAGCGGTTTACGGTATCAATATATGGGTCTCAATGGCGAAGTAGTTATAAGTCGTTTGCCTGTTGTTTGCCTGTCGTATGTCTGTCGTTTGTCTGTCGTTTGTCTGTCGTTTGTCTGTCGTTTGTCTGTCGTTTGCCTGTCGTTTGTCTGTCATTTGTCTGTCGTTTGCCTGTCGTTTGTCTGTCGTTTGTCTGTCGTTTGCCTGTTGTTTTCCTGTTGTTTGCCTGTTGTTTGCCTGTCGTTTGCCTGTTGTTTGCCTGTTGTTTGCCTGTTGTTTGCCTGTTGTTTGCCTGTTGTTTGCCTGTTGTTTGCCTGTTGTTTGCCTGTTGTTTGCCTGTTGTTTGCCTGTTGTTTGCCTGCTGTTTGCCTGTTGTTATGCCGTTTTTCCTGTTGTACTAAGGTTGTAGGCTCGAATCGGACGAGACACATATACAATTTTCATGGTATCCCTAGAAGTGTTGAGGAGCTAGAAAATGTATGCTTTATTCAATGCTCTCGACAGATGAGAAAGAAGAGACATATGGGAAAATCCAGTGAATCAAGTCAATCCTTTACCTGGATCTTTGAAAGTATCAATATTTGTGTTCCTGTTGTTGTATATATATCTTTGTTTCGTCTGATCTTTTTCTGTTAGTGTTCACTAAACAGCAATTATAAGCTCATGGTTCTGGTCATGTGTCTTGATATCTAAGATTTGGTGGGTTTTTTGGGGTGTGTGTTTTTGTTGCTTTGATTCACGATTGAAATTACTTCTTCACTGTGTCTCTCGTTCATTACTTCTTAAAATTACAATATGTCTCTGTCAATGGTCTATTATCTATTGTCTATTCCCATGTGGAAGATGTAGTTGGCTGTCCACTCTTGACGTTAAGCGTAGAGATGGGAGCTTAATTGCGTTATATGCCAGATGAGTCACCTTGTTGAACCATTACTGTCAATGGTACTTACTTTATTTATTTATTGATGCATCTTTTCTTGAGAGCCTCATCTGTTTCTTTCCTTGTTTATATAGAGACCCTTCTAGAATAAATTAGTGGAAGCACTTATTGGTATGTCTTCATTATTGATGGTGTACTGTTAATGTTTCTTGTATTTTGTAAAATTACAGTACTTTGTTTTAATATCTTTTGTTATTGGTTGCAACATCAGTTGCAACATCGTGCATTTATGTAATATTAAACATAACAGTTCAACTTTAAAACGAAAAATAAATACTATCTGTCAGCACGATTTTCCTTTCTTTTGAAAATATTTATTTTCCATCATATTCTTCTCTTTTTCTTCAGCACTTCATATCGACCACTTGTTAAACCACTATTTGTGATCTGTATATGATCTAAGCATAAAGTGATTGTCGTTGGGACATTTATGCGCCTACAGTAGGCCAGCACATCTGATTTCTACAACACTTTTCATTTACTAAGGTAGTTCAGTGCGTCATTGAGCGTCTGTAGCTCAAGCGGTAGTGAGCTCAATCACAAACCCAAGCGTACCTGGTTCAAACCACGGTGGCATATTTCAAAGCAAATTCGTTTCGTGGATTTTTACAAAGGTAAAAAGACCTCACCTGTTCAGAAAGTAATGACAAACTACTGAATGTATAAGTCATCATCATCACCTTTCAACTCCCATCGGAGCACAGGTCTTCAACAAACTTCTTCCATCTTTTCCTCTCTCTTGCCATCCCTTCCAATTCTTTCCATGTTTTGCCTATCCTCTTATATCGCCTCAGCTCTTTCTCCAGGTCTGCCTAGGCCTTCCCTACTCCTCTTCCTGCGGGTTCCAAAACAATGCCTGCTTGCGATGCTTCCGTCGTCTTCTCAATGTATGTCCATCCATCGCCACGTCTCTTCCTGAGCTCTCTCTCCACTGGTATCTGTTTTGTTCTCTCCCTGAGTTCCTCGTTTGTAATCTTATCATACCATCTCAATCCTTCTATCCTACGTAAACATCCATTTACGAAGGTCTGCAGTTTTCTGATAGTTTCCTTTGTGGTCTTCCATGTTTCAGAGCCATAGAACAGCACTGACTTCACATTTGACTGGAAAATTCTCAGTTTTTGTTTGTTTTGATCTCCTTGCCTTCCATATCTTACTCAATGCAATAAAGTTCCCTCTTGCTTTTGTATTCTTATCTTAACATCTTTGTTTGTTCCTCCTTCTGTGTCTATGTTACTTCCAAGGTATGTGTATGATTCTACATCCTGCAGTGCTGTTTCCTCCAGCATAATCTGGTTTACATTTGCAGCATTTATTCTCATGACCTTGGTCTTCCCCTGTGTATTTTCAAACCTAGCTGCTGAGACTTATTATTTAGGTTATTCATTTTGTCTTTAATCTGTGCGGGGTTGTGAGACAGCAAAGCCAGATCGTCTGCAAAATCCAGGTCCTCCAGTTGTTTCACAAGTGTCCATTGTATTCCCCTCTGTTATCCGTTGTTGATTTCATGATCCAATCTATGGCCAGCAAGAACAGGAATGGTGATAACAAGCATCCCTGCCTCACCCTGTTCTTATCTCAAAGGATTCCGTCAGATGGCCCTCGTGTATGACTCTACATTTCATTCCTTCATACGTTTTCTTTATTAGGTTTGCAATCTTGGGTGGAACTCCATAGTGTATTAATAGTTTCCACAATGATTCCTTATCCAGACTATCAAACGCCTTTTCATAATCCACAAAACCTATGTATAGTGGTGAATTCCACTCCAAGCTTTGTTCCACTATAATGCGCAGTGTAGCTATCTGGTCTGTGCAGGATCTATTCTTACGGAACCCTGCTTGTTCTTCTCTCAGTTGTTTATGAACGTATAAGTGGTGCCTAGAAAATCAATGACTCGTTTACTGTGGTTGATAGCTACATCCTGTAAAGGATATGCCACGATTTTCATTTTCATTCATTTCAGCTTCCCTAGGCCCCTACCTCAGTCGCCTCTTACAACATGCCTTGTAGATCGCAGTGTTACTATTATTTGCTCTCCTTGTGGGCCCCGACAACACCCGGCGTCCCATCATATAAGTGATATCAAACACAGTTAAGTTCAATCAGAGAAACACAAATAGGGGATCGAATGAACGATATGCACATAGGGTGCCCTCATATATAAACGGTACTTTTTAAGTTATTGATCGCCCAAGTGGTTACCAGGGCCAAAATTTGAGGTAAAGAATAGAACCACTATTACCTGCCACGCATGTCGTAAGAGGTTTGTCTAAAATCGGGTGCACATGTCCTAAACGTGTATGCGTTTAGGGGCCTACTAAACCAATGTGCAACGTATACACGTTCTTGGCAATGGTCAAACATATCACAAAGAGTGATTAAAGTTGGTGGTAAAGAACGAAGAAAAAGAAGAAGAAGTTATTGATAGTGTACACTAACTCTGCAAGTACAGACACCCATCTGTCTATATGACTATGGATTTGATGTTGTCGCTCATTAAAACCCGTTCGTTGGTTCGCTAGCCTAGATCACTACCACCAAACTTCGTCGGCAGCAAAGATATGAAAAAATGTACATTAATAAAGCAGGAGAACAAGTGCAATCCAAGACACAATGTGAAAATCTTCTGCTATTTCCACCAAAACAAAGCTCAGGTAATTCAGCTCAAATGTGAAATTTGTGCCGCTGTATGGCTCGGAAACTTGGCGAGTCACCAAGTTAAATACAATTAAAACTCAGACATTTGTCAACAAATATTTTTGTGCGTATTCTCAAGCTGAGATATGACATAGTTACAATCACAGGCCTGTAGATAAGAACAGGGCAGGAACCACTGATGAACCGGATTAAGAGGAGAAAATAGCCATGGTTTAACAGGTTTTAAAGCCGAAGGATTAACTTCATTGTACCTGGTTTTACCCCATACGGCTCAGTCCCTCTCTGCAGAAATGGCACGTCACCTGCCGAGAGTATTGCACAAAGCACGAACTCCGTAGCTCCAAAAACAATCTAGGGTCTCTGGAAAAACTGCACTCGTGAACAGAACGGCGCGGTCAGGTTTCGAACCCACGACCTTCGACTCACAAGGCAAAGGGCTTAACCCTTAGCCACAGAGACCCTTGAAATAGAAATAGCCATGGGTCGGGCATAGCCTACGGAAGACAGGCGAATGTCACTAAACAAGCGCTTGGTGGAACCCGCAAGGAAAACGAAAAAGAGGACGTCGTAAACAAACCTGGAGACGCAATCTTCTTGAGGAAATGAAGTAAGGGTGCTCGTACGACAAAGAGACTTTAGCGGCTACAACTCAATTAGAGAAGATCTATTTCGAATCACATCGTATACAAAAATGTCCACACGAAACTCTGAGAAATGACACGAAACTTCTAGAAACACACATTACTAACTAGAGACTAATGACACGAAGCTGCTTGAAGCACACATTACTAACTTGAGACAAATGACACGAAGCTGCTTGAAGCACACATTACTAACTTGAGACCAATGAAACGAAGCTGCTAAAAGCATACATTACTAACTTGAGACAAATGACACGAAGCTGCGAGACGCACACATTACTAACTTGAGACAAATGACACGAAGCTGTGAACGTACACGTTACTAACTTGAGACAAATGACACGAAGCTGCTAGAAGCACACATTACTAACGTGAGACAAATGACACGAACTGAGAGCTTACAAACGACAGCACAATAATTACTAACGTGAGACAAATTACATGAATTTATCATATATAAACATTATTTAAGACTAATAGCTGACATAGACTTCTCAAAAACAAACACAATTTATGTCTATCAATTCACAGGCAGTTTTGCAAGTAAATGCTATAAATATGTGACAATATACATAAATGTTCCCTAATTAAGCATTATCTAAATGTATCTAATGTTGTATCTAAAGGATTGAGCCAGTTGCCCAGGATAGAGCGGTATGGAGAAATTACTTGCAGGTCCTATGTAACGTATAACGGTACGAGATGAATTATTTATTATTATAATATACATAAATGTTCCTAATTAAGTATTATCTAATAGGATATATATATCTCTCTCGATCCCTGCCTAGACTGATGAACCAACTTTTATCTTGAATTTTACTGTTGCTTTGAGGGACTCCGTAACTCCGTACAGCTTCTCGCGAAGCTCTGTGTTAACGGGCCAAGTTTCTTTTCTCGGGCTGCTAACCGCTGGCAGTCTTGCTGTATGTGCTCTGCTGTCATGTCCACCTTTTCACAGTGACACAGGTTAGTTGTGCCAATTTTAAATTTGTGAAACATGTGGGCTCGAGTTTTTATGGCGTACGGAGGCGGATTATGGCAACTTGTAATAGGATCTAATGTTGTATCTAAAGGATTGAACGAGTTGCCCAGGATAGAGCGGTATGGAGAAATTACTTGCAGGCTCTATGTAACGTATAATGGTACGAGAGGAATTATTATTTATTACAATATACATAATTGTTCCCAAATTAAGCATTATCTAATAGGATCTAAAGCCGAAGGATTGACTTTATTGCACCAGGTTTTACCCCATATGGCTCGACCCCTCTCTGCAGTAATGGCACGACATCTGCCGAGAGTACTGCACAAAGCACGAACTCCATAACTCCTGCAACAATCTTAGATGTCTCTTCTTCTTCTTTGCGTTCGTTCTCTACGACTAATTTTTATCACTCTTTGTGATATGTTTGATCTTTGCCAAGAACGTGTATACGTTGCACATTGGTTTGGTAGGCCCTAAACGCATAGACTTCTACACGCTTAGGACACGTGCATCCGATTTCAGCCCAAACTCCTTAGTCGCCTCATGCGCGGCAGGTAACAGTGGTTCTACTCTTTACACCCCAAATTTGGACCCCGGTAACCACTCGGGCGCTTACATGTCCGTGATATATCCGTGAACAGAACGTCGCGGTCCTGATTCAAACCCACGACCTTTGTAACGCCAATCAAGGTCTTAACCACTTAACCACTTAACCACTTAACCACTTAACCACAGAGACCCTGAACATTATTTAAGAATGACAACTGATACGAAGCTTCCGGAGACAAAGCCAATACAATCGTTTACAAAAAAGTGAGAGTTTTCAGAAACAAGCATTGCTAATATGTGACAAATGACAAAGAGTTTCCAAAAGTAAACAATATATAAGTTTGACAAATGACACCAAGTTTCCATAAGAAACATTATTTCATTATTGTCACAATTTTGTGACAACACAAATTTTTCAGAGGCAAATATATATTTTTTTAATCCCTTGGTCCTACTGAACCTATATACTGTCTTATTGTATTTTTTAAGATATACTAGTTAATTCAGCTTATATTGCAATAAAAGTGCATTAGAGGTTAACAATTTACGAAGCGAATGGGTTAATACTACAAAAAACACGAACTTTCCAGAAGCCGAAATTGTTTAACTATGGCAAATAAAGTTAAACTTACACCATAAGCCAAAATAACTTTGGCCAGTCTATTGTCACGAAGTTTTTATAAATATTATTTGTGTGTGACTGTTGTCACGAAGTTTTCAGAAACAAACAATATTTATTAGTTATAATTGTTCTAAGTATTATTACCTTTCCGTTGATATAGTGCATTAAACCATTATGAAGCACTGCACCTCAATAGAGAATTATACAGCCAGGTGAGTAGCGCATATCTCCAAACTTCAGCGGTGAGGAAATACTTTGTGATAATGATAATGGTGACAGAAATAATCAATGGCTCGTTGACGGCGAGGACTCGTTCGTGGAAATAGGCGTACGCGTCGTTGTCTGATTGCGAGTTGTTTCATCAGAAGAGACCGATTCGCAGTCGCTGTCTCACCGCCACATTCCAGCAGTTGGATGGAACACGCGCTCCTAAAGATAGTATCTGATGCCGGGCGGGCCCACTTTGGAAGAGAGAGGATGCCAGAACGAATCTTCAGCCATGCCCAGGAGGATCTGACAGCCCTACTTACTAGACACGTGGCTAGTATGGTGAATACTTAAGTTGCGCTGCTCAACTATAAAATCACTGAAGTGCTCGCGACGTGTTGTTAGGGACTTGAGATGTCCGTTAGAACGAACACGAAACGAAGCCTGACCTGGTCATAGCGTTGCTGAGTGACTGATTTCTTTAAACAACCAATCAAGAAGAAGCAAAAATAAGCGAATATAAATTCAGTTTATGGTGTATCGATTAAGAAAGTGGGCGTAGAATGATCCGATAATGATTTCTGTAAAGTATTTATGGAACCATTGTTTGCCTGCTTCCAACATCATTTATTTTACTCCAAGTTCGTCCAAGATTTCCTGTGAGGCAGTGTGGTAAAACATCCTACGTAACTATAAATCTGTTTGTGAATGTATGCATGCTTAACACCACATTGCACATTTTAAACAAAAAACATACGCAAACTTCTTTATATATCAACTTTGTCGACTTTTAAAAGAGATTCGATCGTATATAACATGCTGTGATAAGAAAAATATGAAGTCGTTATTGAATACCACAGAAAGTGTACAAATTAAACCACAATTTTATGTAGAGGTCTTCTGTAAAGTAGTCCACAAAGACAAAGTATTGGAACCATTAGAAATTAATGTCACCAGCAATCTTCCTCGTGACTATAGACTGGATGATAAGACAAACAATAGAGGGTGTAAAAAAGAGGAATACACAAGAAGAAAGAAATTCAAGACAACTCCTTCTGCAGGAAAGGTCATGAGTATTGTCTTTTTGGGGACATTGAAGGTGTAATTCTTGTGGATGTTATGCCAAGAGAAGAGACAAGCAATTCGCAAAGCTTACATTAACACATTGAAAATGCTCAATCAACGTTTCCGCAGAATTCGACCCCACAATAATCCAGCAGACTTGTTTCTCCTTTCCGGCAAAGCACACCCTCATACAAGTCTGGCAACACGGAAAGCAATCCCCAAACTGAGTTGAACTGTACTACCTCATCAACAATATAGTCCAGATTTGACACCCTCTAATTTTCATGTTTGGTTCACTTTTTTTTTCTCCGATCCAGAAGCACTTGAGCTTTCAGCTCTTCGGCTCAGTGCCATGGACATTGTAACACTTCGGTTCAGTGCCACGAACACCGTGAATCTGAAGAACCTGTGGCTTTTCTGCCAGCCCACGGAAATGAACCGCACTCACATGGGACTTGTCACCCGTCGTCGAACGCGCTATGAACACGCTTGACAGGCGGGCATTTGGTTCACTTAAAGATGCATTCCGCGGGACAAGATTTGATGAGGGAGTGATTCCTTTAGCGAAAATTTAGCTACACAATCTGGTACAGACTAGTGAAACACGTACAAACAAAGTACTATAGTTTTACAAAAACAGAAACAGTGACGATAAACAGCAACGTTTCGACCAACAAGGCCTTTATCAAGCAAACGAACAAACAGGAGTGACAAATTAAAATGAAACACAAATGGACGACCAAATACAAACGTATCTAAGGAAAAGCTGTTTGTTCGTTTGCTTGATAAAGGCCTTGTTGGTCGAAACGTTGCTTTATCGTCACTGTTTCTGTTTTTAAAACTATAGTACTTGTTTGTACGTGTTTCACTATTTACCAAGTTTTACTGCAGTCTTTCCCCTATTTTGGTACAGACTAGGAATACATACCTTTATTTTGTGCTTCTATAAAACCGTACAAGTTGATGGATATTATGTTGAATAATTAAAATTATTTTTTTAAACTTAACATAACCTCCATGTTGAATAATACAGATGCTTAAATGACATGTCTATGCATATTGGGTATACATTTCATGCATTTTGATTAAACAGTTTGTGAGAAAACTGGTGTGTTGCATTACTTTCTGAACGCCCTAGTATATCACAAGTCTCAACCTCCGTTTTACTTGAATACATTTCCAGGTGTCATCACTTATACAATGTTTCTTGTCTATCTTTTCCTCCAACATTGGAATGTTTATCTTATGTCATTTGTCTTCAATGTTCTGCTCAATTTCTATTTCAAGTGACTCGAACCTGTTCTTAGATTCGAGCTGATATTTCTCTTTTACTTCTTTATTTTGTATTCTTTGACTGTCTATTCGCAGTCGGTGTTTTTATTTAGAATTATAAATTCTCAATTACATTTTCAAATGAACCTACGCAAAAGTTATGATCACTTCATACGTTGCACTGGTGGACATCCAACAATAATTTTCTGAATTTTGAATTTATGCAAATATGACCAATCTGATTCCTGATCATCCCGTCAGGAGAGTGTCAAGTAAGATGGAAATCTCCTTGTGGACAAAGATGGTAACTCCAATAACTAAGTCCAACAGCATACATAACCAGCCAGTCTTTCTCTGTTCCCATACAATGAGTTTATTTCTTATTTTCTATAACTCTCTCCACCACTACATTGTCACTACCAACCTTTGCATTACATTCTTCCATTACTATTAATATGTCACGTTTAGGAGTTTTGTTAGGTTCATTATGCATCTATTCATAAAGCATGCCATTCTTATCATCATCCGCTTGATTAGTTGGTGCCTAGCACTGCAATATTATCATCGTAACATGTCTGCTAATCATCATGATCATCATCATTGGCATATTTGTCTCAGGAGACAATAAGTTTTGCGTCACGTAGTTTGTTCTGCGCTGAATCATGGCTTTTTGCATTTATTTCGTTGTTCGTTTTTAGTTACATATTTTCATTTTAGGTCCGTTAAGAACTATTTGTTTGACTCTACATCTTGTTTGTTGTACGAGAGGAGAAATTCTTCACCTCTCTTGTATTCTTTGCTTGATAAAAACCTTTTGGTCGAAACGTTGATGTGTATTGTTATTGTTTTTGTATTTTGTAAAGCTACAGTACTTTGAATTTACGTGTTTCGCCATTGCTAAATACGTTTACTGCAGTCTTCCCCTATATCGATAATACTATGTGCTGAATCACAACGTTTCTTGTGGCTGTAATGGCCTATTCTGGAGTGGAAATCCTTGTCACAATAAACAAATGTTGATTTCATATCCTTTACATGACTTTGCGAATCAACCCAGCTTTTAATCCTGTTTGTTATTTTCTAGGCATTATTACGTTCAGTAGTTTGTCATTGCTTTGAACGGGCGGTACCATCGTCAATTTGCAACCAAATTGTCCACAGCGTGATTCGAACTCAGAACGTAGGGGTTAATAGACTGAGTTATTATCCCCTAACAGAGCAGTTCACATATTTAGGTATCAACTTCGATTGCACATTAAATGTTAAAAAAAAATTATGATACGAATTGGCAATTCAACATCAGCTTTAAAAAGTCTAAATAAAATATGGAACTGCAAGTTATATAGTACTAAAACTAAATTACGAATTTTCAATTCAAATGTTGTATCAATCCTAACATATGCCAGCGAGAGTTGGAAAATGACTAAAGATATAGAAAGCAAGTTGAATGTATTTGAAAATAGATGTCTGCAAAAAATAATGAATATAAAATGGACGAGTTCAGGAGAAGTGATGAAATCAGAGACATGTCTGGTCAACCACTAGTGACAACTGTTATAAGAAAGAGAAGATGGAGATATGTTGGGCACACCTTGAAGAGAAATGATCAACGAATATCAAAGCAGGCATTGAAGTGGTATACAAAGGGTTCAAGAAAGAGAGGATGACCAAAGGAGACCCTGAAACGAACTTTGCTGAGAGAGGCAAGAAATATAGTCTCAGTTCCATGGATGAGATTGAGCGAGTTGCCCAGGATAGAGCGGTATGGAGAAATTACTTGCGGACCCTATGTAACGTATAACGGTACGAGAGGAATTATTATTATTATCCCCTAAGCCACAGAAGCCACATGCCACAATAAACGGGTTCTAATTATTTGATAAGAGATAGGTTCTTATTCTAACATGCTATTTGCTACTCTAGCTGACATCATTATGCCACCACTTTCACATACCTTTTTCATCATCATTTCTCCATGAGTAAATGAGCGTTAGTCAGCGAACCACCCTTTTACCTGTTCCAGGCCATCTCACCTCACCCCAATAAGTCTAATTCCTATCGTGTTATACGTTCATAACTTTAAGTGCAGAATGAACTGACGAATATATTGATGTCTCTCACTACCTGACCTGAGTATTATGTGCTCTATAGCAGACGCTGTTTATTAAAGATACGACTTGGTGAAGTTCTTTTTCTAGAGAGCTAGCTGTGTTTTTGAAAAAGATCGTCTGCAAGGCTAGGCAATGAATTCCGTAAAAAATACAGGTTTGTGGTTCGAATTCTGCGTTTGGTAACCTTTTTTTCTGGTAGCCCCTAATACTTGCGCATTGTCTATTATTGATCATATTCATTGGCCCCGGTGCTCCTCTATCACCATAGTTCAGTGAACAAGACATCAATGTCTCTCGCTAATTTCCGTACGAGCTCAGTGACAAGACATCAATGTCTTGCAATTTCTACAGAGCTCAAGTAAGTCTCTGCTAATTTACGTACAGAGCTCAGTGAACAAGACATCAATGTCTCTCGCTAACCTCCGTACAGAGCTCAGTGAACAAGACATCAATGTCTCTCGTTAACCTCGCGTACCGAGCTCAGTGAAGAAGACATTAATGTCTCTCGTTAACCTCGCGTACAGAGCTCAGTGAAGACATACATTAATGTCTCTGTTACACTGCACGGTCAGAGAGATTATTTAAGATATAAACGACGTTAAGATGTCTCCCCAAACCTGCAATTGTTTAACAAACTGAAAATAACATTGATACCTGTCTACAACTTCATGTTGCCAGTTATGTTAATCACTTGTTGAACTTACCTCATAACAGTTGTTTTAATTAGCAGTTTTCCATACTATACATTGTTAAACTCTGCCTCTAAATATCTTCTCCAAGTATTTCTAGACTTTCTTCTCTATCGTTTTCTTCTGCGGATTCCTTCTTGTTATATTTCCTTTTGGTTTTCTGAAGGCGTGTCCTAATAGTTTCTTCAATTTCTCTCTTACTGACACTTGTGCTTGTTTGCTTAGTGTTGTTCTATTTTCCAGTTGTCCATTAGGGTGAAAACAAATGTTGTTCTGTGAACTTTCGGAGGAAGAGGCACCAGGGCAGACCACTGCTCAGATATAAAGATGTCTGCAAAACCTCAATGAAAACTTTTCTATAGATCCCAGCACATGGGAGGGACTAGCTGATGACAGAGTTGTGTGGAAAGCCAAATTACGGAAGGGCGCAGAGTCTTTTGAGAAGAGACTTATGTACGAGCTGAACGACAAGAGAGAAAAGCGAAAACTCAGAAGTTGTCACAGTAAAACACTTGCCTATTGACCGTCTGTAAAGATGAAAAGGGCCATATATATAGGGTGATCAGATTTTGAACATAAATAATAAACTGGACAGACATTAGCGATACACAATTGTTACATAAAAAATAAACCATGCGAACACATTATTGTTTTTATTTACTTGTTTATTTATTTTACTCACAAATCATGACGAGTGACAATTCAGTACCATTTAATTTGTAGTTTTACCCGTTAAATGCATTTCACTGCTTTTTAGATGGATCAATACACTTTTTTACGTTTCCAACTATTCTATTCATTCTCCATAATCAATTTATGCTAAGGGTAAGTTGTTCCAACTCACAGTATTGCACTTCAATAACAATTGAGTCTTCAGAATTTAACATGAAAAACATTCCGGGAACAATGAGAGAGAGAGAGAGAGAGAGAGAGAGAGAGAGAAAGGACGAGCAATCAAAACAGAATGATAACTTGTACGAATGAAAACAGTAAGAATCTATGGCAGACTTTCATTTGATAACAATCTCTTCATGCAACTCTCTTTCTTATTGTTGGTTTTCTCCAGATCGGATCTGATCCGATCTGACCAGATCAGATTTGTAGGTTTCCTCATATCCTATCTTATTTGAATAAAAAATATTTATTTTATATAATACTTTCTTTTGTTTGAAATATATTTTAGGTTTCTGTGTTGTAAAGGTTATGTGCTCGCCTCTCACTCAATGGTACTCGGTTCGTTCCCTCGTGGAGCTATCGGGATCTTTTTTCAGAGATATCCGATTTCAGTGTAGGTGTGATCAAGTTTCTAGTCATATCAGAGATTGAAGATAAAACATCCCATGTTCAAATTGAGCACGCAAAAGAACCATTGCAGTTAAAAATCGATAAGACCAGACTGGAAAGCCGCTGCCCAAGCAAAATGTATTTGCAAGATTCCATTAAAAAAAATTCCTATAAAATATTTTTCACACTCTTCTAAATTACATAATGAGCACAAGGAGTTTTTTAAGAACCCTAGAGGAAGCAACGGAAGTAACGAATATGATCAACAAATAAACACGGTATAGGTATTAAAAGCTTCCGAAAAAACAAATAGACAAACACGGGACTCGATAGGGGCCCTCGTCCGTGCTATGGAGTTCGTGCACTGCCGCTGAGATCTTCATCTGTAAGAAAGAGATTGGGGCACACATGGTTACGTATCGAAGTGCAATGATGATGGCCCTATCAATCAGTCAATCAATCAATATTTTTTTATATTAGTTTCCAATTATATACTTACTTTGTTTTGTATCTTTTCTCTTATTGCCTCTCAGTCTAATATTTGCCTCTCCAGTCTAATATTTGCCTCTCCAGTCTAATATTTGCCTCTCCAGTCTAATATTTGCCTCTCCAGTCTAATATTTGCCTCTCCAGTCTAATATTTGCCTCTCCAGTCTAATATTTGCCTCTCCAGTCTAATATTTGCCTCTCCAGTCTAATATTTGCCTCTCCAGTCTAATATTTGCCTCTCCAGTCTAATGTTATTTGTTTGTCTATATATTTCAATTAATCTGAGACTGAATCTCTGCATTAAGGCAATATTGCAACAATATTATAATTATACTTTATCATACAAAAGCGTGTACTGGCCGACTACTATCTCGAACCAAGAATTGCTTGCACGATGCCAACAAGAGAATATGGGCACTATCATCCGAAGACGACGATGGAGATGGATTGGACATGTGATGCTCCGACACAAAAACTGCACTGAGATGGACTCCAGAGGGTAGGCGAAAGCGTGAAAGACCCAAGACGACCTGGAGGAGAACGATAGAGCAAGAACTGAAGGAAATGAATCATAGCTGGAACACAATACAGAGGAAGGCCATGAACAGGGAAGAATGGTGTGCGTTTGTTGCTGCCCTAAACGTCAAGGGCGTAACAGGATAAAGAAGATACAAACTTATAGAAGCCATTTCATTCTGAAAGGACAGGTTTGTTTATAAAGAAAATGTCGACCAAACACTCCTGGGGTTTCGAAAAATATAGAGTGGGGTGGCATTGTAATTAAAAATCTATTTCTTTTTAAATATTTCCTTTTGTGATGTTTGTATTTCTTGTTCTATTGTACTGTTAATATTAATCTTTTATCTAAAATTTGTTCAGATAATTGGATTGATCAGTTTTAACAATATTATAAAATTATCTCTTCATAATTAGTTCTTTGTTCATTTTATCACACGTTAGATTTGGATAAACATTGCCTTAAGTTGGGTTTGTGATGGATCAGTGCGATGTGCGGAAACATACAAATCTGATCTGGTCAGAGCGGATCAGATCAGATCTGGAGAAAACCGAGGAGAGGCTGCGGGGATACGTAATAAATTGGCGCTTAAGGAGAAAGGCACGCATTTATGGTATCATATAAGTCACCCGAGTGGTTACCGGGGCCCAAATTTGGGATGTAAAGAATAGAACCACTGTCACCTGCCACGCATATCGTAAGAGTCGATTAAGGAGGTTTGGCTGAAATCGGATGCACATGTCCTAAACGTGTAGAAGTTTATGCATTTAGGGGCCTACCAACCAATGTGCAACGTATACACGTTCTTGGCAAAGATCAAACATATCAGAAAGAGTGATTAAAATTGGTCGTAAAGAACGAACGCAAAAGAAGAAGAAGAATAGTATCATATAAGCAAGCAAAAATGAATAATAAAATAATAAAACTAACAAATCTCTAAAGTATCGACTATAAGTCTTCTTCAGGAAACATACAAAACTCAGAGTGAATCCTAAATGAACTAAATCATGGATCGAAATAGTATGGATGTAGAGGATTCATATTTACCTTGTCTGCGCAAGTGAAGGAAAGAACATTGAAGAAGATAAGAAATAAATCAAAGTTAACACGCAATATATATATCATTACTGTTTGTGATTATTTTGATGGGGATATTAAGAGAACCTCTTTGTGAGTGTTGATTAACCTGATTTAATCTTTTCAATAGCTCATTTTACTGACAATGGTGTATGTAGGCACGCGGTTGTTTCGTCAATAATGACTACAGCAGTATTGGTATCAATAGTCGGTAATTCTATTAACGAATAATAATAATAATAAAAATAGCCGTCCATCGCAAGCGATGATGATAACAGTCTCAGACGTGTGTTGCTGCACCTCTCTGGTGTGTATGTGAAGGTGACTGTATCCAGGATTGAGTCCAATCCTAGAACACAATCCCCAACCACAGGTGGGGCATCCATGATCAAGGTTATACATGTGCGTGTTGTGTGTTCTGTCTTTTCGCGCTGCTCGTTGTCTCAGCTCCTCACCGACACGATGATTTTCCGCTATGCGGGTTTCTCTTGTCACAGCGCTACATTTGACGACCTCGAGCGAGGGATTCCCAGCACGTGGTATCTATATCAAAACATTTCAGAGACACTTTAAGAGTGTCTTTAAAGCGTTTTTCTGTCCACCAGCTGAACGTCTGCCCCCTTCAAGTTCGTGATACATCAATTGTTTTGGGATGCGTTTATCAGGCATTCGAGCAACGTGACCGGCCCATCTCACTTGGACCTTATGCAACAGGGTGTTGACGCTTGGGATCTTTGCTCTTGTGAGGACTTCGCTATCTGGATTTTTGTCCTGCCAGATTATTTTTAGTATTCTGCGTAGACAGCTTGTGTGGAAGTGGTTTAGTTTTCTTGCGTGTCTGCTATACACTATCCATGTCTCACTTGCGTACAGCTGCGTAGTTAGCACTATTGACGAATATAACAGTCAGCTCGGTAGTTGTTTCAACGATTATAACAGATTCATATATTTATCTTTTGAAAATAAATATTTATATATTTCTGCATATATAACTGATTAACGGCACCAATGAGAGAGAGTTGTGGAGATACATGATCGCCTACGCCGGCAGACATGGCACTTGATTGATTGATTGGTTTCGAAACAACTTAATCACATTTTTATTCAGAAACACATTGTTTTCTTGAAACTCTGGTTAATGTTAAAGTCGGAGGAATTAAATAGGGCGCCAAAATGTATCACACGGTCGTCACAGTGCCCGCGGTTGCCTCGTTGGACAGCGCTGGACTACACTATGGACAAAATAGTGAAGAATTATCTCCAACGTCAGCAGGCACGACACCTGATGATGATACCATTCTGGAGAACAAAAACTGAAAAATTAGACAGAATGAGATGTATGCACTTATAACGCTCTCATATGTGCTAGGGCATCTACTGAAGCAATCTGTGTCAGCGATCGTACACGAAATTGCAGCTTACACAATATTTCCGGCGACGATTCAAGTTTTTCCAAAAGATGTAGTATGTATATTCATTATAACCGTTATTGTTGGTCTTATTTCGGAAACGAATAGAAAAGAGACATGTTACACAGAACCAAAGGGAAATAATGCTAAAATACAAAAAGATGTCTGCCATGGGAAACCTGACGTTGACTTTATTTATGTTTATTGTTTTCACGATCTGCCAGAATTTCTCATCATCAAATGCAAAAAGAATTGGAGAAATAAATATTAATGCATATAGGTTTGTTGTAGTTTTTTATGATCTCAATAGTGACTAGTGCATTATGTTAGATAAAATCTAGTATTGTTATCACCGTATGTATTCAGTATTAGTATTGTAATCAAACCACAAAGTGAAAGTTGACAAAACACATGATAAACTTTATAAGTTTATAAACACATTCTGACTCTTCTTCGCAAGTAGTACATTTTATGTTTGTTGGCCTACATTTTCTGACATAACCAGAAAAAAGGCTCGTCCTTTGAAAAATGTATGCCTCGGCTTAAAGTTTTAATTCCCTTAATAACAATAAAAACATACTATATCATACATGATGATGATACTTACTAGCCTTCTGAAGATCATAGTTTAAGTTATAAAATACTTTGTAAGTTTATTGATACTCAGTACTGACCATGTTTCAATCACGACATGTTTGGATCCTGTTACAGTTGATTCTCCAATCCCCCCAGCAGAAAATAGTGAGAGTTGGAGGACATTTTTGAAAAGTAACCAATCATTCAATGTGTAAGTGAACTGGAAGAAGTTTTAAGAGAAGGCAGTGACATATATTCTAAATATTAGTCCAGTTTAAACAAGAATTAACACTTTACTGACTGTAGTGGATGACAGTCAAATCCAAAGTACCAGGATAGTAACATGCCAACTGTGAGTGTGCCAATAGTATTGCTAAAATTATGTATCTCCTGTGTTATATATATATATATATACATATATATATATATAAATCATGTAGCCCTTTCAGACCTTAGGGTATGAAGTGTCTGTCACTTCACATTTATATATCCTAGCGAGCAGTAGGTAGGAAAGCCAATTCCTTTTCACATGTGTTGAGTGTGGAATTAAACTCACAGCCCTCTTGTGTCCGAGTCTATAGACGAATGCTTAACCATCCCACCCTAAAGGTTATGTACCCTTCTAAAATCACATTCTAAGACCACAAAAATTATTCTGTGTAGCAATGTCAGCAGTGAGAATGTTATATTTTTTTTATTTTCATTGGTTTTTTTTAAAAATGGGTAATTGTGGAAATCAGACTTCTAGCAGGTGGTTCTAACCATAAGAATGATTTAATTAAGCGACTGTATTGGATTTCTCATGGCTAAAATAAAATGAAACACAGAATAATCAATTGTTAGCTACTATGATACTGTCCTAATATGTTGCACCAATGTATTGAAGGTTTTAATAAGAAACATAAGCTGAGCTTATTAGAACTAAAACTCAAAGTAATTGTTGAATATGACAGCAGCTGACACATTTTTTACTGTTCAGCTTTTGTTCACATTATGATAGCAGAATTGTTTTGGAGAAAGCATTCATTAATCATGGAGAACTAACAATTTTATGGCTTTATAATGATTTAAATTTGTAGTTAATTTTTAAAAATTTATTTTGTTAAATACATTTGTTTCGAATGAAATACTTGATATTATCAAACATACTATAAAACAAGAATACTCAGGATTAGTGCTATTCAAAATGTTAAAAGTAGTTGTCCATGGTGTACTGAAAATGTATCTTGTGTCTTTACCACTTTAACTTCATTGATGTTTCTTTTCATCTTTGGGATGTAAAGATCCACCTTAATTCAATTTCATTAAACTCTCAGAGAAAAGGTGAGGGTCATGTTTTACCATGCATATGAAGGATACCTTACACATGCGTACCCATATGATGAGCTGCAGCCTTTAACTTGTGCTGGTCATGATACCTGGGGCAGGTAGATATGTATTTTTTCTATTTGTGTGTGTATACATATATATATATAATATTTTGCTTACGTTATGTGCACATTTATAATGTTCTTGCATGTATATTATTTACTGTGCATTTTCATACTCCATCACAAAATAGTAATAAAATGATATTTTATGTGAAGTAGATACAGGGTGCTACGATTTTTAACCGTGGCAATATCACAATGCTTGGCTATTTTACATCTTTCGGCAGTGTCTGCGTCTTTCATTTTACTTTGGGGTCCGGATTTGTTTCCATAACTCTAACTTTATAAGAACTGTTCATAAAACAGCGGAGGTTTGAGTTTGAAGTTTCTCTTCTCCAAGATGGATTGACTATTAGGGCTAACAGCTTTTATCTGTTTGGGGTTTGAAATTGGAGTTTCTCCTCTCCTAGGATTGTTGTCCAGAGTATATTTGAGAAGATAATATTGTGGTTTTCTCTATACCCACAGTATCCACATGAGAGATAGTTTATCTTCCTTCCTTGACAACTATTTATAACTTTCAGGGCATTATGGGTGCCATGCTTAACTCTTTCCACGCTTTAAGCCGCACACTGCGCCATGGCGGAAGTCCGTTGCACGCTTTAAGCCGCACACTGCGCCATAGAGTTGCTTCCCTTATAAGAAGTCTTTCTAGTTTTACTTCTTCTGTTTTACTTATAGTACTTTTTAACCTTGTTATTCTGTTAGGTTGTCCAGTTTACTTCAATTTAGTATATAATAATATATATAAATGTTTATTTATTGATAAGTAGTTGGGATCGAATTTTTTTTTTTTTTTTTTTACTTCCCTGAAGTTAACTTGCTTAAAATTGAGGAAATAAATGGGCTGAAAGAGTTAAGCAGATGGTCTGCAGAGGTTTCTACTATACTGCACACGCAAAATAGCTTGAGAAATCTCTTTCAACGCAGTCTTAAAAACCTAAACTAACTAAATACCTTCAACACTTATTCACCCAGCCTAGAAAAAACATTTCCAGAATCATTAATAGTATACCAGTTATTATCTCCAAAAGTGTCTTGTCTTATCTTATCCACAAGGGCTGAGAAGTGTCATGGAGAGTTTCAGTTTACATCCTATTCTAGGTGTGTTGCATCTGTAGTTGTTAGCCTTTAACTCTTTCCATGCTTTTCACTGCACACTGCGCCATGGCAGAAGTCTGTTGCACGCCATTAGCCGCACACTGCACCATAGAGTTGCATCCTTTATAAGAAGTCTTTCTAGTTTTACTTCTACTGTTTTACTTATACTACTTTTCAACCTTGTTATTCTATTGGGTTGTCCAGTTTTCTTCAATTTAGTATATAATAATATAGATATGTTTATTTATTGATGAGTAGTTAGGATCATTTTTTTTATTTTTAGTTATGTTTTTTATCTCTCTTGAATTAACTGTTTAAAAATTGAGGAAATAACTCTGCGTGGAAAGAGTTAATGTCCCAGGATATCTGTGATAATATCTATCCATGAGGGTCTGGGTTGTTGGTTGTTATAGGCAGCGAGATGGTGGTAGATCTGGTTTCATTCTCAATAGGGGGCCGAATCATTTTATTTGTTGTCTTCTAATTTATTGAATCCATCGTGAGATTCCAACGACATTTCTAATATCTCATTTCTCGATGTATCCCATCTTGTAACATTGATGGCTTTTCTTAAAGTCTTAAACTGTGCCAGTACACATCATACATGCATAGAGTATATAAGGACACACATGTGAGTTAGTCTCAGATGGAGAGATGGAGAAGTGGGAATTTACATTGTGACACCAGGGGGGAAAATAAAAATAAAATGACATACCCACAAACAAACACTCCATACTTCATTACTCATGAATCATTACAACGGGACAGAGTAATCCTTCTCACTGGTGTAAAATCAATGCGACATGCTCTTACAGGACTGAAAAGTATTCTCCTGAATGAACTAAAGTCCTCTTGCTAACTCTTTCTCAGGAATCTATGTAGCGTAGAATTAGATACTCACCTCTTAATTTCCAAAGGTACTTAGTTCACACCCTGTGGAGCCATCGAGATATTTTTCTCAGAATAGGGAGATCAAGTTCCTAGTACTATTGAGACAGACGATAAAATGTAGGTTCCATGTTCAATCTGAGCAGTATAAAAAAATTTTTTTTTATATATATATTATAAAAATATAATCTAATGTTCAACTTGAAGTGAATCATACAGTTCATTCAAGCTATTGATGTTGTGTTGCGATATCTGGCAGAATAATTGCAAAGAAGAATATACCTTATTACCTGTTAACTAACATTGCAGTTTATCATTTTATTATTTCCTATTTCACATGTTTTATTTTATGTATATGAACAGCTATAATCATATTATTTAAAGTTTGAAGAAATCTATTGCCTGCAGCATTTGGTTCATATTTAGTAAGAATGTGAACAATTAACACACTTGTAAATTTAAAATAATTGCCTATTTACTTGTTCTATTATTTCTAATTCCTGTCTTTCCTTACCCCAGTTATTCCTTGACACTAATTGATGCAATGGACACACTTTTAGTTATGGGTAACTACACAGAGTTCAGTCGCATCGCACAGATCCTCATCGACAAGGAGAAAGCTTTTTGACATAGATATCAATGTTTCTGTGTTTGAAACAAATATAAGAAGTAAGTTACATTATATAATTGATCAGCTTTTTTTTTAAAACTTAAGACAGCCTTATTAGCTATTAATTCTTCTTCTTGTGTTTGCCCACTATGAATTTAGGCATAGTCAGGGCGCCTGGTATGTCACTTCTGACTGTTTTTTGCATGAAGGCCTGCATTCCTTTTTAATCAGTGTCCCGCCAGTTAACGAACCTTTTCGTCTGGGTCTTTCTCTCTTTCTCCTCTACTTGTTATCAGTGAATCCATATATTTGAAACTTTTCATTCTCTCCAAATACTATTGTCATAAAAGATATCACCAACCTTAGTATATGTTAGACAAAGCTACATCATATATTTTCACTTAAATAGTTTGGAGCATGTGTACAAGTAAGTAATAATTTTACTTTTGTCTCCACATGATTCAAGCACAAATATTTTTTGTGAATAAACAGTGATGTGATGTAACAGTATGAATTTTAAGCCACAATCTAATTTTTAGAGTTTCAGTTAAATACTCAAATTGTGTGATAACCATCACCAAATGAAATAGGTCAGCTTGGCAACCATATATTGCAGATTTGGACTGGTCCGTATCCTGAGTATGACAGTTTGATTATGCATTACAACCTTAATGTGTATAAATGTATATTTTGGTCCTCCTCTGTAGTATCCACTTCATAGAGTTGCACACTTTGTCAATGGTGGGAGTCTTCTGGATTTGAAAAAATGCTTACTGTCCGAAAACAAAAAGTAAGAAAGAAAAGCTGAAGTTAATATTCCGTTTTGATTGTAAGAAGAAGAAGAAGGAACTATATATTTTTAATGCTCACATTTCATTATGATGTGCTTGTTACTGCTACCAAAACTCGTTATTTACAGTGGAACATAGAACTAGATGCCTAATTAAATGCTGGAAGTTAATATTTCTGGAATTGTTGAGTTTTATAAATCAATATTTTTCACAGAAATAAATATTGTTCATAATTTCTCCAAAACAAGCTAGCTATAGCATAGTCCCAATTTGTTTTAAGTGTATGACATATACATTTTTGGTATCAGTATTTAATAAAATAAGGAAACCCATTAGGCTATTGTTGAGAGATCCGAACCAAATAAGTAGCTGCTGTCAGTCACGAAGATGAAGACAAATTACAGTTGTATGAACATGCTATCAGATCTTTCCACTGGACATCTGATTTGTTGCTTTCTTTACCTCTTTTAAGTTATGTGGAGCATCAAGCTTGGTTTCATCACATATGGCTTCATCACATATAGTGGATGGTGTCCATATCTATTACTGTTGTTAGTCACAAAGAAGAAGAAGAAAAACTACAGTTGTATAAATATGCTTTCAGATCTTTGTGTGTTTTGCTTAAACTATTTTTAAAGGAACAGTCTAAGAAAACTGACACACAGAAAAATAAATGAATTGACAACATAAACGAGTGAACAGGTCTCAGTGTTAAATTTTAGTTTAGTCGTCAGATCATCATCACTGCACATCGAACTATTTAGTCCTTAAGTGCTCTGATCTTTACCTCAGTATGTCTCTCAGCGTGTGGCAACTAATGACCCCATTTATAGTTTGGTTTACTATTCTTCTTTAGCTTCCAGTCTAGTGATCTTGTCTAGCTACACCACATTTGATTTGGTATTCTTGTAGTCTGGTTAGTGTTGCAGATTCATCACCATTTCTTGAATTTTTTTTTTTTTCCGATCCAGAAGTGTGTGAGCTCTTTGGCTCAGTGCCATGGACATCGTAACCCTTTGGTTCGGTGCCATGAACACTGTAAATCTGGAAAACCTGTGGCTTTTCTGCTAGCCCGCGAAATTGAACCCGCACTCACATGGAGCTTGTCACCCGTAGTCCAACGCGCTACGAACACAATGGGCAGGCGGGCAACTCTTGAATTCTTTATACACCCTCTCTCATTTTGTAAATTCAGAATATCAGCCTAGTCCATTGCTCACCTGCTTCTACAGGAGCTATACCTGCAAACCTCTTCAGAGACTTCACTATTGCCTTCGAATCCAACCTGTCTCAATCTTCCTGAGCATATTGACTCATTGAGAAAGCAGGATAAACGTCTGAGACCAGCCAGACCATCGCTTTAGTTACTGCTATGATTTCTATAGTCATACTGCTTGTAGTAAGGTCCCAGTGTGACATTAAGTAAAATGTTTATAATAGACAGATCTGTAAATGTTGACATCAAGATTATCCCATCAGTACCCCATGACATCTACAATAATAGTCATGGATGATTATAACTTTTATATAAGAATTTCAATGCATGCATTTAACTGAATTGTAATAATAGTAATTTTGTTTCAAAAGTTGTTGGTGGTTTATTATCTGCTCATTTAATGATGAAAAGAGCGGGAATGCTCCTGGAACCAGCCTGGCCGTGTAGCGGACCACTCCTGAGGATGGCTGATAACATTGCTCGCAAGATTTTGCCAGGTTCGTTTTACTACAGCAACATGTGAACACATTTGTATATAGTAATAGCTTTATATTTATAGTAATTGTTTAACTGATTGCCTACTAAAGCCACTGAGAGCATCAAAATCGCTCTCTACTCACAGTGGCAAACCGCTGTGAGTGTCATGGTTTGTTTCCTATTTAAATTAATTATATAGTTACATTCTCCCTTTCTGTTTTGTTGGAGTTTTTTTCCCTCATAATTTCACCCTGTATGTACAAATGTAGCTGTAATTTTCTCATTTTAAAGACTAAATTTGTGGAATATATGTAGTTTTGTAGATAATTTAATGATATGCTAGCAAAATATGAAAGAATAAATTAAGAACTGGCAACAATCTGACCACATTAAGATCAATTTGACAATGAAACAAATAATGACACAGTCCATTAATATTTGTCTTTTTGTTTTAAGCATTTGACACAGCCACTGGTATGCCATATGGTACTGTCAACCTTAAATATGGTGTTCCAAAAGGCGAGACAACCATCACATGCACTGCTTGCATAGGAACTTTCATCATCGAGTTTGGAACTTTAAGTCGTCTCACTGGAGATCCCATATTTGAGAAAACAGCTATTCGAGCTATAAGAGCTTTATGGAAGTACAGATCTAATCTTGGACTGGTGAGATATGTGTTTTTAACTATCTGATTGAATAGGTTAATATATCTTCTTCTTTTGTCGTCACACTGCTAGCGGGTTGTTGCCCAGTGTTGCAGTTGTCTGTTTTTTGTCTTGCGCTATTCTGGTGGCTTGAGTGATTGTTATTTTTGCTCCTTAGCAGGATTCTGCTATGCCATCTAACCATTTTTTCGTGGTCTTCCTCTCGCCTTCTTTCCTGATGTTCTGTTGTAGAAGACTCTGTATACTGAGGAGTTTGGATGCATTCTGATAAAGTGGCTAAACCAGAAAGCGTGCAAACTAAAGACAGTAGTTTTTAATTTTTGTTTATTTTTAACTCTAAACCTATTTTAGACACACTTATGCAAATAAGAAAAAATGAAAGAACCTCTGTTTTTATACCATGAGGTATATTTTAATAAATGTAATATTATTTGTGAAATTATAATTTTGTTTCAGCTAGGCAATCATATTGATGTCAGTAATGGAAAGTGGACGGCACAGGACTCTGGAATAGGTGGCGGCATTGACTCTTACTTTGAGTATTTGGTGAAAGGAGCTATTATGTTTAACATTCCAGAACTTCTGTACATGTTTAGAGGTAATTTGATTGTCATTGTTCGGAGTGGGGTGGGGAGAGATAAGATGTAATTGTTAGGGATGATCGGTTAGAAGCTGACCCAAGTTCAGTGAACCAAAACACTAGGAGAACTTTACCCGATAAAAGTAGGTAAAGGAACCCTTTTTCATACCTCAAGATATATCGGGTAATATATTGTTAGGCCCGTATATTTTTTCATTAACATCATGCCTTCTGTCTTTACTTCCTATTGTTTTTTCTGGTACCCCATTGAGGATGGGTTGACCCGAGAGTCATTACGGTCAGAAAAATATTCTAGTTCACTGTGGGATTGAACCCGGGCCATGTGCCTAAGAAGCAAGTTTGCTAATAACTATGCTACTGCAGCTATCAATTCTATATTTGTAATAACTCTTACAATATCTTGTATCCATTGCTTGATAAAGACCTTTCCGTCAAAACATTGATTTAGTGTGTTGTGGTTTCCTAGGTAGAGAAGATTAGAACCACTGTGTTCAGTTTCCATTTAGTTATTTGCATCACTGTTTGCATATTCAGTTTCTGTTTCGTTAATTTACATTTGTTATGTACTCAGTTGTATGAGGACTATCATCATAGCACTCTGGACACGTCCATGGGTGCTCCGATTTCCACCTCAACAAATCCAGCAGCGTCCAGCGGCCCAACAGACCAGTTCGATGTTCATTAATCAATCTCTTTGCATTTTTGGTAAATCGTTCTTTTCGAGCCGCACCAATATCGACACCCATCTCTCTCAATCTGGTCAGCGAGTGGGATTCACAACCCTGAAACTCCTCTGTTCTCAAAGACTCTCTTGGTTATTGGTTACTAAACTGACGTCATTGCACTCCGGCAGACCCATAGGTGCTCAGTCTCCCCAACAGATATCGAAGAGTATGCATACTGATGGTTCCTGTGGCTCCTGATTAAACACACCTCTCACTCTGCCTCTCAGGCATCCAGTTCAACTTGAACAACGGGTAACTCCAAACTGCTTAAATCGCTTGATTAATTCAACATCGATTTTACTGTCCTCATCCAACAGGGAGTCGCGAAGAGACCGAAGAATATCCCCTTATCCATCTTCAATTCCCCAACAATCGATGCTGTTGATGCAAGCCTGTCCGCTCTCTCATTACCGTAAACACCTGCATGCCCAGGACAGTATATCCACATAAGCCGCTGGAGGTTAGAAACTTCTATAGACGACATCCACTCATACCGAAACCTGCCCTTCTCAATACTCTCTCAATACGTTAAGTATGTCATTTCGATCCATGGCAGTTTCCTCTGATATTGCAGCCGTGCCAACCAATCTATCAACTCGTTCATATAATGATGTGTATTCATTTCTGTTTAGTTAGTTAAATTTGTTGTTTGTCTAATTTTTTAAAAATTATCTACTTCTGTGTTTGCATGTTAGTTTCTGTTAAATTTGTTTTTTACATCTGTGTTTAATTAATTTTTAGTTGTGTTTAGACACTGGAATCTCATGGATTTATTTCCTGGAGATCTGTTTCTTCATATGTAATTCTGTTTTTATTTTCTACCAAGTTAATTTATTTTTGCATGTAATTTTATTGTGACAAGTTGGTAAATAAATAGTTGTTTCTGAAATATCTAATACACAGAATATGAAGTTTCCATCAAGAAGTACCTAAAGAGAGATGATTGGTACATGTGGGCACAGATGTCTAAAGGAACAATTACACTACCACTATTCACATCTTTAGATGGATACTGGCCTAGCATTAAAGTGAGTTTATCTTTGTTTTTGTAATCATCTTTGATATCTTCTTCTTCTTCTGCTTATACTCTCATGCTAGAGTCAGGAAGTCTTCATGTGAAATGGGTGGACTGCATTCGGCGGTTACATCTCAAGACCCTGACTTGGCTATACACACCTGAAAATGCTGGAGTTCTGGGCAGCAAACATGCTGCTTAATCAAACTGGCAGAAGTATGGACAGAATTGATAAAGTTCATTTAGTATGCACCCAGTTATGGAATATGGGCAAGTCTCAGGAACGATTTCAAGAATTGGGAGTTCAGTCTGGATGTGCCAGACAATGTCTTCTTTGAGTAAAGAGAAGATAGAATAATAAACTTTTCATGGGGACAACGAGTAGGTGGACTTTTCGATGGCTGCTGAAGCGAAGGACAGGGTCATGGAAAGACCCAATGTGCTGTGAGGTCAGTCATTTACCCTAACATGAGTCTCTTAACATTTAAAACTTCCGACAACACTGTTCCAGGTTCTGATGGCATTCGATATTGCGATATTAGCGACTTATCGAACAATGACATCGAGAGCCTGACCAAAGAATTCAACGTCAGCATCGAGGACGGTGAGAACAAGGAGGAGTTACTTCACAGCTACCTACTGCCATTGCCGAAGCCTAACAAAGATCACTCTTAGATAGCTAGCTACAGAGTTATAATAATGTAAAATATGACAGGCCAGCTTCTAGAGATAATCGTAGCACATCAACTGGCATGGGACCTTGAATATCATCATATCTTCTCACCCACTCTTGGAGGTTACAGATCTGGAAAGGAAACATGGTGTATCGCTGCGGTCTTCACCTATGATGTCTTTATGGGCTTCCATGCAGGTATCGAAACATATGCAATGGGGATGGACTTTTCCTCTTTCACCAGTCTTATTCAACTGATACACTGTGACGGTCACAAAATAACAACATAATGGGAGAGGTAGAACATTGTCATTTGCTGATGATATTCTGTGTATAAACACGGGAAAGACAGGAAGGAGACTGTTGGTGAGATACAGGAGAAACTCGACCGCATCACAGACGGATGTGATGTCAATCCTATAAAAGCAGCAGTAACATAGTTCTCCCTTAATAATCGCACTGTTAACACATGTACGCCTGTTCTGAGACTGTGCCGTGTTGATATATTTGGAGGTAAATCGATGCAATTTTTTAGTGTGAAATTTGATCGCAGCCTGTGCTTCATGGACCATGTTGAGCATGTCATTGTCATGACATGTTATGGTATGGTGACAATGAGAGTTATAGCGGTTGCTAATGTCGATCAATGGCTGTTTGTCATTCTGTATCGCGCTGGTTTATTCAACCATTCAATATGCAGTGGCCATCCTCACTATTACTAAGGCGCAAATCAAACAACTGGCGAGAATACAGAAGGCAGCTATGCGTTACACTAGGGATATACCCTTCATAGCGATTAAGTTTCACCTTGATTTCCCAACTATGGAATAAATATAGACTCAAGATAGTTAAGCACATTCTTATCCCAAAGTAAGGGCTAAAGAGGATCATCCATTGCACTAGGTGCTCAGCATCAGAAGTGGAGATTGGTTAAAGATGGGAAATTAGTGGGTAGGCCATGCTCCAGACACTGTTCGCTTGTAATCGGGCTCACAAATATTGACCTAGAGGAAGAATGTTTACCGGTGCTTTCAATAATATGAGAACACCTTTTCGACCATCAATAAATTAGATAAAAGTTGCATAGGGAAGAATCCTGTGGCGTTGGATGCAGACACCAAGGCCATCATTAATAAAGATGACATTGTGATGGATTGGAAGTTCACCACGAGAAGTCCACATAGGCCTTCTCTGCAAGCTCATACGGCAGAATGGTCAAGGAAGCCAGTGGTATATTTAGTATGACAACAAGTAGCATGGCAATAGAAGTAATGGTCACCCGAGTGGTTACCGGGGCCCAAATTTGGGGTGTAAAGAATAGAACCACTGCTACCTGCCACGCATGTCGTAAGAGGCGACTAAGGAGGTTTGGCTGAAATCGGATGCACGTCCTAAACATGTAGAAGTCTATGCGTTTAAGGGTCTCAACCAATTGCAACGAAACGTTGGCAAGATCAAACATATCTCAAAGTGATTAAAATTGGTTGTAAAGAACAAACGCAAGAAGAAGAAGTAATGGTGTGGCAAAGGCACACCTTGGCTGTAGTCATAAAGCTACACTATGATGATAGTCCTTATATAAAAGATGACTGCTCTATCTATGTGACAGATTGAATAATAGAGACAAGACTTAACATCTACTATTTGTTGCCAGGGTATGCTTGGTGATATAGATGAGGCTATGAAAACTATGCACAACTTCCATCAAGTTTGGAGGCAGTATGGATTCACACCCGAGTACTACAACATTCCAAAGGCTGATGTTCACAGTGGGAGAGAAGGGTATCCTCTCCGACCAGGTGCGTACATGTCATTGTTAGGGAAAGTTGACTTAATGTCTCAAGACTTGTTAAATTATATTTTGCTTTTTTTCTTCTTTTCTGTAATCCTGTTTTGCCTCACAGCATAAAGATAATAAGAAATTTCTAGAATGGGCTTTGGCTTCGCGAGAAGCTGTAGCCTTAAAACCACGGTAGCATTCATGATAAAATCTGGTTCATCGGTCTAGGCGGAGATCGCGAGAGAGAGAGAGAGAATGGGCTTTTGTGTGCACTTCATAAATAATGTTTATCATTGAATGAAAATCTTGGCATATCCTAAAGGACGTAGCCATCAACCACAGTAAACGAGTCGTTGATTTTTAGGCACCACTTACACGTTCAGTAGTTTGCCATTGCTTTCTGAACAGTGAGGTCTATTTTACCTTTTGTAAAATCCCACGGAAACGAATTTGCTTCCAAACTTGCCCACCGTGGGGTTTGAACCAGGTACGCTTGGGTTCGTGATCGAGCTCACTACCGCTTGAGCTACAGACGCTCAGACGATTTTTTTCATTACCTCTGTTATTTCTGAGGTCTATCTTTTGCATGGACAACCTTTTGTTTTGCATCTACTATATCAGAGTAACATTGCTCTTCAATTATATTAAAGCTAAATTACATTATGATCATATGCAGGTGACAGTTTTTCAGGTTCTGTAACAAAATATTCTTGTGTCAGTTTCAATATTAATTATGCATGTTTGATCATAATTGTAAAAGACTAGACAATAATTTGTGTTACATTGTAGATTGTACTTGTTTTTCATGATTTTTAAAAACTCAACAATAGTTTGTATCAAATTTTTAAAGACTAAACAATAGTTTGTGTAACATGACAGAGTGTGTTTGTTGGTTGCTATTGTTAAAGATTATAGAATCAAGTGTGACATGTCATGGAAGCTCCAAGCTTATAGAACAATCGGTAAGGTAACCATAGTTTTGGTTATTGGTTAATGAAGTGACATCACAGCACTCTGGGTAGAGCCATAGGTGTTCAGTCTCCCCAAACAGAGGTCGAAGGATATGTATACTGATGGTTCCTGTGACTCGCTAGTTAAAAACACTCCTCTCTCTGCCTCTCAAGCAGCCAGCTCTACTTGTACAACATTTAATTCCAAACTCCTTAAATCGCTGCATTGATTCAACATCAATTTAAGTGTCCTCATCCAACAGTAGACCGCCAAAAGATTGAAGAACATCCCCCTTAGCCTTAACTCCCCAACAATTGATGCTTTCGATGCAAGTCTAAACGTTCTCTTGTTGCCACAAATACCCGCTTACCCAGAACAGTAGATCCATGTGAGTGTCTAGAGGTTGGAAACATCTCTAGACAACATCCACTCATACCACAAATTGCCATTCTGGATCTTCCGAAGAATCGACTTAGAGTCAAAAACAACAACTGCCCCAGTAAATGGAGTCCCAGAAAGCCAATGTAGGTCAACAGTAGCAGCCTCAAACTCCATCCTCATACTGGAAGTAGTAGTCCTGTATGCTCCATTTCACTGTGCAACAACCTTACCATGCACGCTAGCAAAGACATCCCAGGATGACTTCTCACTCGATGCACATACCCATCATAGTTTTGAAACTACCGAAATGGAAAAAATAAATCTTGATAGATCTAAACATTGCAACCTTTTTTCAACGTTTTTCTCTATTTTATCTGTTTTAAATCCTTCTTTCTAGTATACTCTTCAGCATTGTGCCCTGCCTTTCTTTGTGTCCAAAATGTTATAATCTTTGCTTTATTTTATTTAGTAATCCCTCTTTTCATTTCCAATATTTCCAGTACCATTTTATCAGGGTAATTGCCCGCGTGCCCAGCGTGTTCGTAGCGCGTTGGACTGTGGGTGACTAGCCCTCTGTGTGTACGGGTTCAATTCCGTGGGCAGGCAGAAAAAGCCACAGATTCCCCAGATTCACGGTGTTCTGGCAACCGAACCGAATTCGATGTCCATGCCTTCTTGGCCAAAGAGCTGAAAGCTCAAGTGCTTCTGGATCGAAAAAAAAAATCAGGTAATTGTGTCCACGAAATGCAGCCCTTTCTATATATTCATATTGCTATTAACCTTTTATCTGGTTTTTTTTTTTTTGGTTCCAAGAAGTGCAACCAATTCTTCTGTATACACACATTCCCATCATAATTTTTTGGTTTCTTAAAATCCAGAGCCATGCTCACATATGAGTCAATATTTTAATATACAAAATAGTCCTTCAGACTTATTCTGTTTTATAACTCACCTGTCTTGAAAGAACCTACTTCATATCTTCTTCTGTGTTTGCTCTATGATGTATGTTGAGCTTGACTAGGGGAGACATTCAGCTGGTGGACAGAAAAAACCCTTTTGTTTTTTTAACTGTTCCAGAAGCACTTGAGCTTTCAGCTCCTCGGCTTGGTGCCATGGACATCGTAATCTTCGGTTCCACAGACACCGTAAATCTGGATAACCTGTGGCTTTTCTTCCAGCCTGCGGAATTGAACGCGCTATGAACATGCTGGACAGGAAAGACACTCTTAAAGTGTCTCTGAAATGCTTTGATATGGACACCACATGCCGGGAATCCCAGACGCAAGATCGCAAAATGTGGCACTGTAAAAACACAAGAGGTGCTCGCATAGCTGAGAATCATCGTGCCGTTGAAGCACAGAGAAAACAAGCCAACGCGAAAAAACAGAACACGCAACACTCACGTGTCGAACCTTAATCATGTATGCCCCACCTGTGGTAGGGGAGCTGTGTTCTAGAATTGGACTCTACAGTCACCTTCGCACACACCAGATTTGCAGCAGCACATATCTGAAGCTGTTGTGATCATCGTTTGTGATGGACGGCAATTATGAATTCAGGCATAGTCAGGGTCGGCATGGTTTGGCGCTTCTGACTGATTTTTGCATGAAGGCCTGCTTACCTTATTATCAGTGTCCACTGCGAACTCTTAATCTTAATCTGACCAGAGAAATCTTTACAACCTACAGAACCTGTATATCTTTGCCATCCACAGAGATAGTAGAAAGTGCCATGTACTTATACAGAGCAACCAAAGATCCCTATCTGTTGGAAATTGGTGTCGATATAGTAGAAGCTATAGAGCACAGTGCCAGGACTAGCTGTGGGTATGCTACTGTAAGTATTTTTTCTAGACATGTTTTAGCAGTAGTAGACATGATACATTATGGAAGAAGGTATCCCGGCAAAGAGAAGAGGAAGACCACGGGAAAGATTATTGATTGATAGGACCATCATCATTGCACTTTGGTGAGTAACCATGTGCTCCGATCTCTTTATTACACAGGTAGATCTCAACTGCAGTGCAAGATCCCCGTAGCATCTACAAGGGCCCCGATGTAATTTTGAAGATGGTGAAAACATTTTTGTAGGAATGTTATTTTTAATCTTTTCTAATGAATTTTTCTTGGGCAGTGGCTTTCCAGCCTTCTCTTCTCGATTTTGAACTGTCAAGGGTTCTTTTACGATTAGTTTAGTTTAGTTTAGTCGTCGGATCACCATCACTGCACGTCGAACAAATTAGTCCATAAGTGCTCCGATCTCTTCCTCAGTATGTCCATCAGCGTGTGGCGACTAACGACACGGTTCTTTGTTGGTTTACAATTCTTCTTTGTCTGCCAGCATAGCGTTCTTGTCGAGCTACACCACACTTAACTTTGAGTTCTTGCAGTCTGGTTAGTGTTGTGGATTCACCGCAATTACGTGAATCATGTACACGCCTCTCTCCCTTAAGGAATTTATAATATCAGCCTGGTCCATTGCTCCTCCGCTTTGAACAGCAGCCATACCTGCAAGCCTATCCGCACGTTCATTCCTCTTACACCTGCATGCCCTGGCACAAAAATAAAACTGATCTTTGTCAGCTTAGACCTCCCCAGCGATTCTATCCAATGTCTCCTAGCCCATCCTGTTTCAATCTTCCTGAGCATACTCATTGAGTCACTGAGAAAACGTGCATGGATAAAAGTCTGTGATTCTAACCAAATCATCGCTTTGGTAACCGCCATGATTTCCATAGTGAGACTGCTCGTAGTCACGGCAAACCACCACTGTCTTCCTTCACAACATCACCTCCGACCTGAGCAGTGAAAGCCCATGAGCTCCGCACATGTCGAATCACCGAACCATCCGTATAAATGATTACATCATGCTCAGATGCGTTCTCAGAAATTAATGCCTGAACCTCTGCCTCCACGACAAGTGGGTTGTGTTGCCTGCATTCTTTATCAAGTTCGATGCATACAGAAAAGGATGTAGCAATTCCTGTTGGCACTGGTATCCATTCTTCACCGGGATCAATATCTTCAAGTGTACACACCTGTTCAATACAGTCCTCGGCATGACCCATCCAAGATTTTCCTCTTTTAACCTATTTCCTTTTTTTTTCTTTATTTCCAAGTGCAGAGGATGTTGTGTGTCAGCATTGACTCAAAGGTATGCTCGTGCACGGCTCATCAGTATTCTATACTCCATAGTAGGATAGTCAAGGAGATAGCGCATCGCCCTGCATGCCATGTCTTTAGTGCAACCAAGTATAATGCGCATCACCTCGTTCTGTATTCTTTCCAGTCTTTCTATCTGACTATGACTGAGAGTCAGGATCGCCAGCGCATACTCAAGCACAGAAAGGACCAGACCCTGGTATAAAGACAAAGATGGCGCTGTTCACAATCCGCCGCAGCCATTACCCTCATCGCCAGCAAACCTTTCCTCGCCTTCATTATCACATGAGCTATGTGTTCCGTAAAAGCTAGACTACGATCAAAACGCAGCCCCAGGTATTTCATAGACTGAGACCGCTCCACCACCTCTGAACACAAAACCACAGATGGTGTTGGAGTGTTGATGATGTGGTTGTTTAAAGAGAACCATGTCACCATGTTTTGTGGGGTTGACCAATGCTCCTGCTTCAACGCACCATCTACCTATGCGGTCGAGTTCTGACTGAAGTTCCTCCAAAAGCTGTTCTCTATCCTTGCCCTGACGATACACCAACACATCATCTGCATATGACATTGTCCTTCCTCTACCGTGATCTTTTGTGATGCTCACAGTATAGGCATTGAACAACACCGGAGATAATGGTGACCCCTGTGGTAAGCCAGGGTGGATTGTTGTTGGTGATGACGCCCAACTGCCACATTTAAACACTATCTTTCGCTGGAAGAGGGCAGCAAAGATCCAATTGAGGAGGAATGGGCTGATATGAGTTCTTTTACGATATGACTAGGAACTCGATCTCACCTACACTGATATCAGGATCTCTTAAAAAATATTCAGATGGCTCCACGAGGAGCGAACATGGTACCTTTGGCACAAGAGACAAGCACCTAACCTCTACGCCACAGAGACCCGACGGGAAAGATGGATTCAAGATGGAGCTGATGATTTGGGCATGATAACTGCAGAGGTGGGACATCTGGCATATGAGATCTAGAGAAATTTCGAAGGACTTAGGGTGACAAAGTTCTGCTCAGGACAAGCTATTTGATGTTAATGATAATGAGGAGGTACTGGTACAGACAATGATCAGAGAAATCACCTTCATTTTGTCCCTGGGCACGCAGGAGTTAGGGGTAAGGAACAAGCTGATAGATTGGCTGACTTGGCTACAATATCAGAGGGAGCTGCCATGGATCGAAATGACATTCTTCACACATTGAGAGAGTCTTTCCGAACAGAGGAGTTTCAGGGCTGTGAATCCCACTCGCTGACCAAATTGAAAGAGATGGTTGTCAATATTGGTGCAGCCCGAAAAGAACGACATACTAAATATGCAAAGAGATTGATTAATCAACATCGAACTGGCGTGTTGGGTCGCTGGACGCTGCTGGATTTGCTGAGGCGGATATCGGAGCACCTATGGACATGTCCGGAGTGCTATGATGATAGTCCTCATATAACTGATAACTGATAATGAACAAGACCACTCATCTTGAAAGAAAGTGCATTATAACCATGTTCTTACAGTGCAACAAAGCAAATCAAATGATAGGGCAAATCGCTCCAATTTTAAGATGCAAACACGTCACCATGAACACAAAAGAGCAATGTTCAACACAATCTTTCTCCTCACATTATGTTACCAGTGCCAAACCTGGACACTGACAACAAACGATAGAAGAAAACTAGTGACGACAGAGATGAAGTCTCTACAAAGAATGCTGGGTGTAACAAGAAGAGACCAGTTGAGAAATGAATACATCAGGAAAAAAGTGGGTACAACCTCAGTACTAGACTTCATCAAGAAATAAATTAAATGGTTCGCCACGTAAGCAGATTACCAACAGACAGTGCACCTCAAAGAGCAATGCTGCTCCAATACAATGGTACAAAGCAAAAGGCCGGCCACGCAAAAGATGGGCCTCAGAGATAACAGAGGTGGCGAAAGAGACTATCTACGAAGCGCATACTAGGGCCTATTTTAGAAATCTCTTCTTGACCTGACGCTGTGAGACAAACAGGATTGGAGAAAGAAAGAAAGACTACTGTGACATTATTTATACTATGTTTATGTCATCTTTGTGTTCCGTTTTTTTTTTATAATTTGTCTTTTGCCCTTCTGAATCTCACCTTGTGTTGCGGGTTTGCAAGGGAAGCTAAGAATGATAACAGTGTGGCCTACAAGGCATATCTTAAGAGGTGACTGATGTAGGACCTAGGGAAGCTACCCTAGTAAATAAAAGCATCGCAGAAATCGGATGTGCTGGCCTACTTCTAGCGCATGACTGGCACAATGTACAACGCTCTTAGGCTCAAATCACATACAACTCACACTGAGTGGTTAACAAGTGATTGATATGAAACATTTGAAGAAGAAGAAGCCCTTCTGACCTTAAATTGGTACTTACTTGTTCTAGTTTTTCTACTTTGTCTATCTAGTATATTTTTTGTTTGTTAATAAAGGTGAAAGATGTAAGAGATCACAGATTAGAAGATCGTATGGAATCATTCTTCTTGGCAGAGACCACAAAATACCTGTATTTGCTATTTGATCCTGAAAACTTCATCCATAACAACGGCAGTCATGGGGATATTGTTAACACCCCAAGTGGAACATGTGTTATTGAGTCTGGAGGATACATATTCAATACAGAGGCACATCCTATAGATCTTGCTGCTGTTCACTGTTGCAGTGCTGCCAAGAAAGAAGAAGATCAACTTTTACAGGAATTTCATGATAATTTAGATTTGTTGTCGTTACTGAATATACTAGATGATAATGATATGGATTGGGTTGAAGCTGAGAGGAAGAAGAATAAGAAGAAAGAAAAGGATGTGGTTACATCAGGAGGGCTTGACAGTGTAGATGAGGTGAGCATAAACAGCCAGGAAGATGATGCAGAAGTTTGTAAAGAAAAGGGCGATAGTAAATGTGATGAAAAGTTGAAAATATCTGACAAAGCCGATGAAGATTTTAGAGCCAGAACTGACAAACATCCAGTAATTACGACTGACGACTTGATCGATCAGAAACATACAAAGAAAAAGCACCATCTTCATGTTGTTGATATGGCTATCTTCACAGAAGCTGAAAGAAACCTGACTCGAATTTTCATGGAAGAGATGAAGATGAATTCAATCATGAAGAATATCTCATCACAGATTGCTGAAAGAATGAAGTTGCAGTATAAGGAAACAGAATATGAGAATCTGGCTATAGACACAGCCAAAAAAATATTTGCTGCTGGTAATGAAAATGTAACTGAGGCACCAGAAATCAAATCTGATGAAGATGATAAAAATGTTGAGAACAATAATAAAGTGTCAAAGAATAATGATGAGAAACATACAAGTAACGAAGCAAATGAAATTAAAGATCACGAAAGCGATGATAGTAAAATAGTGGAAACTACTTCAAAAGGTGAGACACTTGAGATATCACAGAATGAACAGAAAAATCTTGCTGGAGTAAAAGAACTCAGTGATATTGAACCAGGTATTAAAATTACTATCACAAGAGGTGATGGTACAAAGGAGATAGTTCAACAACTACAGCAGCAGCAGGTTAATGGACAGGATAACAAACAAATGATAATTGTACAGGTCGGGAACATCAAAGAAGAGAACACCGTAACCAACAGTAACACACCTGCCGCAGCGTCAGACATCAAGGTTGAAACTGAAACAGAAGCAGTTGAAAGATTTAAATCTCACATGAATCTCCAACTTCAACATTCAGAGAATAAAAAGGAGCAGGAACTCCAAGAATCAACATCAGCAATGTCCCCAGACCTACAACAGCGAACCTTCTTCATCCTTGGAGAATAAACGAACAAACATTCTATCTTTCACAGCGAACATTATGAAATTATTTTCTAAAGATACTACCGAGGAAAACAAAGAAAATAATGCAGTCACATGGACTCCAAGCTTATCTAACCTCTATGCATCCTTAGCCAACTATACATTAAAATATTTCCAGGATCCATCAGTCATGCATTGTCCAGCACAGCCATTCCACAGTAGAATTTCTGTTTATGGTGAGATGTTTCCAGATGAATGACTTATAGATGAATTTAGTTGATTGATTGATTGATTGATTGATTGATTGATTGATTACAGGAAGACATTATTGAATGGTTGTGGAACATGGATGTTAGATGAAGATTATGAAGGATTCTGAATGTTAGATGAAGGATTCTGAATGTTAGATGAAGGATTCTGAATGTTAGATGAAGATTCTAAAGGATTATAAATGTTAGATGAAGAATTATGAATGTTAGATGAAGGATTCTGAAGGATTATAAATGTTAGATGAAGGATTATAAATGTTAGGTGAAGGATTATGAATGTTAGATGAAGGATTATAAATGTTAGATGAAGAATTATAAATGTTAGATGAAGAATTATGAATGTTAGATGAAGAATTATAAATGTTAGATGAAGGATTCTGAAGGATTATAAATGTTAGATGAAGAATTATAAATGTTAGATGAAGATTTTTTGAAAGGATTATGAAATGTTAGATGAAGAATTATAATGTTAGATGAAGGATTTATGAAGGATTATAAATGTTAGATGAAGAATTATGAATGTTAGATGAAGGATTCTGAAGGATTATAAATGTTAGATGAAGAATTATAAATGTTAGATGAAGAATTATAAATGTTAGATGAAGAATTATAAATGTTAGATGAAGGATTATGAATGTTAGATGAAGGATTATAAATGTTAGATAAGATTATAAATGTTAAGATTATAATGTTAGATGAAGAATTATAAATGTTAGATGAAGGATTATAAATGTTAGATGAAGAATTATAAATGTTAGATGAAGAATTATAAATGTTAGATGAAGAATTATGAATGTTAGATGAAGAATTATAAATGTTAGATGAAGAATTATGAATGTTAGATGAAGGATTATGAATGTTAGATGAAGAATTATAAATGTTAGATGAAGAATTATAAATGTTAGATGAAGAATTATGAATGTTAGATGAAGGATTATAAATGTTAGATGAAGAATTATAAATGTTAGATGAAGAATTATGAATGTTAGATGAAGGATTATAAGAGATGAGATTATAAATGTTAGATGAAGGATTATAAATGTTAGATGAAGAATTCTGAATGTTGTGAAGTTATAAATGTTAGATGAAGATTATGAATGTTAGATGAAGAATTGAATTTGATGAAGGATTATAAATGTGATTATAATGTTAGATGAAGGATTATAAATGTTAGATGAAGAATTATGAATGTTAGATGAAGGATTCTGAAGGATTATAAATGTTAGATGAAGGATTATAAATGTTAGATGAAGAATTATAAATGTTAGATGAAGAATTCTGGGAAGGATTATGAATGTTAGATGAAGGATTATAAATGTTAGATGAAGAATTATAAATGTTAGATGAAGAATTATGAATGTTAGATGAAGGATTATAAATGTTAGATGAAGAATTATAAATGTTAGATGAAGAATTATGAATGTTAGATGAAGGATTCTGAATTCATGAATTTATTTGAGTGAATGATATAACATATATATTATATGAACTAGCCATTTGTTGTTACGTTCTCTGATTTCCGAGGGATTATGATGTTATGTTTTGTTATGCGATTGAAATCATGGCACATGTGTACTCTGTCCTCCGCTGCAGCAGCCATCCTAAAGTCTGTTTGCTCACCATACCCATAAGAAGTTAATTAGTATACCTTCTCTCTCTCTCTCTACCACAAAGATAACACTGTCTGGCATGTCCAAACTTAACTCCTATTTCTCACACTTGTTCCAGTGTTTGAGACTCGTCCATATCATATAAATGAGCATGCTGCATTGATGAAATCAACTCTGTCCATATCACATAAATGAGAACATGCTGCATTGATGAAATCAACTCTCTCCATATTTCTGCAGCTTGATCGGGGCATTGTTTGCAAGAAAGTCAGTACGCTCGTTATCCTGCACTCCAGCATGTCCAGGTGTATACACCCAAGTCATTTTCTTGAAATGTGAACTCCGAATGCTGTTCACCCATTCCTGCACGCAGACTTCCAGATTCAATCATTTGAAGCATATTCATCAAGTCTGATATGATAATCTTATGGGTTACCAGTTGCTCAGCCACCTATGAGAGAGCCCTGGCAGCAGCGGTGATCTCCATAGTCATGCTCGAAGTTTGTTGACTCAAAAGCACCGCACCCCTCATGAAGTGTGCTACCATTTCATTGTACTGCTGAATTAGCCCATGATGATCTGGTTCCACCAGTGGCTCATTCCCTACAACAGGATTATGATGTGTACTACATTTCCAGTGTACAAATTGTGTACAGTCCTGAATATGCAGGGTCCCACAGTAAATGGAGTACTGATTTGCTGACTTCCACAGCATCTTTAGTGTGAATTTTGAATATGGATATGGGAGTGAGGCACACTACATTTGATCACTGACTGCACCATCCAGGATAACTAGACATTTGAAATCGAATGTTGCATGACTATGGACATGACAAGGAAAATAAGATTATTCCATGACCAGCGAGCCACAGTAATGCATAGCATGCACACCCTCTAGGGGAGTTTGAATACCTATATGATCTTCTTGAAGTGCTGTGAGGTCGATTCTATAAACCATCAACCAATGCTCAACATATGAATACTCTTTCTGACTAGGTAACTCCGCTGTAAACACAGTTGTAAATGTGTATGTACTTCTTCTGTGATCGTTTTGTTTATTTCAGTTTAATCATTGGATCATCATCACTGCACGTCGAACCAATTAGTCCTTAAGTGCTCTGATTTCCTTCTCAGTATGTCTCTCAGCTTGTGGCAACTAACAACATCATTTCTATATTGGTTTACTATTCTTCTTTGGCTACCAGTATAATGCTTCTGTCTAGCTACACCACATTTAACTTGCTATTCTTACAGTCTGGTTATGGTTGTAGATTCACCACTATTACTCCAATCATTTACATGACCTCTCTCCCTTAGAAAGTTCAGAATTTCAGTCTGGTCCATTGCTTATTCGATTTTTTACAGCAAACTGTGACCACATATTCAGAAGTTCAGAGAGATGAGCTGCTTCAGTGAATCCAGAGATGATTCATAGTGACAGAACCATTCCAGATCAGATATCTAAGCATAATTGTTCACTGTATGATGCTAGCATGTCTGTGTATCCATTGTTGTGTATCTACACATATTAGAGCTGACATTTTCCACTTTCACAGAGGGAATTATGAAATCTTCCAGTCCCTGTTCTTGTCCCATTATAACACTGCCCACACTACATTTGAGGTTTGCAGAATATCCTTCTCTTTTATTTTTTTGAGCTGGACTGCTCTTCCCAGGAAACTCGTGTTGGGGATGGAGATATGTCCGCGCACCAGTGGATCAGGAATCGTTCGTCCACATCTATTGAAGTATTTTCTTTGCCAGAGATTTCTGTATGTTTACCTCACTCTTAGCCTACTATTTGACTCAGTAGACTCTGAGTGAATTCACTCAAAAATCAAAGAAAACTGACTGATGCTATAAATAAGAATGAGAAAATTGAAGTATTTTGGGCATATAAAGAGACATAAAGTGTTGAAGAAGACCATAATGGAAGGTGGCAACGCTGCAAAGGGAAAAGAGGAAGACCATGTAGAAGATGGATTCAGGGTGTAACTGATGATTTTAGCATGATGGCAGCTGTAGCAGGACATCTGACTTATGAGAAAGAAAAATTCAGAAGGACTGTTAGGGTGGCAAAGTTTTGCTCAGGACAAGCTATTAGATGATGGTAGCAGATCTGATTTCTTTCTCATTAAGTAACTGAACCATTTTATTTGTTGTCTTCACATTTGTTGAATGCAGTTTGTGATTCCAACGATATTTCTAATGTTCTCATTTCTTACTCTATCCCGTCTTTGATGGCTTTCCTTAAACAGTTGATTTTTTGCCCGTCTACCCAGTGTGTTCGTAGCGCGTTGGACTACGGATGACTATCCCTCTGTGTGTGGGTTCAATTCCGCGGGATGGCAGAAAAAGCCACAGATTCCCCAGATTTACGGTGTTCGTGGCACCAAACCGAAGGGTTACGATGTATATGGCACCGAGCCGAAGAACTCAAAAGCTCAAGTTCTTCTGGATCGGGAGAAAAAAAAAACCAGTTGATTTCACATGTTGTGATCTTTCTCTCCTAAGTTTCAGTTATAGACCATGTTTGACATTGATAACAGAGAGTTGGTAGAAATATACAGTTTATCAATTGTCACTCAATTACCATATCTATGTTTGGGTTTTCATTGGTGGTTACAGTTGGTATATCAAATTTAAAGACAAGTGTAATCAATAAATTCATGATTGTAAAGAAGCCACAAATTACATTCTCTGTACTTTGTACTGTTGCTTCTAACCTCTTAAAGAAAATAAGTATCTGTGTGGATACCATGGAATCCATTATCATACCATAGGGTATATTGGGAAATACAGTGTTAGGACCGTATTTTTCTTTGACCATTACCATACGATGAGTGAGGTGGTCAAGATCACGCTGATCGCCTTTACTTTCCAATGCATTTCTGGTATCTACTTGAGGCTAGGTTGACCTGAGAGTCAAAAATTCCATCTAACTGTGGGATTGAATCCCAGACCACACACCTACAAAGTAAGTGCACTAACCTAACCCCTATGCTATCGTGGTTCTCTTGTGGACACCCTGGATACAGAGATATTAAGTAAACTTGATATAGGGTTAGTGTTTCTCATCTATTGAAACTAAATTTACTCTAAACATAGGGTTAGATTGCAAACTTTGCAATAGAACTTGACTGGTATCACTCCCAGATTCATATACACTCCATTCATCCCACCTGAAATTGTATGCCTGTCTTGTTGAATCTATTGTCTTTCCCCAGGTAGATGATGGAGTTGGTAGTCCACTCTTGCCGTTAAGCATAGGGGTGGGAGCTTTAATTTGCGCTCCTGCGGCAGATGAGTCACCCTTCTTGTTTATTTAGTGTGGTCTTGATATTGTCTATCCATCTTTTTCTCATTCGTCTCTTGGTTCTATTACCTGATCTCATGTTATTGTATGCTGTTATTGGTGGTTGGTTGTATTCAATTCTTATTAAATGTCCAAACCACTGCATTTGTTGTTTTTCAGTGATTTTTGTGCATAAAGTTATTCCCACTCTACTTCTGATGAAGTTATACCTGTCTTCGCCCGAGTGGTTACCTGGGTCCAAATTTGGGGTGTAAAGAATAGAACCACTGTTACCTGCCAGACATGTCGTAAAAGCTGACTAAGAAGGTTTGGAAAACCTGCTGTCTTGTAAGTCTGCTGGGGACAGCCAAAGGCTGAGGAGAGTGAACCCAGTAAGCGCTGGCTAAAACCGGACACATCGTCGAAGGATAAGCACTAGAGCTTCAAATGGCACTGAAGATGTGATGAAACCCACCCATGCTAATGCCGCATGAATCAAATTTCCTCATGAATGAATTTATGAGGAAATCTGGTACATCAGTCTTTTAGGTGATTGCAAGAGAGAGAGAGATACCTGTCTTGTTGAGTTAAGAAAGAAAAATTACCAAGAAAGGATTTAGCTACTCACTTCAAATTTCTGCTGCCAATTACTGTCAGATATCTTAGCATTTCATGTCTCTACTGTGTTCTATGATTTTGCTTATTTACTGCAGGAACAGTTACAGCAAGAATAAATAAACTACTTCTACTCTCATGCTCTACAGCAGCCGTTCCTAAACTTTGCATCAACGAAGACCTCCTTTTAAATACATTTTGCTAACGCGACCCCCAAAGTTTATTGATATAAAAATCATCCATATTTATATGGAGTTATTATTACACCACACCAATAGTCAAACTGGCTCCAATTTCTCAAACTGCGGGGGAAACTTCAAATGATCTTTCATTTGTCTGTCAGACATTTAGAGTCTGGTATATTTGGGGTCCTTTGATTTCACAGTGGAACTAGTTTACCACTGTCTTTATACATGTTTCTGAAATTTATTTTTCTGTTTGAAATGTCAAAGATCATATTTCTTCAAGCTCTTGAGGACGCCTGGGAGTACCCCGCGGACCCCTGGGAGTACCTCACGGACCCCTGGGAATACCTCATGGACCCCTGGGAGTACCTCATGGACCCCTGGGAGTACCTCATGGACCCCTGGGAGTACCTCATGGACCCGAGATCCACTTGCTATCAGTCTTGACAAATGCTGCTCTATAGTACTGCATCTACTCTTGCTATCATATGCTCTCATAGTACTTATCTACACTTGCTTAGGGGCCTACCAAACCAATGTGCAACGTATACACGTTCTTGGCAAAGATCAAACATATCACAAAGAGTGATTAAAATTGGTCGTAAAGAATGAAGCAAAGAAGAAGAAGATCTACACTTGCTATCATCTCTACAGTACTTCATCTACACTTGCTATCATGCTCTATAGTACTTCATCTTCTCTTGCTATCATTCTCTATAGTACTTCATCTACTCTTGCTATCATTCTCTATAGTACTTCATCTACTCTTGCTATCATTCTCTATAGTACTTCATCTACTCTTGCTATCATTCTCTATAGTACTTTATCTACTCTTGCTATAATCTCATGTACTCTATAGCTACTCCTCATAGCCTCTTCAAACAGATGTGTAACACTACACTTTCTGAAAGATCAAACATATCACAAAGGTGATTAAAATTGGTCGTAAAGAACGAACACAAAGAAGAAGATCTACACTTGCTATTATTCTCTACAGTACTTCATCTACACTTGCTATCATTCTCTATAGTACTTCATCTACTCTTGCTATCATTCTCTATAGTACTTCATCTACTCCTGCTATCATTCTCTATAGTACTTCATCTACACTTGCTATCATTCTCTATAGTACTTTATCTACTCTTGCTATCATTCTCTATAGTACTTCATCTACTCCTGCTATCATTCTCTATAGTACTTTATCTACTCTTGTTATCATTCTCTATAGTACTTCATCTACTCTTGCTATCATTCTCTATAGTACTTTATCTACCCTTGCTATCATGCTTTATAGTACTTCATCTACTCTAGCCTAGCTAGCAACTCTCAGTAAAGCCGTTTTCTTATATTCAAACGTTAGATTGATGTTAATACCCCAACATCATTGCACTTTTCTGTAGTTTACCTGTTTGTTGACCTGCACACGGGATGTGACCTAGCCGCTTTAATGTGCGTTGTGTGTTAGAAGAAAGTGATTAGGTTTCATTCTCACCTAGTACCTGTTCATGCAATGCATGGTCACCTGCGTGTGTCGTGTCCCTATAAGGAACATATTAGTCTTGCATTGTGTAAGTAGAATATCTTCATGCCCCATACAAACCAGAGGCGTATCCCAGCTCTTGATACAAGGTGTACTTTTATCTGAGAAATGTGTACTTATAAAATCATTGTTTCTAGAAGAACTTTCTACAAAGTAATTATGAATTTTAATGTGGTAATAGAAGATCTCTGTGGCATAGAGTTTAGGTGCTCGCCTCTCGTTACAAAGGTACTCGGCTCGCTCCTCGTGGAGGAATCTGGCTATTTTTCGTAGGTGAGATCTAGCTCCTAGTCCTATCGGAGACGGACCTTCAAGTTGACAACGTAAAAGAACCATTCAAACTCGAGAAGAGCATGATGGAAAGTCGCTGCTTGGACAAAATTCATCAGAAAATTTTTTAAATAAAATTCTTACAAAATATTTTCACCATCTTTTAAATGACATCGAGGACCCTCGCCGGTGCTACGCTAATAAGACCTGCCTGTGTAAGAACGAGATCGGAGCACACATTGTTACTCACCGAAGTGCAATGATGAGTATTACCATACAATACTGATGAACATTACAATGTCTACTTAATCCTACTTCTAAATGGTTTATAGTTTGGAAAACTCTATCAATCGTTACCATCTAATGCAATGCTACCCAACGTTTTCATATATTGGGGCGCATTTTACTAATAACTCTGGAGGTACGGGGGCTGTGTGGCAGTTGGAATAATAATACTCAGTGGCGGCTGGTAGTCATTTTCTGGTGGGACCAGACACAAATTTTGGGGAAATCATGGTTTTTGGAGTATTTACTATTATTTGTCTATTCCGGGAAGTTCCCCCTTTCGATTATTGGTGGGCAAGGCTCCATTGTCCCTTATGACGAGCCGCCCTGATAATACTAATAATAAAGTAATATTAGGAACATTTAGAAAATAATTACAGATGAAAAGTTCATCTTGACTAAACGTTTAATCTTCTTTACGTTCGTTCTTTACGACTAATGTTAATCACTCTTTGTGATAAGTTTGATCTTTGCCAAGAACGTGTATACGTTGCACATTGGTTTGTAGACCCCTAAACTCCTAGACTTCTACACGTTTAGGACATGTGCATCCGATTCCAGCCAAACCTCCTTAATCGCCTCTTACGATATGCGTGGAGGTAACAGTGGTTCTATTCTTTACACCCCAAATTTGGGCCTCGGTAACCACTCGGGCGTAAACGTTTAACTAAAATAAATATTATGCTTCAATACATAAACAGCTGCTATTCAGGTATGCTTTATTCCTGGGAATATTATGATTAACGTTAAAGTCGGCGGATGCACATATGGCGCCATCAAGTGATGACACAGGGCTCCATAGTTGCCGCTGGCTACCGCTAGGACAGCGCTTAATAAAATAGATCTATTGCAATGTAGGGGTAGACGCCGGCCTGCCCAGTGTGTTCGTAGCGCGTTGGACAACGGGTGACAAGTCCGCTGTGACTGCGGTTCAATTCTGCGAGGTGGCAGAAAAGCCACAGGTTTACGGTATTCATTGCACCGAACCAATGAGTTACGATGTCCATGACACCAAGCTGAAAAGCTCAATGCTTCTGGACCGGGGAAATTAAAAATGAAATGTAGGCCACTTTTCAAACCTGAACAGTTTCTATAATGAAAGGAAGTAAAATTAACAATGTACAAAATAAATTTCACACTAGATATATAAAGTTAACAATGTACAAAATAGATTTCACACTAGATATATAAAATTAACAATGTACAAAATAGATTTCCTACTAGATATATAAAATTAACAATGTACAAAATAGATTTCATACTAGATATATAAAATTAACAATGTACAAAATAGATTTCATATTAGATATATAAAGTTAACAATGTACAAAATAGATTTCACACTAGATATATAAAATTAACAATGTACAAAATAGATTTCCTACTAGATATATAAAATTAACAATGTACAAAATAGATTTCATACTAGATATATAAAATTAGCAATGTACAAAATAATTTCCACTAGATATATAAAGTTAACAATGTACAAAATAGATTTCACACTAGATATATAAAATTAACAATGTACAAAATAGATTTCCTACTAGATATATAAAATTAACAATGTACAAAATAGATTTCATACTAGATATATAAAATTAACAATGTACAAAATAGATTTCATATTAGATATATAAAGTTAACAATGTACAAAATAGATTTCATACTAGATATATAAAATTAACAATGTACAAAATAGATTTCATATTAGATATATAAAGTTAACAATGTACAAAATAGATTTCATATTAGATATATAAAGTTAACAATGTACAAAATAGATTTCCTACTAGATATATAAAGTTAACAATGTACAAAATAGATTATATACTAGATATATATAAATTAGTTAGACTAGATACTGTCCGCATTAGTAAAAAACTAATATGTACAATTCTGTCAGAAAGAAAACAAAGTTTCTATTATCTTTTCAACAGATCGATTATCCGTTTGATGTATTTCTTATTAGTACAACAACGATTGTTCTTATTATGTATTGTATCTTTACTTGATAAAGACTTTTTAGTCGATAAGTCGATTGAGTGTTGTTGCACTTGTAAACGTATTACTACTTTAATTAAATATGTAGCCTAACTAATAAACGTAGCAATATAGAAACAGTTTAAACTTAGTGAAGTACAGGAAAAAGAAACTAAAAGGAAAAGATTTTCTAGAATTTTCAAAAGATCATCGTAGATTCAGGTTTGAAAACATTCGTTGCACACCTACCAGTTGATATGTACAGTTTACATAGACCGCAGTATAATAATCACTGACAGGTCAGCTGCACGGAGATTGAATGTCAATATTTACACTATTTCTTAAATAACCTAATCTAAGTTAAGAAAATGATTGTGCATAGAAGTTGGATGTATAAGTTAGTGAATGGGAAGAGACAGACAAAATAGACATAGAATCTTAATCAAACAATGTGGCCTCATATAAACAGTTGAACCAAGTCTAGAACGTAAGATTGATAACAATACATTTCAACAAATTATGCCTTGTATTCATAGTATCTATCGATATCCTCTTCGTGTCTCGATTAAACAAAAGGCTTCACAAGAGACTTCCACTGTTCGTTACATGCTGCATTTTACCAACCGTCTCCACGTCATGCACCACTCCTTCAATCTCTCTCACAGTTCATTCACATAGTTTCCTTTGGAAGTCAGGCCTTTCTTCCCATCCGCTGCTCATGTGAGAACTGTCTAGCAATGCCTACTGGCATAGACATACATTTAACACTCATCTTCGTTTTTAATGATGGTCTCCAGAGAAACACAGTCCGTTCGTTTCAAAACTCTCATTTGTTATGATAATTGTCTAGAAAATTTCTTCTGAAATGTCTCCAACTTGTGATATTATGGTAGATTATGGACTTGTCATCCTTACGATATCAAATAAAAATGTGAACGACTTGAACGTATTCAGAATGAAAGTTTGTATAGTCCATGGCAGACTAGAGAATACCCGATTGTAAAGATAAGATATATGTTGACCTTCTGTCACTACGCTCCCGTCATGCATTCCCAAACCGAGCATTTGTGCTGATAGCTGTGGAAAAGAGGCATCCACTGCACAAGAATACTAATGATGTTAATGGCACGAGAATCAAGCGTGGTATGTCGTGGATGGTCCAAGCTGAGAGAAAAATTAGCAATGTGACCACAGTACCGAACTTACCAAAAGAGAAAGAATGGATCGCAATAGATGTTAGCATGACCAACTGACGCAACATTATCATTACTCTTGAAAGAGAATGTCAGGATTGGGCAACATGAAGGATGAACTCGCTATCAAGCCCCTGATAGACGACAATACAACTGATGATGATGTTGTTGTTTATACCATGCATTGGGTCTGTGCATCGTGGTGAGAAGTCAAGCTGATGTTTCTTGGCTAGTGCGCATGGTAGGGATGTTGCAGAGCGAATTGGTGCAAACAGGACAATTACTTCCAGTGTGAGGATGGAGGTTGAGGCCGTTGTAGGGAAAGTTAGTTTTTACGTAATACTTACCTTTGTAAACTGTAGTCATACTAGATTTGGATATTTAAATAAGAAGTGGTAGGTGTGCGTGTTTGAATTCTCACTTCTGTGTGGGATAATAGCCGTTAATAGCAGGCAATGATGACAACCGCCTCAGATGTGTGTTGTTGTACCTAACTGGTGTGTGTGGAGTCGATTGTAGAGTTCAATCCAGGAACACAGTTCCCTACCACAGGTGAGGCATACATGATCAAGGTTGGACATATGGCGTGTTGTGTGTTCTGTCATTTCGCGACGCATGATTTCTCTGCGCATGGGCATTACGACGATTCTCAACTATGCGAGTTCCTCTTGTGCTGTTACAGCGATACATTTGACGATCTTTGACAAGGGATTCCCAGCACTTGGTCTCTATATCGAAAGATTTTAGAAATTGTAAGAGTGACTTTAAAGAGTTTATTCTATCCACCAACCGATTGTCTGAGCCCTTTAAGCTCGACATACATCAACTGTTTTGGGATGCGTTTATCAGGCATCCGTGCAACGTGACCGGTCCATCTCACCTGGGCCTTCTACAACAGGATACTCTACTTCAAATCTTGGCTCTTGTGAGGACTTCGGTATCTGGAATTTTGTCATGCAATTTTATTTTGAGTAGTCTGCATAGACAACTTGTGTGGAAGTGATTTAGTTTTCTTGCATGTCTGATATACACTGTCCATGTCTCGCTGGCGTACAGCAGTGTGGTTTGCACTATGGCCCGGTAACCTTTTAGCTTTGTGACTACGCTTATATTCTTCCACTCTCACACGCATCTTCCAAATACAGCACTAGCTTTGGATATAATTTTGTTGACCTCAGGGTCTTGTTTGAAGATCTGAATAAGATGTTGCCAAGATTGGCAAAGTTGTCCGCTGGCAGGAGACATTGGAGTTTAATATTGATAACTGGATCATGCTACTTCTCTCTAGGAGCGAGCTTAAACGTTGTCCACAGTTTTCCTGGTGTTAATGGTAGGGATAAATATATCACAGGTCATAGAAAACTTGTCCATCTAGGTCTGCATATGTTTCTCTGGGGTGGGATAATTGACCTATGGCATTGTAAAAGTTAATTTCATATCCTTTACAGGACTTTGCGAATCAACCCCAGCTTGTCAACGCTGTTTGTGATTTTTCTAGGCATTATTACATTCAGTAGTTTGCCATTGCTTTCAGAACGGGTGGTGCCATCGTCCTTTTGTAAAAATCCACGCGAAACAATTTGAACCAAATTGTCCGCAGCGTGATTCGAACTCAGAACGTCGGGTTAATAGACCGAGTCACTATCCCCTAGGCCACATACGTCATCCAACCTATGGCATTACGTACGATTATATGTAACGTATAACGGTACGAGAGGAATATAATAATAATATTATTATTCTTCGAACGACCGATATCAACCACTTGTTAACCACTCTTTGTGATTTGTATGTGATCTTAGACTAAGAGCGATTGTACGTTGTGTCAGTTATGTCCCTACAAGTAGACCAGCACATGCAATTTCGCGGTGCTTTATTTACTAGGTAGCTTCCTGGGCCCCTAACTCAGTCGCCTCTTACGACATGCTTTGTAGGTGGCAGTAGTACTATTCTTTGCTTCCGTTGCGGGCCCCGGCAACACACGGACGAATAATAATAATCAAATTTCTCTTAAACGTGATGACGGTCAACATCACGTTGACCTCTTTACCTACCATTTCTTTTCTGGTATCAAATTTAGACTGGAAGACGTGAGAGCCGCTGCAGTCGAAAACAAATCCAACTCCCATTACGGAATTAAACCCGGACGACATGCATAAGAAGTGAGTGCACTAACCACAACAGTAAGAAAAATATATTTTATATTGCGTGTTTGTACTTGTTCTGTGTACGGTCTTTGAGTCATATTATTTTATCTTCATGAAAAACTGTATCGCAATTTCTAGAGACTGGAAATGAAATCTTTCTTTATCGGGAACATTAACGTGGAAGTCTGAAAACGAAAGAAGGTAACTGTTTTTACTGCTTGCAATGTACCCCCTGTCCTAGACGAAAGAAGATAAGCACAGAAAATACGCATCCGGCAAAGACAGTTCATGTGCACCCGTGTTTACCTTCTAGAATCAACGTTGCCATGTTAAAATACATCCGTGCGGTTATGTATGTTTATCTCATAGTATTTTTGCATAGAATTATCACAGGAATGGAACGAAATTTACTCAACATACCTGAGCAGTGAATCATGGCTGGTGGGTTCACTCACGTTTGCCCGTGCTATATAAATTATGAATCAGGCAGGTATCCCACAGACCTGGACGGCTTATATATACTCTAAGAATCAGGTAAACAGTTTAATCTGATCCAAATTGTGAAGAGTTGTGAGGAGACTTAACTTAGCATCACAGTACTCAAACAATTAAGCATAACAGCATTTGAATTGAGTTTGTTCTTTAGTTTTTGTAAACGAAATAATAAAGGTGAGTAGGACAATTAAATATCTTTGTCATCATCATATACAAGACTTTATTTTTGTCAATATTTTTGTTCTTTTTATTGTTGCAATTTGTCTTCGTTGTCTTCGTTTTGTCCCTGTCTTTGTTTCATTTGTTAGGTATTGGTTACGACTCAATGTGACCGAGGCACGTGCTTTCAACCAAAGACGGTCAATGTCTTTTGTTTGTTTGTTGCTATGCAGAGGATTAAAACCCCTTTAAACCTAGGCACGCAGCTATCACCTAAGGACGACACTTGCTTTTGGTTATATTAGAGCGGTTCAACATGAAAACTAAAATCTCTGTTGGGAAATTTTTTTTAGTATTTTTACGCAAATTAAAGTCTTTGAAGTTATAGGCAAACTTTCAACTAAGAACCAACCTGGGTTATATCAAACTCTGTATGTTAGGTTATGGTTAGGTAGAGCTCAAAATGAACGTGAGTATAAACTCCTTTTACGAACCTGGTCACTTTTTGTCTGCGAGTTTATGTTGAAACCTGTCTTTGCTTTATCAAGGTCGGAGACAAATGCCTTTGGGAAAATGGGTTAGTAGGGTGGCGGAACTCTGATTTTTTGTCATTGTGTCCAGACACAATTTTTGGGAGTCATGACTTGAGGTTATGTGAATTAATTTTTAAATATTAGCCGGTCCGTTCCTATTACTTTTGGCTTGGGCAGTGTCTTCTATAATGGAGCGCATTGATAAGTTGATATATGTTCCTTAAAATGTGCCAACTAAAGCCAGTTTCGCTGGTGGACAAAAAATTCTGACACTCATAACCTTCCTCAGAAATGTTCTGAATTTTAGCCCTGTGAATGGAATTTTCCCTTGCGATCGTCCAATTTTGGCGCTCGGTCAACGGCGTGTGAAAATCACGATTCAACACTGCCACAATGCTCAACAAAATGCATCACCTCTGTCACTGTAACGCATCAGTTTGGCTCACAACTCCACCCCATCCGTTCTTCCTAGTGGTAGTCACATCCGTGGAACTGTACACACACTCGATAGAATTTCAATTCCTTTTCCGAACAACCATTGTGGCTGCCCCAATCTCGACATTATCTAGAATTATGATTGAAGGATACATCTATCTTATTAGGTAGTCTCTGTTTATTAAGTATTTCGACATAATTGATTTTCCCGTTGAAATAATATGCGTCTGTAACTCTGGCCTGCGGAAAGTCTGTCTACCTTACAACGCTCTGTGCACGTCGAAAATGGTTCACAGAAATCATTGGAAAGAAAATTGGAAGTTCTTCATCCCCACCTATAGTCCCGATTTGTCCCGTTGATTTCCATTTGTTCGACCGTTGAATAAAGCACTAAAGGACAGCGATTCAACAGCGACGCAGACGTGAAGACAGCAGTGACCACATGGTTCAGTGAGCAGCCACGCACCTTTTTCTCGGACGGCATTCGACGTCTACCTAAACAGTGAGATGCTTGCCTAAATGCATACGGAGATTTTTTCTGATGAACCCAGGTGCATTCTTATTCACAAGTGGTTGCTTTATTTAATTCCGTTGAAATTGTTAATTTGCGTATGATACTTTTTAAATAAATCCACAAGTCCCGTTTTCATTTGAACACACCTCGTATTAGAGCGCGTTGACCAACAAACATGAAAACTAAAAATAAACTCTGTTCGGGGAATGCCGTAGTTTTGTTTGTTTGTTATGTTGAGGATTAAAGTCTCTTTAAGTTGAGGCACGAACTTTCAACCTAAGAACTAACCTTGATTTGGTTATATCAGAGCTCTGTAGGCTATGTTATGGTTATGGTTATGTAGGCTAACAAACATGAAAAGTAAGTATAAACTCCTTTCAGAGAATCCTAGTTAATTTTTTGTGGCAATGCGAGTTAATTTTTTACAACCTGTTTTACTTTAAATTGTCGAGGTCGTTGTTTGAGATAAAATATCTTTGGGTAAGATGGGTTAGTCAGTAGCGGTCGGATTGTTTTTATTGGTGGGGTCAGACACAAATTTTCGAAATTCATGACTTTGGTTATGTTATATTTTAATTTATTAAATAATAAATACACGTTCCATATTATTTTTGGTGGGGCCCGGCCCTCTGGTCCTTAATGACGAGCCGCCACTGGGGTTAGTCAATATTTATATATGTTCCATACAGTTGATGTATGGCGAACTTGAAGAGGCCAGACGTTCAGCTGGTGGACAGAAAAAACGCTTTTAAAGACACTCTTAAAGTGTCTCTGAAATGCTTCGATATAGACACCACGTGATGGGAATCCCTTGCACAAGATCGTCCAAATGTGGCGCTGTAGCAACAAAAGAGGAACCCGCGTAGCTGAAAATCATCGTATTTTTTAGGCACAGAGAAAACGAGCTGCGCGAAAAGACAGTGCACACAACACACACATGTCTAACCTTGAACATGTATGCCCCACCTGTGGTAGGGGATTCTGTTCTAGGATTGAACTCTACAGTCACCTCCGCACACACCAGAGAGTGCAGCAGCACGTCAGAGATTGTTGTCATCATCGCTTGCGATGGATGGCTATATATGTTCCATACACTCAAGAGAACTGAAATTGTGTATTGCGCTTTTATAACTCGCGAGATATTTCAACCTAACAATTTGTGACAAGCCCCAGATTCTCTGAGCATTATCTTAAATTATGATGTGGTTATTTACATCTTATCTTACTGGTTATTCTCTGTTCTATTTAAAGTATTTCTGTGTCTATTATATATTTGTTTTTGCCTCCGTTGAAATATGATCATATTTTGTAATTCCTCAAAGTGGCTTCTAGCTGAAGTAACCATGTCTGCTCCTATCTTTCTTACACCGAACTAGCTCAGTGGTAGTGCACGAACTCCGTAGCAACCAGTAGGTTCACAGATGTAATTTTGAGAATGGAGATAATGTATAGGAATTTTATTTTAATTGTTAGTAGTGAATATTGTCCAGTTATATATAGGCTTCCCTGCCCAAGTTTTTCTATTTCAATTGCAAAGACCTTTTTTACGTCCTTAACTTGAATACAGTACCTACTTTTATGGTCCGTCTTCGATAGAACTAGGAACTAGATCAGGGACTACTGAAAAATGTCCCGATCGCTCTATAGCAGTGGTTCTCAAACTTCCTAATGCCGCGACCCTTTAATACAGTTCCTCATGTTGGGTGACCCCCAACTATAAAAATGTTTTCGATTGCTACTTCATAACTGTAATTTTGCTACTTACATAACTGTAATTTTGCTACTGTTATGAATCGTAATGTAAATATCTGATATGCAGGATGTACTTTCATTTGTACAAATTGAACATAGTTAAAGCATAGTGATTAATCACAAACGCCAGGTACTCGTATGTGGGCGTAACAGCATGGGGACGGATCCGCCTGGAGACGGATAGAGAAGCGGTGTATCGGTTCCTAAGTCCATCGAAATTATGTGTTTTCCAATGGTCTTAGGCAACCCCTGTGAAAGGGTCGTTCGACCCCAAAGGGTTCGCCACCCACATGTTGAGAACCACTGCTCTATAGGGATGCAAACCGAGTAGTTCTAGGGCTTTAGTTGAACACTTTAGCTCTGCACAACCGAAACCGAGAACATTGTTATGAATGCTTCAGTTATGTCTGCACTAAAAGATTCTAAAAAAAATATGAGAAACAGTGTGTGTTATTTGTGATTATATACTTATTTAACTAACCAATGATTTGTTAGTTAACAGCACCAATGTTACAGCACTCCCGGATAGACACATATGTTCTACGTCTCTTTTAGTTTAGCAGGTGGCCAAGGTTAAACGTTTTACAAAACCAGGTAAACATAAACGTGCAAACCGGTATACATAAACGTGCAAACCGTTATACATAAACTTGCAAACAGGTATACATAAACTTGCAAACAGGTATACACAAACTTGCTAACCAGTATACATAAACTTGCAAACAGGTATACATAAACTTACAAACCAGTATACATAAACTTGCAAACAGGTATACATAAACTTGCAAACAGGTCATATTGAACAGTAAACTTCAAACAGGTATACATAAACTTCGACAAACCCCAGTATACATAAACTTACAAGCAGGTATACATAAACTTCAAACAGTATACTATAAACGGTACATAAACTCTAATATACATAAACTTAAGTAAAAAAGCAAAGTAAAGGAACCCTTTCATACCTCGTGGTATATAGGGCAATACAGTGCAATACAGGGCAATACAGTTAGGCCTGTATTTTTCATTGACCGTCGCCACACGATGGGTGATGTGGTCATCATCACGCCGGCCGCCTTTACTTTCCCAGAGCATGTCTGGTACCCAGTTGAGGCTGGGTCGACCTGAGAGCCGTCGCGGTCGGGAAACTCGCGCACTGCGGGAGTTGAACCCAGACCACCAGCCTTGAGAAGCGAGTTCACTAACAACTACGCTACCGCGGCTCTCATACATCAACTTGCAAATGTTTATTTATCATCTTGCAAACAGGGATACGGAAACTTACAAACCAGTATACATAAACTTGCAAACAGGTATATATCAACTTGCAAACAGGTATTTATCAACTTGCAAACAGGTATTTATCAACTTGCAAACAGGTATTTATCAACTTGCAAACATGTATGTGGAAACTTGTAAACAGGTATATGGAAACTTGTAAACAGGTATATGGAAACTTGTAAACTAGTATATAAAAACTTGCGAACATTGTTTGTAGAAAATCGCAAACTTGTATATACAAGCTTTTAAGCAGTCGTATAGAAATTTGCAAGCAATTGTTTATAAACTTGCAAACAGGTTGTATATGTACATACAGAAAGGTGTGTAGATGCGCACAAACACGTGTGTAGATACATACAAAAGGATGCGTAGACACATACAAACAGGTGTATGGAATCGTTGATGCATTGTGTACATTTAACTTTTAGACATGGAGTACTGGATGGATGCGGGACTGTTAAATATACTCCCCATCCACCAAAGCATGTCTGTATTATCCTTTCCGTTTTCAAGTTGTTATTCTGGTGAAAACAGGTGGCATCCACTAATTGAGAATGTGCTGAGCAGGCTTAAAACAAGGTATGCATGCGCCTAGTTTGGAAATGGAATATTCCAGATAGAGGATGAAATAAACAGCCTGGGTCAGATGTAATCAAGTCAAATGTTGGCAGAGGTGTGGAGCGGATGTTTGTGTAATAGTGTTGGAGAAATAAAGAGAGTTTTTGGATTGTATAATATTTGGGCGAGTATGTGTATGTTTATCTTAGTTAAGTGTGTGTAGAGGAGTGTTACAGACGAGTCCTCCTTAAACCATGGACAGAGAAAAGAACAAATAGATCTATCCAGAAAGAACTCAGAATCAAAGAAAACTGGCTGATGCTACAAATAAGAATGAGAAAATTCAAGTATTTTTGTCATATAAAGAGACATGGAGGGGTGGAGAAGACCATTATGGAAGGATGTACCACTGAAAAGAGGAGAAGAGGAAAACCACGGAGTAGATGGGTTCAGGATGTGACTGAAGATTTGGGCGTTACGATTACAGAGGCGGGACATCTGACCTATGAGAGAAATTCCGAAGGCTGTTAGGGTGGCAAAGCTCTGCAGGGAATAAGCTATTGATGACGACATAGTCATTTATTAATTAATCTTAAACTATTCATTCGTCCAGACAGTCGTAGTAATATGCGTTCAGATGTTGCTGTGTGTATATATCTCACAACGAACCGATCAAAATGTCGCCATACACACGTAGTGATAATATTGATATGATCATGTTCTATGCATGCATTTGTTTAACTTGCATCTTCTAGATGTGTCACGTAACACTGGAACCAAAACAAATAGTGTGTTTGCAGTGTTAACACAATATGGTCAGTGAATAGACACAGTATTTATCAAACGTGTAGACCGTTTTCTGTTGGTAACATTGTAATATTCTAAAATTCTAATAGTTGTTATATGACATCTGGTATGCAATGTTTTTCTCTTATTAGAAATATGACACAATGTAATTATTAACAAACAAGAAGTGAAATCAGTAACAATAACGGATGCAAGTCATTGACAATGAACACATCATCATCAAGGTGCGTATCCTTTTTTTCCGATCCAGAAGCACTTGAGCTTTTCAGCTCTTCAGCTCGTGCCATGGACATCGTAACCCTTCGGTTTGGTGCCACGAACACCGTAAATCTGGGAATCTGTGGCTTTTTCTGCCATCCCGCGGAATTGAACCCGTACACACAGAGAGATAGTCACCCGTAGTCCAACGCGCTACGAACACGCTGGGCAGACGGGCGTGCGTATCCTTTACAGGACGCTGCTCTCTTTTGCAGTGCATCTGAAATTCACTGTCTCTAGCCAGTCACCACTTCGTCAGTGGTCATATTCATGGTTTCTTTATATCTTGTAGCCATCTTCTTCTTGGTCTGCCTCTGTCTCTGCGTCAGGACCTGCCTCTAATATTTTCTTTCAGGCCATCGTGACGCAATGTGACCCAAGTATCTAATTTTCTGTACATTATGTTGTTTATCACAAATTCTCTTAACATTTAGTTCTTTCAAGACATCAGTGTGACAATGAACACACGGATCGAAAAATCTATGAGGACCACAGAGATGTGGTTTTACAGAAGAATGATGAGAATCCCATGGACTGCTAAAATGACTAATGTTGAGGTGTTGAATAAGATCGAGACACAGAGAAAGCTTATCATCAATATAAGAAAGAGGCAGTCATCATTTTTCGGACATGTGATGAGGAGGGGACATTTATAACATACTGTGACAACCGGTAAAATCGAGGGTAGACGAGACAGAGGAAGATAGAGAGAGAAAATGTTGGATAACCTGACTTCAAGGCATGGTAGAGCGGCAACCTCTGAGTTGATGGCAAACACCAAAGATAATGATGTAGAGATCCATGATCGCCTAAGCCAGCAGGCACGGCACGTGATGATGATGTTTATTTCTTTGTTAATTAGGGGATTCGTTTTTTCCTGATCCAGAAGCACTTGAGCTTTTCAGCTCTTCGACTCGGTACCATGGACATCGTAACCCTTCGGTTTCGGTGCCACGAACACCGTAAATCTGGAGAACCTGTGGCTTTAATGCCAGACCGGGGAATTGAACCGCACTCACAAGGGGCTTGTCACCTGATCGTCCAACGCGCTATGAACACGCTGGGCATGCGGGCGATTATTAGGGATTAAAGCCTCTCAAAACTTACTTATCGTTTCCATATTTTATGTGTAGCTCTACTGTTTTATTTGTTCTAACACATTTCACTGAATTCAGACACGCACTTTCAACCTGAGAACAATTCTTATTGTTGTGTGTTATAACCAGAGTGTGTAGTCTAACAAACATAAAAAAGTAAGAGTAAACTCCGTGTGGAGAAACTAATTAAGTAACTATATGTTTCTTCTAATCTATATTTTATTTATTTAGTGGTGAGGACAGAGGCTCTGAAGATGACTGGACGAGTGATTTTGGATATCACAGTCTCTTTTTTTTTGGGGGAGAGGGGATAATAAATATGGTAATATTTTGAAGGATGTGAAATCTACAATAAACACAGAATAATGAAGGGGAATTGGAAAATGACTAAAGATATAGAAAGCAAGTTGAATGCATTTGGAAATAGATGTCTGCGAAAAATAATGAATATAAAATGGAATGAATTCAGGAGAAGTGATGAAATCAGAGACATGTCTGGTCAACCACTAGTGACAACTGTTATAAGAAAGGAAGATGGGGATATGTAGGAGACACAATGACAAGAAAAGCAGGCATTGAAGTGGGATGCAAAGGGTTCAAGAAAGAGAGGACGACGTAAGGCGACCCTGAAACGAACTTTGCTGAGAGGGGCAAGAAATATCGGTCTCAGTTCCATGGAGGAGACTGAACGAGTTGCCCAGGATATAGCGGTATGGAGAAATTGCTTGCAGGCACTATGTAACGTATAACAGTACGAGAGGAATTATTATTATTATTGTAATGAAGGGGAATATAGGGAGAGAGAGAGAGAGAGAATAAATCAGTGAAAGGTGATAGAACAAATATAAAAGTAGAGCTACACATAAAATATAGAAACGATAAGTAAACTTTGAGAGTGGATTCTAATGGATAACCATTGCATAGTAAATTCGTGGTTAGAAAGCTGTGGGAATGAAGATCAATGGGAATAAGCAGTGGAAAAGACAATACAGAATACAAAGACATATTAGATATATAATATACTCGTATTAGAAAATACAAAGAAAGGGAAACAATTGACGAACACAATTTTGAGGAAAGTACTTGAAAAGAAGTGTAAAAATAAAATGGAAAGAAATTTGAAAAAAGGAAACAATGACTAAAAAACTAATCTTATAGGAAACAAGATTCTACAGGGTGTTCAACTTAAAAGCAGCCTGTGAATGGAGCTAATCTGGCATATATGTATGGAAATGAGAAGGTTCAGTTATGACGTAGTATAGGTCAAGGTTGTGTGATGGTGTGTAATTGTAGTGCGGAAGGGGCGATGAACAAATGTTACGTAGTACAAGCTAGTCAGAACCGGTTCAAATAGTAAATAGACGAGAAGCAATGCGTACCTGGCAAATTTCTATTTATCACTGGGGCTGCTTTTAAGTTGAACACCCTGTACAAGTAAATTTATTGAAAAAATGAGATGTTATTTATAGGTATTGCTAGGTAAACAAAAAAAAAAGAAGGAAAAATGTGTTTACCCGCGGATAGCGAAAACAAGAAATAACTTCAAATACGGAAAGATGCAATAAAAGAAAGACTTTCATTAAAATATATTCGAATGAGGCAAGATAACAAAAATAAACGAATGAGGAAATAGCTTAAAATATGAGATGTCTGTTTTGAACGAGTTGGAAAAAAATAATAAATAAACTGGTGAACGAAGATAGGTACGAATATGCTTAAAGAAAATACGAGATTTAATCATGCAGTTGTGTACGAGGGGGTCTCGTGCCAAAAGTAACCGGTTCGTTCTCTCGTGTAGCATCTGAATATTTTTCCAAATATTCCTGATCTCAGTGTAGGTGCGATCGAGTTCCTAGTCCTATCGGAGACGGACGATAAAACGTATGTACCGTGTTCAATTTGTGCATGTAAAGAACCCTTGCAGTTCAAAATCGAGAAGATCAGGCTGGAAAGTCGCTGCCCTGGCAAAATTCATTAGAAAAAGATTAAAACTAAAAGTTCTACAAAAATATCCTCACCATCTTCAAAATTACAGCGGGGACTCTCGCCGGTGCTACGGAACTCGTGCACTGCAACTGGGATCTTCCTGTGTGAGAAAGAGATAGGAGCACACACGGTTACTCACCGAAGTGCAATGATGATGGCCATATCAATCAATCAATTATGTACAGTCTCTTCATCAAAGATTGACTGTGATGGCTCTCCAGCAAGCTATGTCTTGTGTACCTTCAGGACATGGTCTTGTGGCTACCCACTTGCTCCTTTGTAATGCGAGTAGAAGAAGGTTGTGGGTTTGAATCCCGACTGCGCCGTTCTGTTCATGAGGGATTTTTTTCCAGAGACCCTAGGATTGTTACCGGAGCCACGAAGTTCGTTCTTTGTGCAATACTTTCTGCAGATGGCGTGCCATTTCTGCGGAGAGGAACCGAGCCATAAGGGATAAAACCGGGTGCAATCAAGTCAATCCTTCGGCTTAAAACCATTTTTTTTTCATCTCTGATCATGAGTTTTCCTCTTTAATATTTCTTCTCCAAGTATTTCTTAGCCTTTCCACATTTTTCTTACCGTGCGGGTTGCAGTTAAATATATGTCTTGCTATGTTGTGCGGCTCTTTATTAGGAGTATGTCCTATTCATCCTCACTTTGTATCTTCGATATCCAGTTATACTGCTTTGCGTCTTTCTCTCTTCCACAAGTCTGTATTTGTTATCACTTCTCTTCCACAAGTCTGTATTTGTTATCACTTCTCTTCCACATGTCTGTATTTGTTATCACTTCTCTTCCACAAGTCTGTATTTGTTATCACTTCTCTTCCACAAGTCTGTATTTGTTATCACTTCTCTTCCACAAGTCTGTATTTGTTATCACTTCTCTTCCACAAGTCTGTATTTGTTATCACTTCTCTTCCACAAGTCTGTATTTGTTATCACTTCTCTTCCACAAGTCTGTATTTGTTATCACTTCTCTTCCACATGTCTGTATTTTGTTATCACTTCTCTTCCTCCGAAATTAAGATATACAGCGACATCAAAAATAAACAAGATTATTTAAGACAGGCACATGTGAACAATAAAATATATATATTACCTGTTCGCTACTGGCATCAGGTAACGAGTATGTGAGATACCCACATTTAAAATGTGATCAAAAGTGTGAAGGTAAGTCAGTCTTGACATTCCAGACAGTCTCTTTTGCATTCATGAATTATTTTGTTTGTTTCTGTAGGAATTAAAGCTTAATGCACGCGCTTTCAATTTGTTATCGGGAGCACTAAGTGGTTCGAAAATTGTTGGGAGGGAGGGGAGATGTCGTCATTGGTATTTTTAGTTACAGTTATTTTTATAGCAATTCCATGACATATTTTGAAACTTATTTCAATATACTCTTTTTTTTTTGTTTACTAGTCATGGAAACATTTTAGACATATCAGATGATGTGAAAGTGTCGGCTTTGAATGATAAACGAGGTCATCATATTTAAACTATGTACCGGACTCAACAAATACTTACATAGACTAGGAATAAGTCAAAGATATCTCTGCCAGTGTCAGCAGGTGGAACAGACACCGGAGCATATCCTGCAAGACTGTCCTCTCCTGTGTGAGCTGAGAAGCAACCTGTGGCCACACCCAGTCGACCTGAAAACTAAGCTTTGGGAAACCTGACAGACCTGAAGCTGACTGCCCAGTTTGTGGTTCACAGTAAATTGCGCATGACTAGAGATCGCTGAAAAGAAGAATCATAAAGTTTGTTTCATTGTTCGTTACAAATTGATAAATCAGTGGTAGTAAATTTGCGTTCTCATTAGCTTGTCTGAATAAAACGTTCTTAGTTGTTTGTGATGAAGCCCATTCTGTTCATCTAATAAATAACAGCAATATTTTATGTTTACGTGTGCCAATTTGATTGATGAACACGAAGCAAGCTTAAAAGGCTCTTAGACATTAAGGCAGGACATTTGTAAAATATATATATATATATATATATTATATATATATATATATATATATGAGGAGAGAGAGAGAGAGATTTAAAAATATTAAATTAACTTTTTTAAAGATATGAAAAACTTGAAAAACCAACAAGGAAATGTTGTGAGTAAAGATGCATAAGAAAGACAGAGATATACGTAGAAAAAGAAACATCGAGAGGTGAACAAATAAGTCTGTCAGAATGTATCCCTATGACAAGGAACATAAACTGTAAGAGGCTATATTTGATATGGAGATGCAACTTGATTTGATCTAATGATTATGTATCGTGTTATTCAGTGGACGATGAAAGAATTAATAATGTGTTGAAAATGTTGTTGATCATGATGGCTATTATCAGTGGCGGTTCATGATCATTTCTGCTGGTAGGGTCAGACATTTTTTTCCGGATATATCATGGTTTCAGGTTGCTATATTTTAATTTATAAAATAATAAATACACGTTATACATTATTTTGTGTGGGGCCCGGCCCTAGAGGCCCTTAATGACGAAGGTGATGCTGATATTGGTAATGATGACAGTTGTGATGATATTGATGTTGGTTATTATGATCACCAAGTCACCAATGTTATGTGTTTATTTGGTCGGCCACTGTCGGTCATATGCATTTATGCGGTGCAGGTTACTTTTTTGTGGCGGTACGGCTGTTTCAGTCTGGAATTAGTTCCACAGGAGACAGTTGTTAGCATTTCGTGTGATTTTCGTTGGCACAGGAACGGAGCAATTATGGGTTGACTCGTTACAGTAAAGTTGGAGCCGTACATATGAACTATGTACTATCAATACACTCTACTGATATTGTACAACATATGAACTATGTACTATCAATACACTGTACTGATATTGTACAACATATGAACTATGTACTATCAATACACTGTACTGATATTGTACAATATAGGAACTATCATACATACAATACCGCTCGTGTGTGTGCAAGGGAGCAAAGAATAGTAACACTGCGACCTATACGGCCTGTCGTAAGAGGCGACTAGGTAGGACCTAGCGAAACTACCCTAGTGAATAAAAATCGCAGAAATCGGATGTCTGGTGTACTGTAGGAGCACAACTGGCACAACGTATAATCCTCTTTGGCTCAGATTACAAACAAATCACAAAGCGTGGTTTAACAAGTGGTCGATATGGAACGTTCAAAGAAGAACATACATACAATACACGTTACTGATATAGTACTACATATTAATTATTATTCATACAAAACAGTGGCGGCTCGTGATCATTTTTGTTGGTGGGGCCACACTCAAATATTCGGGAAAAATCATGGTTTTGAGTTAGATTATATTTTAATTTATTAACTAATAAATACACGTTACACATTATTTTTGGTGGGCCTGGCCCCACTGGCCCTTAATGACGAGCCGCCACTGATACAAAACAGTGTAACGAAACAATACAATGTATGAATGAGACATTTAATCAACTTTTTACTTCTACATATTTTCCTCAGATTCACCAAAACGATAAACATTATCTTCAAATCTAAAAGATAATAATTACATTATGAAGTAAAAAAATAACTTATTTATATAACCATAGTTTCGCCGAGTGGTTACGGGCCCAAATTTGGGATGTAAAGAATAGAGCCACTGTTACCTGCCACGCATGTCGTAAGAGGCGGCTAAGGAGGTTTGACTGAAATCGGATGCATGTGTCCGCTAGGGAATGCTAACCCGAAACAAATGCTTGAAGAAAACGGATGCACCAGGCCGTAAGGCAACGTGGTGCAACGACCCTCCAATGAGGAATGAGATAACGGATTCTACGGCGCCAATCTGCCTCTGAGATTTAGCTACGGGTAAGAATGTCAGACCCACCATCACGAGTGGCAAAACTTACTGCAGGAAGAGGTCGGCACAAACGGGAAGCAGAAATCATAGGAATTATATCCTACAGAACTGCCCCAGTATGCAGACTTGAGAAGAAAGAGGTGGCCCACTTACACAAGCGTGCATGACAAACTGTATGGCGTTGATGATAATCGAGCTAGGCGCTGCCTTTATTAAGAATCTGAAATCCCAATCTAGTGAGAATGCAGAAGACAAACTGTATGGCATGGCTGATAATCTGGGACAGGCGGCTGCCTTTATTAGAGAATCTGAAATCCCAATCTAGTGAGAAGCAGAAGACAAACTGTATGGCATGGCTGATAATCTGAAGCAGACAGCTGCCTTTATTAGAGAATCTGAAATCCCAATCTAGTGAGAACCAGAAGACAAACTGTATGGCATGGCTGATAATCTGGGACAGACGGCTGCCTTTATTAGAAAATCTGAAATCCCAATCTAGTGAGAACGCAGAAGGCAAACTGTATGGCATGGCTGATAATCTGGGACAGACGGCTGCCTTTATTAGAGAATCTGAAATCCCAATCTAGTGAGAATGCAGAAGACAAACTGTATGGCATGGCTGATAATCTGGGACAGACTGCTGCCTTTATTAGAGAATCTGAAATCCCAATCTAGTGAGAACGCAGAAGACAAACTGTATGGCATGGCTGATAATCTGAGGCAGACGGCTGCCTTTATTAGAGAATCTGAAATCCCAATCTAGTGAGAACGCAGAAGACAAACTGTATGGCATGGCTGATAATCTGGGACAGACGGCTGCCTTTATTAGAGAATCTGAAATCCCAATCTAGTGAGAACGCAGAAGACAAACTGTATGGCATGGCTGATAATCTGAAGCAGACGGCTGCCTTTATTAGAGAATCTGAAATCCCAATCTAGTGAGAACGCAGAAGACAAACTGTATGGCATGGCTGATAATCTGGGACAGACGGCTGCCTTTATTAGAAAATCTGAAATCCCAATCTAGTGAGAACGCAGAAGACAAACTGTATGGCATGGCTGATAATCTGGGACAGACGGCTGCCTTTATTAGAGAATCTGAAATCCCAATCTAGTGAGAACGCAGAAGAAGAAGAAGAATAACAATAGTTTGTACATTTTTCATTTAAACAACTGTTCTCACACTGGTGAATTTTTTTAAAATTTATTGTTTGGCAGAAAATCAAGAAATCCAGGATGGAACATCTTGTCCCAGTTCGAAAAGAAAACTGGAGCTTTTTCGAGCGCCAGCGACAGGTTTTTAGCGACATCAACAAGGGTACAGATAGTGAATTTCAGGAGTTTGACAAAGAACTAGAGAAGATGCGTAGTGGCATGTTCACGCTGAATGCTCTGGATACTAGTAACTTTGGTTCAACAGCTCTAAAACCTGAACGCCCAATTGTATCCGACGCTGAAGGAAATAAGAGACTGTCTCTGAGGTTAGTGGTCGATTATTTGTGTATTGTTTTTGTTGTTCTTAAAATCGAGAAGAGCAGACTGGAAAGCCGCTGCCCGGGCAAAATTCATCAGAAAAAGTTTACAAAAAATTTCCACAAAATATCTTCACCATCTTCTAAATTACATCGAGGACCCTGTCGTCACGGAGTTCATGCACTGCCTCTGAGATCTTCCTGTGTGAGAAAGAGATCAGAGCACATATTGTTACTAACTGAAGTGTAATGATGATGGTCCTATCAATCAATACTGGTGTTTTTTAGCCACTTTGTTGGGTTCAGAAATAAGAGATGAAGCAGTTTGTCGCATAAGGGAGGCAGTTTGGAGAGCTAGTTGGCTGCGTTCTTAACACTTTTACTCCGTGATTTATTTTACTTCCAGACGCATTTATTTTACAATGTATGCTCTTCTTCTTCTTCTTCGCTTTCGTTCTTTACGACCAATTTTAATCACTCTTTGTGATATGTTTGATCTTTGCCCAGAACGTGTATACGTTGCACATTGGTTTGGTAGGCCCTAAACTCATAGACTTCTACACGTTTAGGACACATGCATCCGATTTCAGTCAAACAATGTATGCTAAATTAGCCGGTGTACTGGCTTTGGGTCATCTTAAAAATACTGTAAACTAATATATCAGCTCAGAAAGGTGAAACGGTTAAAAACGGGCATCTGTAAGGCTAAGCAATGGAGGCCGTAAGAAATAAGAGTTTCTTGTTCGAGTCTTGTACTTTGTATTTGGGGTTTTTTCGAAAGCCCCAAATATTTGTTCACCACCTATGTATTGATCATATTCTTTGCCTTCAAAACGTCCTCAGAGGCTCTTACAACTCTCTAATCTTTATTTGCCAGGGCACATCGGCTCACTTCGGACGGCTTTGCTCGGTTCATGAGTACACTGTTTCAGTGTGTCACCAGAATTGTTGCTGGAGATCTGAATTCGTGCATTGAATACCATAGAGAGCCACACAGAAAAAGTATAATGAGTACAAAGCAAGAGGAAGACCACGCAAAAGATGGAGCGAAGGCATCAAGAACAGACTTACGAAAATGAATATCAGCTTACAAAGTGCCTTAAAACAAGCACACACAAGATCACTACGTTTCACCCAACACTTCCATAAAAAGTAAATGGTGGAAGAGAAGAAAAAGAAGAGAATAATTTGAGCAAGTAGTGTGCAATTTCTGTGGAGAGTGACCGAGCCATGTAGGAAAACCCAGTGCAAATTAATCAATTCTTCACTTTGAACTACTAGCTGCAAGTCCTTTTCAGTGCCACATGTTTAACTCTTTGAAATAATTTTAGTATGCATGGATCAATGTTGAGTCACGCATAGCACGGTGGTTAGTATAGTTGATTCCCCTAGACGAGTATTCTTGTTTTAATTTCCAGTTGATGTGATAGTTTTTCTAACCACTGCAGCCATCCCTTGTATCAGATATATTTATATATGTACTTATATATGTATAGTTAGTTATTTTGTTCCTTTCGTACCAAATGTGGCACATAGGATCTCTATGTAATGCGGTTCGTTGCTAGCAGTTGGAGATCTCATATGGTTTTACATCCCAATAAGTTTACTTTCTTGTAAAATTGTTCTTCGAAGAGTGGTCTTAGGTCTTCCACGTTTTCATTTATATATACATATAACAAAACAAAACGTATTTTGACTATGTCTTATGAGAAAATCTATTGTCAACTAATTTCTTCATTGTTTCTGCTAAGATTTGATTGCAAGGAATTCAAACCTGAAGAGATCACAGTGAAGACAGTAGACAACAAGCTAATGGTACATGCCAAACACACAGAGGAATCTCCTGGCAGGAAGGTATTTATGTGACTGACAACATATTATAAGTTTGCTGTTATTGTTTTTTGGGGTCCCTATGACGAAGTGGTTAAGTCTGTCGTTCTGATGGTTGGGGGTTTAAATCCGGCCCGAGTCATATGTGCAATTTTTTCATGAGTGCTTTGTGCAACCCTGTTGGCAAATGGTGTCTCCCACAGTTCCAGAACCATATGGGGAACCACACTGCAATGAAGTCAATCATTAGCATTTATCAATCAATCAAGTGCCATGCCTGCCGGCGTAGACGATCATGTCTCTCCACAACTCACTTTGATTGGTGCATGTAATCAGTTCTGACGTCGATCTTTTGTCGAACTATGATGTCAGGCCATCAAAAATCTTCTTCCTCTGTCTTCCGCGATCTCTCTTTCCCTGAATTTTACCTGTTGTCACCAAATGTTCTAAACCTAATCCTTTATACTTTTTTTTATTGTTCTGAATTTATTTCTGTTGGTTCTTCTGTTGTTAATGTTATTGACTACAATTTTAATGATTGTAATAGTCAAACCACCAATAACTGGAGGATAAAAAATGAGTTGAACTGATTTTGTCTTGCTTTGTAGCTAGTGTCTTTCTTCTCTCTCTCTCTATGTCTTTTAACTGGATTTAGGCATAGTCCTCAACTAACTCATGCCAGGTCTTCCTATCTCTAGCTCATGCAGCTCCCTCAAGCTCTTCTTTACATTATTGATCTCTACCTCCAAATCCCGTCTCCGTGTATTTCTCAGCATCCCCTTCTTTTCTGTCCCTGTGGGCTCCAGAAAAGGTCCTTCTTGTTATATTCCACTACTTTTTTTTACAAAGTGTGTCCTATCCAGCGCCAGCGTCTTTTTTTTTAACCTCTTGGTTCACTGGAATCTGTCTTGTTTTCTCCATAAGTTCCTCATTTGTCACCCTACCATATCATCTCAATCGGTATCTTTCACTTTGGGATTATTATTTTCTCTTCAACGTACACTTTAATATTTGAGTCTGAATTTTGTTCTTAATGTACCTCGTCTCAAAGGCTCCTTTTTTGCGTGAAGTGACTGGGATTTTTTCGGTGCTTCATGATTTCAATGTATGTAAGATCAAGATTCTATCATCAAGATTTTTTTATCAGTTTCAAGTCTTTTTATGTGCCAAAAATACTATATTTGACTAAATGTGTACCTCTTATTGTAATTTTTTTTTCATTTCTAGTTCTTTCAGTCCGTTATTGATGTATTGTTGATGTACATTATTTCCCCTGTGTGGTTCCCATGGTAGCGAAGAAGAGAGCCATATTGTCTCCTTATGATATATCGTGAAAAACGTCTAAGAGAGATCAGAGATGGGGCCGGCGACCACAAACTGTACGAAGACAGCAAACAGCTAAATTTTAACCCAAATTATAGTTACTGTCTGTAATACCGCTTTCTAAGGCGTGTAGGACATGGGGGACATGACACTGAGGAATTTAATGTGCGCATGACTAATGCAGCCGTCGCAAAACTGATCAGGTTAGAAGATTTTCTCGCCCGAGTAGTTACCGTGGCCCAATTTTGGGGTGTAAAGAATAGAAGCACTGTTACCTGCCACGCATGTCGTAAGGGGCGACTAAGGAGGTTTGGCTGAAATCGGATGCACGTGTCCTAAACGTGTAGAAGTCTATGCGTTTAGGACCTACCAAACCAATATGCAACGTATACAAGTTCTTGCCAAAGATCAAACATATCACAAAGAGTGATTAAAATTGGTCGTAAAGAACGAACGCAAAGAAGAAGAAGAAGAAGATTTTCTTTATATACTCGACAGAACAAAATTCTTGGCCTTTCCGGATATAGAACCCGGGTCTTCCGAATGGGATCCAGCGCTCTAATCCATTCTTCCAGTCGCTCCACCAAACACAAACAGCTACAAAAACAGAGATTATTTTTTAATTGCTTATGAAGATCCAAACGTTATAGACAAGCACAAGATCGAACTGAGAGGAATTTGTTTTATGCCTTATTTGCACTTGTGGATGAAGAAGACTGATTATGATGATAATATTAGAACACAAAACACTGTATTTGCACATTTATACTTTTCAGGTTTACAGAGAATACAGTCGTCAGTATATCTTGCCCAACAAGATTGATCCATTGACGTTGAACTCGACTTTTGCTGCAGATGGCGTACTTAGTATTGAAGCACCCGCACCATCAGCTGTTGAGGCTCCAAGAGAGAGAATTCTTCCAATTTTGCGTCTTTGAATAATCCAGCTGTGATTATGTATATTATTTAATTGTTGTGATAGTGATACTATGTCTGTGTTTATGTGCTTAGCTATGTTAATGAATAGATATTAACGTGAAGAGCAAGAGTTCTGTGTTTACTTTGCTAGCTGCAATCAAATATAAAAACTGAAATTGATATGATAGGACCATCATCAATGCACTTTGGTGAGTAACCTTGTGTTCTCCGATCTTTTCTTACACGGATGACCTCAGCTGCAGTGCACGAACTCCGAGCACCGGCTAGGGCCCGATGTAATGTTGAAGATGGTGAAGATATTTTATAGATTATAGAGATGGAATGCAAGAGGACGGGGAGAGAGTGGCGAGATCTGGAAAGGGTGGCCTTGGATAGGCGGGCTTGGAAGGCCTTGGTTGCGGACCTATGCTTCCCTAGGGGCGAAGGGTGAAGAAGAAGAAGAAGAAGATATTTTGGTAGGGATTTTATTTTTATTATTTTCTACTGAAGTTTGTCTGGGCAGCGGCGTTCCAGCCTGTTCTTCTCGATTTTGAACTGCCAAAGATTCTTTTACGTGCTCATTGAACACAGGACCTACGTTTTATCGTCCGTCTCCGATAGGACTATGAACTCGATCTCCTACACTGAGAACAAGGATCTCTGAACAAATATCATGATGGTTCCACGAGGAGTGAACCTGTAACTTTGATACGATAGACGAGCACCTAACCTCTATGCCACAGAGACCCCCCTCTCCCCACCTTAAAAAACCTGAAATGAAATGTTAAAGCAATAAGATGGAATAACTCCTTACATTCAAATGTAACACTCATCATTTATTCTTTATTGCCCTGATATAGCCAAGGAATGACACTTTTAATTGAGTTCAAAGGGACGTACCTCGGCCTAATAGAGTTTAAATCCCTCGTCATTTTTGACTAAGATCAAAGCTTAGTGCTCGTATGATCACCCCCAAAGGGCGAGAGCCTTCATAGAGCCAATAGACAACTTTAAACAAATTTCGAGCAACTCACATTCGAAAGCTTGATGACGCTATGAGTTTTTCTACCTTTCAAACGTAACTGAGTCTACCAGATGCGTTACTACGGTAAGGATCCCAATTTTAAAAAATATATTTTAAAAATACTGAAAATCCCACAGCTAACAAACAAATAAAGAATGTTATTATTTCCATCGTGTTTGGTTTCAAATCTGTATCTTTCCTTCAATGATGTTGATTCTTGTTATGTTAACCAGACAAGTATGTTACTTGAATGTTTCATGAAGATTTGTTAGTGCTTCAAATCCTTCTTCCACATTTACCACTTGTTAACCACTCTTTGTAATTTGTATGTGATCTCAGTCTTAGAACGATTATACGTTGTACCAGTTATGTGCCTACAAGTAGGCCAGCACATCCGATGTCTGCGATGCTTTTATTTACTAGGGTAGCTTCCCTAGGCCCTACCTCAGTCGCCTCTTACGTCATGCTTTTTAGGTCGCAGTGTTACTATTCTTTGCTCCCCTTTCAAGCCCCGACAACACACATGCGGCTTCAAATCCTTAAGGAAGTAGGAGTTAACGTTCTTGTCACTTATGCCAGACCGGGAAGTTTGTGCTTTCGTCTCCAGGCTGATGAATCTCCAGACTGATGAATCTCCAGGCTGATGAATCTCCAGACTGATGAATCTCCAGGCTGATGAATCTCCAGGCTGATGAATCTCCAGGCTGATGAATCTCCAGACTGATGAATCTCCAGACTGATGAATCTCCAGACTGATGAATCTCCAGACTGATGAATCTCCAGGCTGATGAATCTCAGGCTGATGAATTTCCAGGCTGATGAATCTCCCAGACTGATGAATCTCCAGACTGATGAATCTCCAGATGAGAATCTCCAGACTGATGAATCTCCAGACTGATGAATCTCCAGGCTGATGAATCTCCAGACTGATGAATCTCCAGACTGATGAATCTCCAGACTGATGAATCTCCAGACTGATGAATCTCCAGACTGATGAATCTCCAGACTGATGAATCTCCAGACTGATGAATCTCCAGACTGATGAATCTCCAGACTGATGAATCTCCAGACTGATGAATCTCCAGACTGATGAATCTCCAGACTGATGAATCTCCAGACTGATGAATCTCCAGACTGATGAATCTCCAGGCGACTCTTTCTGGTAGAACGAATTTCCAGAACATTTAAATTCCTTCATCTTTCTTCTTTTCTCCAATCCTGTTTTGCATGACAGCGTCAGGATAAGAAGAGATTTCTAGAACGGGCTTTTATGTGCGCTTCATAAATAGTGTGTTTCGTCGTCTCTGTTATCTCTGAGGTCCATCTGTTGCGTAGACGGCCGTGTACTTTGTATTCACTGTATCGTATTAACATTGCTTGTTGGGGCACACTGTCTGTTAAGAAACTGTGAAACACAGTTTTGTAGCAGACCACAGGTTAAAATATTTGATCGCAACACCATTAAGGTGTATGCGTGTGACCGAGACACAATTCAGAGAAAAACATCAAGAGATTGACAAAACAAGATGGGCCCTTTCCTGAAACCCACAGGGAAAGCAAACAAGAGAAATGCCTAGAAATACACGGAGAAGAGATTTGGAGGCAGAGATTAACCATATACAGAAGAGTTGGGGGAAGCTGCAGGGGATAGCTAAAGATAGGAAGACTTGGCATCAGTTGGTTGAGGGCATATGCCAAAATCGGAGTTAAAAAGGCATGATAGAGTACAACATGAAGGCAGGAGACGGAAAATTTTGGAAGTCCATTGAAGCCCAACTTACGATTTGTAGACGGCACCAGCTGATGATTATCAGTGTCTACTACCATCTTGTTTTACATGTACTGGTCAGGACTGCTACCGTTGATCTAGATTCCCATATGATGCTCGTCACTCGCACACTAAAAATAAGTTATATAGCAGTTTCTATCCCAGGTTGTATAAATAAAGTGGAAACGTGGCATCCCTTGTTGTAGGGACTAAGTGATCGTGTCACTACCTTCTTTTCTATTTCTCGTGTATATTCCAACTATAAAGTTTCTTAAACAAGAGTATACGTATTACTCATTCACATGAGACTCAAGACACACAATATTAGTTTACAAAGTTGACAATTTATATACTATATTTATTACTATATTTATGTTATTATATTTATATTTACTATATTAGTGTACTATTCTGGTTGCATAACAGAGTTTTAATAAGTTCTCAATAGTAACCTACAGATAATTTATCTTATTACTGTAGCTACTAAGCTTCTTTGTGCAACACTCTCAGCAGGGTGCGTGTCATTTCTGTCGACAGGGAACGGAGTCATATGGAAGACCCGATGCAATGAAGTCAATCCTCCGCCTTGAGACCGTGTAGAGAATTTCTGGTGTAGTAATATAAGTACTCTTATGACGAGAATAAGACAATGGAACCAAAAGAGAAAGAAAGTGGCTGCCACTGGATAAGACACGCATTGAGAAAACCCGATGGGAGTAAAACGGGAAAGGCCCATTCCTGGAATCCACTGAGACATTGAAAGAGAGGACAATCTACAAATATATGGAGAAGAGATCTGAAGACAGATTAATGCTATTACGGAAGAACGGAAGAACTAGAAGGCTGCAAGAGATAAAGATATGAAAACTTGACATGAATTGTTTGGGGGCATATGCTCCAATCGTGATGACAAAGGCACAAGAAAAAGAGAGAGAATATAATATACTTCTCGCTGTCAAACTTTCTAATTCTCTCTCTCTCTCTCTCTAACTTTATCCTAACTTGGTCTTTCGGCAAAGTTTTCATTGCAGTCTAAGCTAATTCCTAAAGTTATCATTGACTGTTATTTCAGTATTCGTTAGAAGACAGATGTCTTATCCGTATAGTGGTCTGTTATATAGCTACTTGGCTTTATATCTTTGAAAACGATCAGTCTATCCTATCTAGCATTGTGTGTTCCCTTGTCAGTTCTCTTGTTGAGTTTCAGGTCTAATTCTATCTTTTGCTGAGTTCTTCCTAGTTCTTTTCTGCTCTTTCTTTGTATACTATGTCAACCCGAGCTTTTGCTTTTATATTATAAGTTATTCCCAACTTCAAATCACAACTACTTATACTATTTGTGTGTTAATTAGGCCCTACCTGACAGTGCCGCAACGAGTGGACCCAGTATAAGTTAGGTCCTAGAGTCCCACCCTTTTTGAAGAGAGCTGATTCAGTGAGCTTGGTTTTAACTTAACTTTGTTCTTTGTTGAAGAGAGCTGATCAGAGCTTGTTTAACTTAACTTTGTTCTTTGCATAAGCCAGTGTCCTATAAAAATAAAATACAGAGAAAGAGAAGAGGCGGGAAAGACCTGGAATGAACTACTTTCTCAATGCAGATATGATTGGAGGACACTGTTCATGCCTAGTTCTTCTCAATGCAGATATGATTGGAGGACACTGTTCATGCCTAGTTCTTCTCAATGCAGATATGATTGGAGGACACTGTTCATGCCTAGTTCTTCTCAATGCAGATATGATTGGAGGACACTGTTCATGCCTAGTTCTTCAATGGGAGTCAAGAGAAGATGAAAAGATTAGAACAAGAATACCTACTATGTTTTTCCTGGACCTGTACTCTTGCTGTTTTATTTACCAGATAGTGACATATCCAGCTATACATGCGCCCTCTAATTCCGAGTTTGAGCAGTTTGATTTTGAGCAGTTTGAGCAGTCTCCAGACTGTCACACGGATGGCTCGGCTACTGATGCTACAAACAATGGAGGAGGGGGAGTTTTCCTAGCACCCACAGACACACACTTACATCCATGCATGCGCACTCATACATGGACAAAGGCACTCGTAAATAGAACGCGCACATATACATACTGAAACAGACGTACTCATACATGCAAATGCAATATACACTTAGATATCTGACACACATACATGCACAGGACCTCAATAGTCTGTTATCTAGCGTCTAGGTTAGTGGTATACAACGTTTTTATATATTGGGGCGTATCTGACTAATGACTGTAGGGTGTGGGCCCATGTGACAAATGCAAAAATAATACTAATAATATTAATCAATATTAACAATAGCATTATACAGAAAGCAAGTTAAATGCATTTGAAAATAGATGTTTGAAAATATAATGAACATAAAATGTAACGAATTCAAGAGAAGTGATGAAATCAGAGAAATGTCTGGTCAACCACTAGTGACAACTGTTATAGGAAAGAGAAGATGGAGATATGATGGACACACATTGAGGAGAAATGATCAACGAATATCAAAACAGGCATTGAAGTGGGATGCAAAGGGTTCAAGAAAGAGAAGGTGACCTAAGGAGACCCTGAAACGAGCTTTGCTAAGATAGGCAAGAAATATCGGTCTCAGTTCCATGGAGGAGATTGAGCGAGTTGCCTAGGATAGAGCGGTATGAAGAACTTACTTGCAGGCTCTATGTAACATATACCGGTACGAGAGGAATTATTAATTTTATTATTATAATAACATTAATGAAAAAAAATGACAAATTAATTCTGGCTACAGTATCATAGGAGCGTCATGGCATCCGCGGGACCGCGTTGGAGCGCAGATCTAGGTTAACAGTGGTATCAAACACTGAAAAAAACTAGTTAACAATATACGTTTGTTTTGATCTCCCTTGACTTCCATATCTTACTCAATGCAATAAATTCCCTCCTTGCTTTTTGTATTATTATCTTGACATCTTTGTGTGTTCCTCCTTCTGTGTATATGTTGCTACCAAGGTATGTGTATGATTCTACATCTTGTAGAGCTGTTTCCTCCAGCATAATCTGATTTACATTTACTGCATTTATTCTCATGATCTTGGTCTTTCTGTAAAGTCAGTGCTGTTCTATGGCTCGGAAACATGGAAGACAGCAAAAGAGACAATCAGAAAACTGCAGACCTTCGAAAATGGATGTTTACGTAGAATAGAAGGACTGAGATGGTATGATAAGTTTATAAACGAGGAACTCAAAGAAAGAACAAAGCAGATACCAGTGGAGAAAGAGCTCAGGAAGAGACGCTGGCGATGGATAGGACATATATTGAGAAGACAGACCGGAAGCATTGCAAGACAGGTAATGTTTTGGAACCCGCAGGGAAAGAGGAGTAGGGAAGGCCTAGACAGACCTGGAGAAGAGAGCTGGAGGCTGATATTAAAAGGATAAGTAAAACATGGAAAGAATTGGAAGAGATGGCAAGAGAAAGGAAGAGCTGGAAGAAGTTTGTTGAAGACCTGTGCTCCGTTGTGAGTTGAAAGGTGAAGAGAGAAACAATATACGTATTGGTCATATATAGACACACTTTCAGAGATAACGTTACTGATACTGTCAATGTTGAAATGAACAATCAATTTGACATCACTATTATGTCAGTCATTGAATTCACAAACAAACAACAGATTAAATGGTTTGGTCACCTGACAAGAAAACAATGTTATCGTCTACCACGTAGAGTAGGCAAGGAAGGAAGATGGAGAGAGAGATTGAACAAATATCATGAATACAAAGTAAGAAAAATATCACGTAATAGATGAAGAGACAGCATAAAAAACAACTTTAGAGACATTTGTTGTTTTTTTTCCGATCCAGAAGCACTTGAGCTTTTCAGCTCTTCGGCTCGGTGCGACGAACACCGTAAATCTGGGGAATCTGTGGCTTTTTCTGCCATCCCGCGGAATTGAACCCGCACACACAGAGGGATAGTCACCGTAGTCCAACGCGCTACGAACACGCTGGGCAGACGGGCACTTTAGAGAAATAAATACCAACTTACTAAGTGTATTAGACAATGTCCACAGACGATCCTCATATCCCCTCCCTACCCCCACCCACCTCACTAAGGTACAATGAAGAAAGAAAATAAGGCAATTATAATAGTATATAGTTTCTTTAATTCGGATGGGGAAAAAAAAACCTTTAAAGAAATAAATATCAACATATAAAGTGTATTAAACAATGCACACAGAAGATTATTACATCTCATCCCATCCCTTCCCTTACCGTGAACACCTCACTGAGGTACAATGAATAAAGCCAGAAAGAAGAAGTATATTTTCTCTTTATTTCAGATATGAACAGCTTCCGTATTTCTATACAAGAATAAGATATGATGAGACGAAATGGTTTGTCAGAATAAAGTACAGATCAAGGAAGAAATACCATCCATGTCATCAGAAATGTGATTTATTTTTTCAGATGAATAGAAATAGAACAAACCATAATATTCAAACATGGCACAGGTCACAACAGACTGAGATATATTCTTCTTTTTTTTTCTTTTGCGTTCTCACTAGATTGAGATTACGAATTCTCTAACAAAGGCCACCGTCTGTCTCAGATTGTCAGCCACGCCATACAGTTTGTCTTGGCATCTTCTGTTTGTTTTTAAAACTAATTGTATGGCGCTAAGTAGACACAATTATGTTCAAAAATATGCTCCAAAAGGGAGAAAAAATTTGCGTTTAATTCACCCCAAACAAAGGGTGTAGCTATTTTTAGAAAGGCGGGGAATTTTTACATATGTTGTGGCTATTCATAGTACGTAATTGTCATCCTATAGGACAGTCGAAGGACAGTGAAAGTAAATTCTCAAATGTAGGCCAAAAATTATTTGTCTGAAACTGCTTGGCTAAACAATCAATTGATTACTGATTATCACTGAAGACATAAATCATGAATCACCATGAAATGTCAACATTTGCACATGGCACATGATAAGACCAATAACGGGTTTGTTTTTCTGGTTTTTTGAAAATAGAAACACATAAAAACGTTAATGGAATAAACCTCATGTAAATTGTTGCGCTTGGGAGTCACCGAGCACCTCTTGGAAACTTCCTGGAAACTCCGGTCTCCCTTTGTCTTTGATGAATTAAAACGAAAGTACCAATATCTTCAGCAATCCTACTAGCTACATCAGAATCGTGTATCTTCACAAAATTTAATGTTATTTTTTAATGTCCATCGTATGACATATCTGTTTCTTTGTTCAAAATGACATCAGTATTATAGAATGTAAAGATTGCCCCAACCTTTCAGTATATCATTCATATTGAAAGAGCATTTTCTGTAGGTCATCAAGCGAGCTAGCCCATGAAATATTGTAAAATGTTAATTGTAAGAGTTATATCCCTTGAGATTGAAATAAGCTGGTTACACAGACTATTCAACCAAGTCTGAATCATACAAGAAACACCAGAAGATAGGAATGCAACAAGAGTAAAGAGTTCCCATCTGGAAAAAGTAAGGTAGCAAGAGGAATTGTACGAAATATAGAGGAATAGCGCTACTAAGTCAAACCGGTGAAATATTTTGTAATGTACTAGAAAAAAGGCTCCGCCATATCATCGAGCCACAGTTTAACGACTCACAAATGGGATTCCGGAAGAACAGAAGCTATACAGACGCGATATTCGTCCTCAGGCAGTTAGTGGAAAGGGCTGTCGAATCCGACCAACACCTGCACGTTGCTTTTGTAGACCAGGAAAAGGGTTCGACCCGTAGACAGACACAAGTTGTGGAAAGTATTATCAACGTATTGGGTTAATGACCACCTAGTCAATTTATGCAAGGGCCTTTATATAAACAGCCAGTGTACAATTCGAACAAACACAGGCCTATCAGAAAAAGTTTCACATAGGGTCAGAAGTAAGACAAGGATGCGTACTATCTCCGATGCTGTTCATCACATATATCGATCAAATCGGTAAAACAGCAAACATCAGCGAAGGAAGCAACCTTGGGATCTCTTAAACGAATTTCTTTTTGCAGACGATCAGGAAAACATATCAATAACAGAATAACAGCTACAGCAACACAGTAACAGGCTCCAGTTAACATGTAATGAATACAATATAAGAATAAACATCGACAAAACCGAAGTAATGACATTCGCTAGAGAGGAAAATGCTACCAATATCTCCATCGACAATCGTCTATTAAAACATGTCAAAGACTTATCTAGGGAGCATTTTTCAGCAAACGGAAGAATAACTAATGAAATCCAACATAGATTCAACAAAGCAAATCAAAGGATAGAACAAATGCGGCATTTTTTAAATGCAAACAACTCACCATGAACACAAAAAGAAGAGCAATGTTAAACACAGTTTTCCCCCACATTATGCTGGCAGTGCCAAACTAGGACGCTGACACCAAATGATAGAAGAAAACTAGTCACGACAGAGATGAAGTGTCTTCGCAGAATGCTGGGGATAACAAGAAGAGCCCGGTTGAGAAATGAAGACATCAGGAAAAAAAGTGGGTGCAACATGAGTACTAAACTTCATCAAGAAACAACAAATCAAATGGTTCGGCCACAAAAGCAGACTACCAACAGACAGTGCATCTCAAAGAGCAATGTTGCTCCGATACAATGGATACAAAGCAAAAGGCAGGCCACGAAAAAGATGGACAGAGATAACAGACGCGACGAAATACACTATTTACTAACGCGCACATAAGGGATCGTTCTAGAAATCTCTTCTTATCCTGCGCTGTGAGGCAAAACAGGATTGGATAAAAGAAAAGAAAGAATGAATGTTTCTTTACCACAACATCCTCCGCTTGCAAGCCAATTCCCAGCAGAATATACTGCACAATATAAACACTCCCATTTTTAGGACTAGTCCCAGATAATATGGTCGCAAATGAAAGCTTAAACACGCTCTGATATAACTTGTTAGGACTTCGTTATTAGGTTGAAAGTATGTACCTCGGTTTTAAGATGATTTAATTAACAACAATTAAGCTGTGTACAAGGATTAAAAATATTTTTAACAACAATTTGTGGCTGATTGCTTTCACTTTTTTTTAATATTAAAGTATGAACAGAAACATTCCGGCTCTGGGCGCATGCACCTTTTATCATTTTATACACTCCCATTAAATATTATCAAGAATGCAGGTATATTATTTATGTCACACATGGTTCGCGATACAGGTAGCCTCGCCCAGAGTATAATCGAATGTTTCGCTGTTGTCCAGATATTGCATTTCATTATAAGCAAAACATTCGCTAAGCTGAACGTTTACAATTAAAGCCGTTAGATGCTTTAAATAATATAAATCAAAGTATATAAATACTGATTAATAAGTTATACAATTCAGTTTTTATTTCTTGTGATGTTTGCTGTAAACAATGTTCACCTTATAATTTGGTGGTTCACGTATTTTCTGAACTGACACGAGATTGCTGAAAAATCTGGGCTAGCTGAAGTGAGATTGTGTGTCGTCTGGTTAAAACTATATTTCGGAGCACGACAGGCTTTCTAGGGATACAAATTTGTTGTATATTTGACACAATCGTAAGTACAACAAAGTAAACAAATGTTGTTGTTTAGAGTTATTGTCTTTTTTATTGCTTGTGAAGATAATACAATGCCTGCAGATTACTCATTTTAAATTTCTGAGGTTGATGTTGTCAATAAATAAGTGTTCAGTTACAATAGTATTCAGAGTTGGGTATTGTTTGTTTACATCGACAGTTTATGAATATTTTTATTGGTAGCGCGTACACTTACACGTCTTTATTACAATTCAGTAATTCCTTACAAATGTGTTGTTTACATTTACTTGAACCTGAGGACCAAGTTTATTTAGCCACGTTAGTCAGAGCTTGAATGTAAATTACACTAATCGTGTGACTTCGAAACTTTTCGTGTTTCTCGAGTTATTACTAAGGTATTTCTTCAATCTTGTCGTTCTAGTTCTAGTACTCAGAGTCAGACTGTGTCATGAAACAAAGTCAACACTTAAATCTTGAACTTAAAAAAAATACATCAATGTATTGCAACAATTCTTGAGCTATAGAAACATAAGTAATGGTGCATTTGATCTATTTAAAATAGGGACTGTCTTGAATGGAAGTATGTTTTTGAATAATAATCATATTTAAATAATAATCATAAACGTCTTTTCTACTTAGACTACTATGGAAAACTTTCGGATTGTTTGCTGACAATTTACTTCCAGACATTTCTTGTGATGCCCTGTTCTCATGTATGATGTAACGTGTCCTTTCCTGAACATCGCTCTCTATCACAACAGCCCACATGAAAGATTATCTCTAACCAGTTCACCCTCCTTCATCCCATATTCCAGGTTTCCATAAACATTCTTTGTTGTCACGTCCTCTTGGTCTTCTTCTGCCATAAAGAGAGAAATCAGGGCACTATAATCTATGGGGCGTCACTTTTGGGCATTAGAATACTCCTAGAAATGTGGACCCATGCAGAAAATTAAGTTACATGCCATTTAATATCCTCTTACATTACAATTTGCATTATTGTTATTTAGTTTGCGATTTGTTTTGTCAATATTGTTGACACCTATTGGCTTTTTCTCTCAATGATGTATATGTTGTTCTTTAAAGGGGTTAAAAACTGCAATAAATGACATAATTTCATATGTGAATAATAAGCTCAGTCATCACAGTGAAATGTCTAAGATGCATGGGATTTCAGTTGCATTGTTTCCATCTCAGGCTCTGTAATGTCTCTTTGCGCATTCGGCTCTTAACCCTTATATATTAAGTTTCTCATAATTCTACTATTGATCTTCCCTCTCTATATACTACAATCCACAGCTTCAGTTTCCCGGAATAAATTTAAGTGTATGTATCATGCATATCCATCTTGCACACATACTTTTATATAAGTAGAGAAAGTACATTTCTCACCATATAATCATATGCAATATATTTGTTTACCTACAAATTTCTTCAAATCGTTCAATTGAGCAACAGTAATTGAGAGAAGAAATTGTTCTCTTAAATTAAGATATTCTAATCCCAGCATGGTTGATTCCCCAAGTCTACCCAGAGCGCAATGTAGAGAGTTGTGTTCTGAGATGTACATAATTTGTAGTCATTACTGCTTCGTAAACAGTCTGACACTGACATTTTCTGCAGGCTCGTTATACAGTTTCCTTCTTCTGCAATTGTTTTCTAAACTGATAGATGAGTTGTTTCTATGAATCCATTTGTCGGGAATAGGTTCTCTCAACTGCCTCACCATTTATCCTTCAAATTAGCCAGGTTTGAGACCAGGTCCTTGAAGTGAGGGAGGTTTACAGTAGGTATGTGGGATTCTGTAGGCCATTTTTGACATGTTCATTGGTTAGTTTTATCAGCTTTGATTCTGTAGATATCGGCTTGTTGTCTATAGTGTTTTGTGCGGAGCTTAAAGATGGTGCTTTGTTGGATTATATCTAATTTTAGGATTTGGTCATTTCTGCCTGTGTTATAGCTTCCATGTACCTTTTATTTCTCTTTAATAATGATCTTTGTTCCCCTCTGAGATTCTATAGTGAAATTGTTCCTTTTTGGGGCTTGCTTTGTAGAGAAGAGACGTGGGCCCACATGGGGCGAAACTCAGAGCTCTGAGGTGAGGGCCCGAATTGAGTTGCATGTCCTGATAGTGTCGTGGCATAGTAAATGTGAGCATGGTGAGAAGGCACCAAGGTAGAGCGAACACGGACTAAAGACAGGTGAGCCCACCGGTGGGGCAGACAGGCATGGTGCTGATGTAGCGACAAAAAGCCGTAGCAAACGTAGGGGTGAGCGGACCACCCAATGCGCAAAAAAACTGGAGCCTAGCAGAGGCTTGAATCCAGTGCAAACGGGCACCCAAAAGAAACGTGCGGTGGACAAAGTGGGGTGAATCTTGAAGACGGGGACTCCATCCAGAGAACAATAACCATGTTTCCCCTCGCAGAGAACTACTACTGCCTTGTAGTTTGATTAGGGACAATCAAAGGCCAGCGGAGCAAACCATACACAAAACTGGACGGCAGACAAACCAAGTGGTTCGAAAAAAAATACTGGTAACCTGGGCAGATGATGCTCAACAACCCGGAAGGGAAGGTTGTCTAAGGGTCGCTACCCTAAAATAAAATAGCAGCCTGCTGCCTTGCAGGTAGGCTGGGAACAGCCAAAGGATAACGGAGAGCAAACCCAGTAAACACTGACCGAAGATGTGAACAAGAACACACCGCTGTTAAATGCTGCATGAATCAGATTTCCACATGAATAAGATTTATGGAGAAATCTGGTACATCAGTCTAGGCGGTGATCGCGCGCAAGAGAGAGACTAACGACTGCTTAACCTTCTCTTCCATCAATAAATAGTCGCAATTGATTGCAGACTGGTTCGTGATTACAATGCGAGCCTCTGGAATATGTTCAGATTTAAGGTCCTCAGTTAGGGACCTCCTCAGATGCTCTCATGGTAATTAGATATATGCTTGGCCTCCAATCACTCACTACCTTTCCGTCATGCAATCATCCAAACGAAAGCTTATGTCCGTATTACTGTAGATAAGAAACTTTCAGCACACTACACAAGAATATTAACAACTTTAAGGACTTGAGCACTTGCACCAGAAACCGAAATCAAAGGTTACCGAAAGCGCTTAGGAAGAGGCGTGTCATAAATCGTATACATCAATATTGGAATAACATAGACCATTATAGAAAAGTGTTGCATACAGATTGGTAATTATTGAACGGTTCAAATTGTATTATGATTTCGCTGCGTAAGTTGCCCCTTACGGTGTCGCCTGATGTGGTCGCCTCTCTGTATCAAAGCACGGCACGGCCCTGGATATGTCAGATAATCACGGTTGCGACTCAACCAAAAAAAGGTAGAATAAATCACGATAGATATAATAATGTATTTCAATAGATTGGAGCATGACAAACTTTCACAACGTCATCATTATTCTTGGAAGAAAATATAGAGATTAGGGCATTGAGGAAGCGGACTTCAAAATTGTGACTGATAGAAGATAAAGCGACTGATAGCAGGGAATTACAGTGTGTATTGGTCTCTGCATCATTGTGAGAATGAGGTTATCTAGTCAGTCTTCGTGGAAGGGCCATTACTTGGAACATTGAAGTTGATCTATCCTTGCTGTTTGTTGCTAATATGGTGTCAGGACGATAGGTACAATTGTTGCATCTCCATATTTTTTGTATTGTCCATGTACCTTGAGTTTTCCATTTCTCAAAGCTTAACTGACACTGTCATCCACATCTCGGATTGTTTTTATTTTGTCAAGTCATTCATCTACTGATATGTCTACACGTCAACAGATTGATTTGTTTGCCAATGTGTCATTTCTCTTAGTTAAAGCCTTTAACTTTTCTGATTGATGTTCCCTTTGTAAAACATGCGCGAGTTTCATTAAAGAGCAGTGTCACCTGATGCCCGAGCAGTGTCACCTGATGCCCGAGCAGTGTCACCTGATTCCCGAGCAGTGTCACCTGATGCCCCATCCCGTTCTTCTGGACAAATCTCGTAGGTCAAACTACAGTCAGATTTCATAGCCCTAGCCGGTCTATTGTTTCTGTTAACTATAGGGAACTGATAGTTGTGTGTGTATTACCAGAGAACTAATGAAATTATAAGCACACATAATACTGGTCTGGCCCGCCGTACAGTTAAATATCTGTTCTGTTAACTAACTGATGATCACTTTGAAGGTTGCCCCAAGAACAATTATCTCTCTCTCGGATCCTCGTTTAGACTGATGGCCCAGATTTTCTCATGAATTCTGCTGTTGTTTTTAGGACTGCATCCTCCGTACACTTCTTATTAAACTCGGTATTTTCGGGCCAGGTTTCGTTTCTCAGGCCTTCTAGCAGTTGGTTGTCTCACAGTAGGTGTTCTGCCGTCATGTCCGCCTTCTCGCAGTGGCACAGGCTAGTTGTGCCAATTTAAAATTTGTTGTTCATGTGGGCCCGTAGTCTGTTATGGCCGGTACGAAGGCGGAATATAACAACTTGTTCGCTACGGGACAGATTTAGTACCCATCTTTGGCGCTGTGTTGAGGGTGGTCTTGCGACCACTTTTCTCTATATCGCCATCCGATGGTTGTTTTAGCCTCCTCGTAGCTGATTTCGTAATCAGTCTGCGACAGTCACCATCCTGCCTTCGCCAGCATGTCCTCCTCTTTGTTTCCGCTTATATTGCAGTGTATGGGATTCACTTTATGACTGTGCGTTTGAATGAGTTTATTAATACTCCGAGGATCGTTTTTAACTCATTTAGCTATGTTCTGGCTGAGCTTTTTAGTGCCGTGATGGTCGGCAGACCGTCGGTGAATATCACTACTTTGTTGCGTGAGGTGCTGCTTTCTCTAGGATCATTTCAGCGGCTATCTTTAGTGCCTCCGTCTCTGCACAATAGTTTGAGTACGTACCTGTGGCTATCGTCTTCGTGACCTTCCTTTTTTGGGAGTTTAAGCACTAAGAACAATTATAAATGTTCTCTCTCACCCTATGTAATTTGCTCCTGACCACTGAGTTGCAAGTTTGGACCATGAGGTCAAATGTTTTGGGAGAACATAAACAGGATAATTGTGCCCAAAATATAATTATGTAAAACGTGAAAATTGCTAAAAATAATTAGTCGCAAAAATAACTAGAGCACATGTTGATTTTAGCGTTGTCTGGGTAGTGGAGCGTCTGGCCGAATGAATTGGAGCGCGGCTTCCATGCGGGAGACCCAGTTTCAATCTACGGTAAGGCCAAGGAAATTTTTTCTGTGAAGGGCATAAAGAAAACATCTTAACCTAAACAGTGTCCCGGCTACTGCAGTAGCTATACGGCCATTACATTCCACAGGCTTATGTCCCTGCTGTCCTACACCGCACTAAAGGATATAATACAGGCAGTAACGACAGTTTGTTTATTTTGTGTTTAAGGATGACAGAGGTATGTGGTAGTGGGATTCTCTATCGCGATCACCACTTAGACTGATGTACCAGATCTCATAAATCCTGCTATTGTTTTTAGGGACTCCGTCCCTCCGTACAGCTTCTCATTTAATTCGATATTTTTCGGGCCAGGTTTTGTTTCTCATGCCTGCTAGCATTGGGCAGTCTTGCAGTAGGTGCTCTGTCGTCATGTCTGTCTGCCATGTGGCACAGGCTAGTTGGCCGGGATTCAATTACCAACATTCATAGTCTGGTACGTTGATTCCCGACCTATTTATACCTGACTTTGAGTTGGGTGTACATTTGTGTTCTGACATGGATGCTTTTCAACACATGACACAATCGACTCGGCAGTCGCATGTATACAAAATTCAAGATTGCCAATTCAGCCGTGTGGACAGTCACCCATTTAAGACTGTCCCGAATATGATATATTGTTTTTGTGGGTTTTTCCCCCGATCCAGAAGCACTTGAGCTTTCAGCTCTTCGGCTCAGTACTATGGACATCGTAACCATTCGGTTCGGTGCCACGAACACCGTGAATCTGGGAAACCTGTGGCTTTTCAGACACCCCGCAGAATTGAACCCGCACTCACAGAGGGCTAGCAAACACGACCTGGGCAGACGGGCATATATTATTTAAAAGACAATGACCAGTTAAACACTATAAAGAAAATTAAACGGACCTCTGTGTATGCGACAAAAAATAATGATTTTTAATGCATAGACACTATTTCAAGCGAAAGAAAGAAGCGGGGGGACACTTTCAGCAAACTCAAAGCGCATATGAACACATAGGTAGATGAACTCATTATCATACCATGAGGTATATTGGGGAATACGGTGTTGGACCCGTATTTTTATTGACCATCGGACACGATGGATGATGTGGTCAACATCATCCAGCCAATTTTCCTCCAAGGGCTTTTCTGGTACCCAATTTAGGGTGGGTAGGCCTGAGAGCCGTCACGGTCGGAAAACAATTTCACTCCCACTGTAGAATTAAAATAACACACACGCTCCTAGAAAACTCACAAACCACTTCGCTATCACAGCACTCTGTATGAACACATATGGAAGTCTAATTTCTGATATTTAGTCTAACCATGTTTCCAGTACAAGTGTGGTATCGACATCAGTCCTACTACTGTGGTTAATATATCCTTCCTTTCGTTGGCTTGAAATATTGTCTATACATTCAATTGCTTAATAGATGAACGTTGAATAAAGCATGCCGCCATTGTTACACACTTTTTAATGAATATTTTCTAGTCACTGTGACATTGAGGTACTGTGTTGGCATTAAGTTTAAGTAAAAAAAAAAGTATCGCCCGAGTGGTTACCGGTGCCCAAATTTAGGAGGTAAAGAATAGCACCACTGTTACCTGCCACGCATGTCGTAAGAGGCGATTATGGAGGTTTGGATGAAATCGGATGCAAATGTCCTAAACGTGTAGAAGTCTATGCGTTTAGGGCCTACCAAACCAATCTGTAACGTTTACACGTTCTTGGCACAGATCAAACATATCACAAAGAGTGATTAAAATTGGTTGTAAAGAACGAACGCAAAGAAGAAGAAGAAAATAAAAAGTATCCCATTCTCATCCCAAGTGGTCAGGCTACTTTCCATGATCTGTAGGTGAGATGATGTTTCTGGTTCTTATTCGGGACGGAGGATAAAACATAAGTCCCATGTTTAAGTTGAGCACGTAGGAGATTGGTCGTTAAAATTCGATGACTGGACTTTAAATCCGCTATCCGGACAAAAATAATTAATACTAATGAAATTGGAGTTTGTACCATCAAAATTAAACCGGGGCGCATGTCAGTGCTACGGAATTTGTGAATTACCGCTGAGGTCTTACCGTGTAAAAAAATATATCAGAACATACATAGTTATTTACTAAGTGCAATACTAATGATTAAATCAAATCGATATCCCATATTGATTATAAATAGAAGGTCGCATGTTCGGTATGGCGACTTGATTTTACTACCACGCCTGTTCATGACGTTTCATAACTTATCCTTCATGTCAGTTGGAATTTTGGGCGCGGTTGCATGCCTTTAGCAATGTATTGTGAATGAATGACGTCTGTTTTCCTCGAGAGTGTAAATGCTAGTAGTGTTAACCCACATTGGGCACCCGTCTGAGATAACAAAGAAAAGACATAAGATTGTGGTCAATGAGTAGCACGCTCGTAAATTTAATATTGGGTGTTTATCATAGTAAAAATGCCCGTCTGCCCAGCGTGTTCGTAGCGCGTTGGACTACGGGTGACTCCCTCTGTGTGTGCGGTTCAATTCCGCGGGATGGCAGAAAAAGCCACAGATTCCCAGATTTACGGTGTTCGTGGCACCGAACCGAAGGGCTACGATGTCCGTGGCACCGAGCTGAAAAAACTCAAGTGCTTCTGGATCGGAAAAAAAAGTCATAGTAAAACAATATGTAAAAGACAATTTTAAAAACACAGCTAATTCCTCTAGTTACATAAATGTTCTGTCAAGCAACTGGGTACATGGAAATTTATATTTTGACAAGTCTTTCCCTCGAAACTGCCACATACAATGGAGATGGAAACATCTCACTTTCTAGTAATGCTCCCATTTTGTGGGCCATAGTCACTAGAAATTAATGGAGCAAGGCAAAGTCGTGGTTAATTAGCTGATACTGATGAAGATACTATCCCACATTTGCGTGATGGTCCTGGAAAAAATAGACTGGTGCGCTGAGGTATGGCAAAGCGGGTAGCGATCGAAGGGAAGTCATCCACACGTTGTGGTAGTGGTGTATATACTGCTGAGCAGTAGAGATTGACTCGCACATCAATCGAGCAATATATATGAGTGTCACGACTACACATATTCAATGATCGACGTCCTAAATTGGAAAAGGCACAAACACTGTGCAGCAAGCAGTTTTCAAGATAAGGGTGTCAGAAAGAATGTAGAAATGCAAGTCACCAGACAGCCTAACTGGTTGGTATTCCAAGAATTGCCAGCTCTCGCAACTAATGTCAGTGGTAGTTGTTTACGTAGTCCAAACTGAAACTCCCAGGAAAGTTCTAAATGTAATGCGGAGATAATGATCTACTAACTCTGTTTCTCTCAATCCACATATATTCAAAGTCGCTATCTGAAACGCTGTAGATGTGCTTATTGCTGAATTCTCCTATGTTGTAACTGCTTCCGCCCGCTTTATCACAATGTATTTGTTTTGGACGCCGGTGTTATCGCGTTTTTCCTTCAAGTTAAAATACGTGTTTCTTCTTCACCTTTCAACTTCCAATGGAGCACAGGTCTTCAACAAACTTCTTTCAGCTCTTCCTCTCTCCTGCCATCTCTTCCAATTCTTTCCATGTTTTGCCTATCCTTTTAATATCAGCCTTCAGCTCTCTTTTCCAGGTCTGTCTAGGCCTTTCCCTACTCCTCTTTTCCTGTGGGTTCCAAAACAGTGCATATCTTGCAATGCTTTCGGTCGGTCTTCTCAGTGTATGTCCTATTCATCCCCAGCGTCGGTTCCTTAGTTTGTTCGCGGAGTTCCTCGTTCGTAATATTATATTACCATCTCAGTCCCTCTATTCTACGTAAGCACCCATTTATGAAGGTTTGTAGTTTTCTTGTGGTTTCTTTTGTTGTCTTCCATGATTCTGGGCCATAGAACAGCACTTACTTCACATTTGGTTGAAAGATTCTTAGTTTTGTGTTTGCTTTGATCTTCTTTGACTTTCATATCTTACTCAACTCAAAAAGTTTCCCTTGCTTTTGTATTCTTATCTTGACATCTTTGTTTGTTCCTCCTTCTGTGTCTATGTTTCTACCACGGTATGTGTATGATTGTGCATCCTGTAGAGCTGTTTCCTCCAGAATAATCTGGTTTACATTTACTGCATTTATTCTCATGACCTTGGTCTTTTTTTCCTGTGTATTTTCAAACCTAGTTGCTGAGACGTATTATTTAGAATATTCATTTTATCTTTAATCTGAGCGTAATTGTGGGATAGCAATGCCAGATCGTCTGAAAAATCCAGTACCTCTAGTTGTTTCATAAGTGTCCATTGTATTCCCAATCTGTTGTCTTTATTTATACAATTCATTGCTGTGTTTACCTCTGTACTGATTTCTGTGTCTGACCACCTTAAATGCGTGTTTTCTTTTTGATACGTCTCTTTTCACGTAGCAGCAAGTCTTTCGTTAGATTTCATTCTCATCACATTCCGCCTGAAAGACTGTCGATCTCTAGCCAGTTTAGTTTGCCCCTACAACCGTTATGCTTACGATTTTCTGGATGCCTCATTGCCTCTGTAGTTCTAGTCCGGACCTCGCCGTTTTGTTCACGAGTGCAATTTTTTCCAGAGACCCTAGGATTGTTGCTGGAGCTACGGAGTTCGTGCTTTGTGCAATAATCTCGGCAGGTGGCGTGCCATTTCTGCGGAGAGGAACCGAGTCATATGGGGTAAAACCCGGTGCAATGAAGTCAATGCTTCGGCTTTAAAACCATTTAAACCCATAAATCATGTCGACTAGCATTACTCCCGCAACACTGACGTTTAATTGTGACCAAAATATTTATAATACACGATAATTGCTTATGTGCAGATATATTTCAGTATGTTCCTGGATGCGATGTTCAGGTATTGTCATCATCAAATAGCTTGTCCTGGGCAGAACTTTGCCACCTTAACAGTCTTTCGGAATTTCTCTCTCATGGTCATATGTTGTTCGTCTCTGAAGCCGTCATGCTGAAATCATCAGTTACATCCTGAATCCATCTTCTCCTCTTGTTGGTTTGTCCTTCCCCAATGGTTTTCTCCAACACGTCGTGTTTCTTTATATATCCAGAATACTTCAAGTTTTTCATTATTATTTGTAGCACCATCCAGTTTTCTTTGATTTTGAGTTTTTTCTGGATATATATATTTCTCTTCTCTGTCCATGATATACGAATGACTCTTCTGTAATACTTATAATCAAAAGATCAAATGCTTTTCCTCTGCCTTGTTAAATGTTCTTGCAACATTCAGGTATTGTATGATTATATTTTCCTTCTTATTGTCCACTGTTCTAAGAATGAGTTTCAAAATATTCGATTTTCTACTTTAATTATTGTGTAATGTTCCATAATTTTTGCATTAAAAATATCTTTTTCTTGGTTGCTTACTTTTATTTTAGCTTTGTTGTACTATACGTTCGTCATACTATTTAACCTCGGAATTGCCACGGCCAGTCCATCAGATTTGATTTTTACTTCTACGTTGTTGTTACGTAACATATCCTTTACAGGACGTAGCCATCACCACAGTATATACAAGTCGTTGATTTTTTCTAGGCATCACTTATACGTTCAGTAGTTTGCTATCGCTTTCTGAACGGTAAGGTCTATTTTTACCTTTTGTAAAAATTCAACGAAAACTAATTTGCTTCCAAACTTGCCCACCGTGGGGTTTGAATCAAGTACGCTTGGGTTTGTGATGGAGCTCACTGCCGCTTGAGCTGTTGTTGTTACGTACAGATCCAAAAAAAAAGTAAAGGACCCTTTTTTATACCTCGTGGTATTTTGGGATAATACGGTGTTAGGCCCATATTTTTCATTGAACGTGGGACCTACGATGTGTGCTTGGTCAACATCACGCCGTCCGTCTTTACTTCCCAGTGATTTTACTTGTACCCAATTCAGGTTGGGTTGACTTGAGAACCCAAGTTACGTTCGGAAAAATATTCCACACCTACTGTGAAATTGAACCCATACCATGCCTTAAGAAGGAGTTTACTAACAACTACACTACTACGACCTCATTACAGATTCAAGATATTCATAATTTGTAACATTTTCAACTTCATTATTGATGGTTATTTAGAGTTGGCATATTGTTTCCTATACTTAGAGGCACATTAATTTCTTATAAGCCACATCTTGTGTTACGTGTTCCAGATTTTCGAGATTCATCATTGAATAGAGGATTTGAGGAGTTTACATACGGGATTAGTATGCCCAGTTTGGTAGGAAGGCGAGACATGAACAACTATGACTATGATAGAGGCGGTCAAGCACGGGTGAATGGAATATCCTCCAAGTAAGTCATTTGCTTCCTTGTTACATAAGCAATTATTCGCCAGCTAATATTTCTCGATATAGGGGAAGACTGCAGTAAAACTATGTAACAATGGCGAAACACGTAATAAGGCACTGTAGTTTTACAAAATGCAAAAACAATAATAACAATACTATTTCCAGTGATTATTCTCTATCTTGTTCTTACTTTTTTTCCAACTCGCTTCACATTTTCTTTTCCACTTGAGATTGAACTTTTAAACTAATATTTAAATTTAACAATTTTCATCAATCGTACTGTACTGAATTCATGTTAAAGATCCAATGATTTATAGAACTGCAGTTCCTGTCATATATGTTACACTGGTAACTATAAGATTTAGTAGTACTGGGATTTTTATGCATGTTTTCTAATTTGTACTATATGTAATGAGCTCCAGCCGGTGCTACGGGGTTCGTGCATCGTTGACTGGTCCTCCAGCAGATCAAACAAACAAAAAAGTATGCATACAAAAGAAGAGATAGTGGAAAGAAGAGAAATTGGGAACCATCAGTATGCATACTCTTCGATATCTGTTGAGGGAGACTGAGCACCTATGGGTCTACCCGGAGTGCAGTGACGTCAGTTTAGTAACCAATAACAATGCATGTTTTATGCTCCGATTCATCTTCGTTTTCTATATAAGAATAGTTGTTGCACACCTTTTGTAGATAGTGTATATTAAGTTATTATTTCAATTTAGAAGAATAAATACGATAGCTGATATATAAAGAATACACTACTCCTACTTTGAACTGAAACTGTCTTCTGCCGTCCTTGAGAAGTTGCCGGTCTCTTTAAGCAGAGTCGTTAAAAAAAAAAAAGATGAAGCATACTGTTATTCAGAAATACTTTTTTTCTTGAACATTTCTGGCTAAACTGGTTTATTTACTTTGGCTATATCTGCGAGGTACTTGTAATTTAGATCCTCGAGTAAAGAAGTTATAGTTCATAATAGTTGCTGTAAGGAAAGAAGCATACTGCACGGTATGTGACATGGTCATATATCTTGTACTGTCTTGTCAGTTTAGGGATATGCGCAATATTCTGTTTAAGAAAAAAGAAGAGAGGAAAATCGGCGCAGAAATGTATTCATTATCTGGGCAAGCTGTTGCGAATGGTCTACGTCTATTTATGATAGTTATTAACCCTTTGCTTTTCATTCCGAAAGTCGTGGGTTCCAATCCGGACTGCGACGTTCGTTTCACGGTGCATTTTTCAAGAGTCCCCTAGGATTGTTACCGCAGTTCGGGCTTTGTGCAATACTCTCGGCAGATAGCGTGCAATTTCTGCGGAGCTGGGATTGATTCCAAGGGACCAAGCCATATGGGGTAAAAACCCGGTGCACTGAAGTCCTTTGGCTTTAGACCCTTTTTAATAGTTTGTTTTTATCAAAGGCCATACACACTAGTACTGTTATTTAGTAAGTGGAGTCTGTCATCCCTGGGTCATGCACCAAAATGTGTATTGTCATAAACGTTTTAACAGTGATTCTTCTAACATTTGTATTTTTATAGTGGAACGGAGTACACAGTACGCAGTTCTGAGCAATTTAATGAAATATGTCACCTATTGTGGTGCTATTTATCGGTGCCATCCTAAGCAGCTGCGTCGTGGACGGGTCTGACCTGGTTCTCATAAACTGAAGCTTATTTGTCAAGCACGTCAGAACACATTATATAGAATTTTAAAATGCAAGTTAAATTATCCTGAAAATCCATATAATGTTCCATGGCGGAACATAGAAATCAAAAGCAAATTTTATAGCAATCGACTTCGGATTGTTAACACCGAGAACAAGTATGTCCCCCTCCAAGCATTTCTCAGCTATAACAATATCACTGTTGTGATCTTAAATCGTTTGAGAACCACTGATGCATGTTAACCGCCGGAGGTGTATCTTATTCAGACGGGACTACGCCGCATTCCTTTTGTTCGCTATCCAAAATGTAGATGGTAATAGAAAATCTACTTCAAGATTTTCAGAGCAGACAGCTTTCACAAAATGTTTCCTGCACCAAAAGTACCTAGACTCCAATGGCGTACATTTGTTTAGGCGCTTAATTTGAAGTTCATATATATATATAAAGTTAGTTGCATATCCTTTACAGGACTTTGCGAATCAATCCCAGCTTTTAACTCTGTTTGTGATTTTTCTAGACATTATTACGTTCAGTAGTTTGCCATTGCTTTCTGAACGGGTGGTGCCATAGTCCTTTTGTTAAAATCCACGCAAACAATTTGCAACCAAACTGTCCGCAGCGTGATTCGAACTCAGAACGTCGAGGGTAATAGACCGAGCCACTAAGCCACAGACGCCGCCATATATATATATATATATATATATATATGCGAGAGAGAGATAAATATGTGTATGCTGTCCGCAGCGTGATTCGAACTCAGAACATCGGGGTTAATCGACCGAGTCACTAACCCTTAAGTCACAGACGCATATATATATATATATATATATATATATATATATATATATATATATATATATATATATATATATATATATATATAGATAAGAGAGAGAACGAGAGAGATAGATATGTGTATGCTACAGTGGTCAACCGGGGTTAGAGCGTTGGTTGCATTAGCTGTAAAACAGTACCTGGGTAGTAGAGTTTGGGAAATAATGTTAGCGAGAACGCGGACTGACCACTTCACACTGAAATGCTAGCGCCTAGTAGTATCATGTATCCAGCGCAACACACCACTGCGATATTCTCTACTTTTTCGTTCGCTGTACAACAATTTATAAACGACTCTAACCAAAGATCACTACAATTATGTTTCTTCGATGTACGTACGTACTGAACATTTCAGACTTATTTAAGGGTTTGTAGTAGACTCTATTTACCTTTTTTACGTATTTACATTGAAATTCATAATAGTGTAGAACAGCACCCTCCCCGATGCCATTACCTTGTTGTGTTTGTGTGTGGTTGGTGGGTAGTGCTTGAGTACCTCGGTGGACCAGTGATCTATTCCGGCAGAAAAATTGTTGTTGTAGAATCACCCAAACGAGACAGATCACTGCGGCCGGGACAGTAAGAAAATTGCCACCTGTCCTCCCAGTTGTAGGTTGGGCACAGTGCTAACAGCTTTGCACCCCAAAAATGGCTACATTGAAAGGAAATGGTGCTCGATTCTCAGCGATCTGGAAACATAATTCCGATGCTAGAATGAACAGCATGTGTAGTAAGACTTAAGTGTGGAAACAACTTATACTACCCAGGTTATATGAGATTATGCGTTACAAATTGCACATATTGCATCAGATAGTCCAGTTAAGTCAGGTCTTGAGAAAACATCAACTGGCACAGTGGAAGCTACTCTTGGACGGGATAACCAACACTCCGCCAGAATTGCACTTATTTTGAGGAAAGGACTCATTTCCTAGTGGCATCCAATGTATTAAAGAATACTTCTTCTTCGAACGCTCTATATCGACCACTTGTTAACCACTCTCTGTGATTTATATGTAATCTGAACATAAGAGCGGTTGTACGTTGTGCCAGTTATGCGCCTACAAGTAGGCCAGCATATCCGATTTCTACGATGATTTTTATTTACTAGGCTAGCTTCCCTGGGTCCTACATCAGTCGCCTCTTACAACATACCTTATAGGTCGTAGTGGTATTATTCTATTTTTCCTTTGCGGGCCCCGGCACCACACGGGTGTTAGAGAAAGAATACTGACCGCAGGATTAAATGGAAGACATGCACAACTTACATCATTCAATATTATGCGCACACAAACGAGACTGAACAGGTAGACAAATACATCTTCTACAGAAGACTGCAGGAAGTGGTGAATAAAGTATTATCTCATGTCGTCCTTTGTATCATGGGAGTTTCTAAGTGCCAAGGTTCGAAACCTTCTATCCAGTTTCTTCCATATCGTATGTATATGACGAGTAATAACTGCCTCTAAATCTCGTCTCGTGACTTTTTTTTTTAAATTTACCAAACTCTCCTTCTTTTACTTCGAGGGTTCTATGAAAAGAGACGTTCTTGTTATACTTACACCGGAAAACTAAGCTTTGGGGAAACCTGACAGACCTGATGCTGACTGCCCAGTTTGTGGTCCACAGTAAATTAAGCGCATGACCAGAGATCGCTGAAAAAGTTATACTTATCTCGATTAAAGCTACATTTTTGATAAACCTGACAGATCTCAAGCTGGCTGCCCAGCTTGTGGTCTACAGGGAATTACGAGCATTACCAGAGATAGCCGAAGAAGTATGCTATATGTTATACAGTGTGTTCGGCAGCGGACAGTGAAACTTCAACATTGACGCCACCCCCTATAAGGACCTTTCTCAAGACTGTTTCATCTGGTTAAGTAACAACATATCGAGGATTCCGCTGAACGTCAAAGAATTGAAGAGATGGTAAGAAGACGTGCTGCCATCTCCGATATTGTGTGTTTCCCACATTTCGTAGTAAATTCCAGACAGCGAAGTCCTCACAAGAGCAAAGATCACAAGCGTCAACACCCTGTTGCAGAAGGCCCAACTGAGATGGGTCGGTCACGTTGCTCGAATGCCTGATAAACGCATCCCAAAACAGTTGATGTATGGCGAGCTTGAAGGGGGCAGACGTTTAGCTGGTGGACAGAAAAACGCTTTAAAGACACTCTTAAAGTGTCTCTGAAATGCTTCGATGTAGACAATACGTGCTGGGAATCCTTGCGCAAGATCGCCAAATGTGGCGCTGTAACAACAAAAGAGGAACCCGAATAGCTGAGAATCATCGTATTGTTGAGGCACAGAGAAAACGAGCAGCGCGAAAAGACAGAGCACACAGCACGCACATGTCTGGCCTTGATCATGTATGCCCCACCTGTGGTCGGGGATTCTGTTCTAGGATTGGACTCTACAGTCACCTCCGCACACACCAGAGAGGTGCAACAGTACACGTCTGAGATTGTTGTCATCATCGCTTGCGATGGACGGCTATTAGTACATACCGCGCTAGAATATGACTATAACCACATTTGAATTTACCTTAGAGTTGTTACAACACATACATGACACTGTTGTTATCATCGATTGGGAACAAATACTATCATTATATAGTAGTCGTATCAGATATGAATTAAGATAATTCGCCCTGAAAACATGGTCCAAAAGCTGTTTTATGCTCTTGTTTTTCATCTTCGTCTTTCGTTTACAACATCGCTCGTATTCACTAGCGTAACATATCACTGTAAGACATATCTTCATTAGGGAATATCACGCCATTCTAAGATTTTACATATGTCTATAAAATCGAAAGGTGAACGATTGACTTCATTAGACCGGGTTCCCCCATATGACTCCGTTCCTGTCAGCAGAAAGGGTATGCCATCTGTCGAGAGTGTTGCATAAAGCACGAACTTTGTAGCTCCAGCAGCAATCATAGGGATCTTATGGAAAAAGGTGCACAGGTGACTCGGTACGGATTGAAACCACAACATTAGAACGTCTTAACCACTTCACCATAGAGACCCTCCACTTTACACATGTACAGTGTCTTTATATCGTGTTTACACACCTCTGTGTAAATGGGGGATAGTATATATCAACTATTCATCTCAATTATAACACTTCGTTTTTAAAGTGATTAATTTATTGTTAGAAAATGTTCGACTATTTGCTGTAATTAACAACTGAAGATATTCATATTCTTTACGTGCGTGTGAGGTAACTGTGAGAAATAATCTTAGTTTAAATGTTTTGTTGAGGCTTATAAAAGAGATAACAATTTATGAAGTATGTGTGCCCGTGTCAATAGAGATCTCAAGAATATAAATCGGTGGAGAGCGACAGTTGCTGCTGTACCTTCCGCTGGTAACAAAACTGTTTGTATAATCACTAACTTTTAGTTCTAAGGCTTACATCCTAATTATTTATCAATATGCTGCCTCTGTTACTGTCATGCTAAAGCATTATACAATATCATAAGATTATCATCATCATCATCAAGTAGCTTGTTCCTTCTGGAACTTGGCTCCCATGACAACAGTCCTGACAAAACCCTGTTACTGTTCAAGTTGACCGGCGTCAGCAGCAGTCATTCTCAGATCGTCAATGACATCTTGCACACATCGTCTTCTAGGTCTTCCTCTTATTCTTCTTCCATGCACCATTCCTTCAAAATTACCTTCTCCGGGCACCCATGTTGTTTGATGTGTCCAAAATATTTAATTTCCGTTGATGTTATGCTCTTCAATAACCATCTCCAATATCAAGCTGTTGCAGAATAGAAGATCAAGACATTCAAAATAAAGCTACATCTCTTCAATGAGCTGGATCGTAACTTGTGTTATAATGAAATCATTACCAATTTGTTTGCACGAACAGAGCTCTGGCCAACCATTCAGTTATCTTTTGTCTGTTATTTAGGGTAACACAATTGATGACGTGCTTCTTACGTTACTTTGAACTTTGACCCACCGTAGCGTCTACGACCTACCCTATTTTTAGACCCGCAATAGTTTGAGTTCTTTTGCTTGAAACACTGATGTCCTGAAATAATTGAATGTTAAATACAATTGGCTGATAAACAATATACTATACAGAAAATTAGATACTTTGGCTTCATCAAGCGTCACAATGGCCTGGAGAGAACAATATTGGAGGGCAAGGTCCCAGGACGCAGAGGCAGACCAAGAAGAAGATAGCTACAAGATATTAAAGAAACCATGAATATGAAGAGACGATGAATTTCAGATGCGCTGCAAAGAGAGCAACGTCCTATAAAGGACACGCACCTTGATGATAGTTTGAGAATACTGAAATTGTGAGCTTACCAATCATAAAAAAACATGTTATCCTGGCCACTGTGTAGTGTAATGTTGAACTTGTTCAGATTCTGGGTATGGCAGGTTGTGTCTATTTTATAATTGTATTATACACTGGCAAGTGCGAATATGATGTTATATATATGAATATATATATATATATATATTTATATATTACAATGCATACTTTCTCACTGTATATACTTTACTTGTTGGTGAGTCTTCTAAATTTATGCCTGTGTAAGATAATATATGGTACATCTAACTAGCTTTTTAAAATCAATCTCTCTTTACAGTGGTGGATATAACGGTCAACACTACAGGGATGATTATGGGAGGTGAGTTCCTTATCTTTGTTGATTAATAATAGACGTCTTGTTATTACGGGAATGTTAGTAACATTTTACCTAGATAGGTTTAATATGCACAAGTGGTTAGATCTCTGGTTTAATCAGGATATTAAATATGTGTGTTAATATGCTGACGTAGTCAAGTGGTTTAGATTCCTAGTGTAGTCAAACTATAAAGATTTGTGTTGATATTCTGGCGTTAGTTAGTTAGTCTTTCCTCTTGGGCCTGTGGGCGGCGCATGGGGCAGAGGTCATAGTTCTCCATGTCTCGCGGTTCGTTGCTATCTGTTTTAGGTCTTTAATGTTTACTAGGCCCATCGTTGAGCCTTCTCTGGTGATGGTTCTACGCAGAGTCTCTCTTGGTCTTCCTCGTTTTCTTTTTCCCTCTGGTGTCCATATGAGGGATTGGTAAGGAGTCTTCTCTCATCCATTCTAAGTGTGTGGCCGATGTAGTTCCAGCGGCGCTTTCTTATAAAATTTGATACATTTTCTTGCTTGGCCTTGTCTTTTATTGGGTCTGAAATCGACCATTTGAGGTTCAATTCTTCTAAGACATTTATTTCAGATCTAATTTTCTCTAGAGCTTTTGTTGCTTTCCAACTCTCGCATCCATAAGTTAATACTGGAATCACACAAGAGTTAAAGATCTTTAATTTTAAGTGCTTGCTGAGTGAATTGGACTTCCATATATTTGACAATTTGTTAAAAGCACTTGATGCCAATGCGATTATGTGTGGAATTTCTGGCGCGGTATCCCCCATAGATGTCATCATACTCCCTAGGTATGTAAAACTTTTGACTTTTTCAAGAGTGTAGTTTTTAGTTGAATATTTTCTGGACTGCTGGTAAGGTCAACAATTTTTGTTTTTGTGGTGTTTATTTGGAGACCAATTTGTCCTGAGATATTTTGGAGGTTTGTTTTCATTTGAATATCTTGATGTGATGAACTCAAAAGGGCTATATCGTCGGCAAAATCAAGGTCTTCTAAAATTTTATCAACCCATATTTGCGTTATTGGTGCATTTTCGTATTGGTGCATTTTCGCATGACCCAGTCAATTGCTATTCCAAAGAGCATTGGCGATAAGACGCAGCCTTGTTTCACTCCTGTTTCCACTGGGAACCAGTCAGAGTTACCGAAATCTGTTCTTACACTGCAGCGCGATTCACTGTAGAAGGATTTTATGATGTTGATGAATTTAGCAGGAAACCATAGTTTTTGAGTAGTTTCCAAAGCGTAGGACGGTGAATACTGTCAAACACTTTCTGAAAATCAACAAAGTTGATGATTAAATTCGATTGAAATTCTACGAACTCTTCAATGATTACTCTTAGTGTGAAGATGTGATCTATGCATGCTCGTTTTGGTCTAAACCCTGCTTGTTCTTCTCTTAGCCTTTCATCTATAGATTTTTTCAGTCTCTCGAGTAACATGCTACAAAAAGTTTTCCTGGCACTGACAGTAGGATGATCCCACGCCAGTTATTACAATCAGACAAATCTCCTTTTTAGGTAATTTGAAAATAATACCATCTTTCCACTGTTGTGGTGGGGATTCATTTTGCCAGATTTCATTTATCAGTTGGAGTATATGTTGTAAGTTGTTATCATCTGCTGCTTTGAGCATTTCTCCAGAGATATCATCACCAACCGCTTTGTTGTTTCTCAATTTTTAATGGCAGATTTCAACTCCTCCAGTGTGAATGGCTCGCAGGAAGCTTCTAGTGTGGGCATGGTGATTTCTTCCTCTAGGTTGGGAACAATCTCTGGTTGCGGTCTATTTAGTATTTCTTTAAAATGTTCTGCCCATCGTTGTTTTTGTTGTTCTTCTGACAGCAGTATCCTACCTTGATTGTCTTTGATGGGTTTATTTGGTGTAGGAGTATGTTTGCATAGTTGCTTCATAATGTGGAATACGGTCTTGTTGTTCCCAGTTTTTGCAGCTGTTTCCGCCTCGGTGGCTAGATTGTGAATAAAGTTTTGTTTACATTCTGGCGTAGTCAAGTTATAAAGATTTGTGTTAATATTCTGACGTAGTCAAGCTATAAAGATTTGTGTTGATATTCTGGCGTAGTCAAGTGGTTAGATCCCAGGTTTAGTCTCAAGAAATTTGTGTTGATATTGAACGAACCCGGAATCAGCTCCCAAATTTAGTATCGCTGCATTCCGCACATCTTAAAATTGATGGTTATTTTGTTTATTACCGGATAAAAGATATCCAGGAAGAGAACTGATCCCTGTGCCACACAATGCTAAGACCTATTACTATGATATCTTTATAAGTTCACACGCCTACTGCTTACTATGCTGTATGATTACTATTTTTGCAACTATATTTAGCATAATGTGACATAAATGATATAATTATCACGCTTTATGAAAGTTAACTCAGTGGGACATAGAGCAAGAGAACGGCCAAGAAAATAAGGCTCGATAGTTTATGAGAACGATATGCAGTCTTACAAGTCACAGTTAGCGAACGGTGCATTTTTTTCTAGGTTATGGGGTCAAAATCAAACAAATAAAAAGAGGAGGCATACAATCTTGCAAAACGAGTATATTCACTTTCTCAATCATTCTATCTTAGCTTCGCCTTGGTTAGGGAGTGGAGAGAAGATTGATAATAATGTCTATGCTGTCAGCTTTTACCTGTTTATTGTGCACTTTTTCTGATTGTCATTTACGCTGAATCTTGTTTATCCACTCTACTATTAGTGATACCAGTTAATTTATTTTTATGTCTATTTTTCTTTTTACCTGCTACTGTTCCATTGTGTTAGGTTTTAATTTTAATCTTGAGAATAATTAATTAAACTATGCATTTCTATTGATTCTTATTTATTGAATGTTTTTTGTTTAGCAGTTATTGAGTACTGAGTTATGTTCTTCTTCGAACGCTCCACATCGACCACTTGTTAACCGCTCTTTGTGATTTGTATGTGATCTGAACCTAAGAGCGATTGAACATTGTGCCAATTATGTGCCTACAAGTAAGTCAGCACATCCGATTTCTGCGATGCTTTTTATTTACTAGGGTAGCTTTCATAGGCACCTTACGACATGCTGTGTAGGTCGCAGTGTTACTATTCTTTGCTCCTTGCGAGCCTCGCAACACGCGGGCGACTGATCTATGTTAACATTGCGCTATTCACACTTATATTGGGAGTGCTATTATACAGTAGTGAATGCTGGAAAATGACCAACACATAACAGCACATAATACACAAGTTGGAGACATTTCAGAATAAATGTTTAAGAAGAATTCCTGCAAATTTTCTGGCCAAATACCATAACAAATGAGCTTTTGAAACAGACTGTGCATCCTTGAAGACCATCATTAAGAGACGGGGGTGGTTTGGACATGTATGTTGTATGCCAGTGGGGGCATTGGCTATAACATCTCTCAGATGGACAGCGGATGGGAAGAGAAGGCATGGTTGTCCAAAGGAAACATGGAGAAGAACGGTGGAGAGAGAGAGTTGAAGTAGTGTGCCTGACGTGGAGACGGTTGGTAGAAAGGCAGCAGAACGGCAACAGTGGAAGTCTCTTGTGGAAGCTTTATGTGTCAATCGGGACACGAAGAGGATATAGATTCACACTTAGTTGTCCCTGATTATAACATTTTCTTTTATATGTGCTGACTAAATTCGTAGTCATCTCTACAACCTGTATTAAGAATTGCATTGAGATTGAAATATTGTCAGATATTTGTACAGCTTGGCGATTGGCAAACACCTTTATATTCATATGCATACACACATTGAAATTGCATTCTTTCTTCGTTCACTGTACTATATAATCGTATAACTGTAACCGTGAAGGATGCCTGTGTGTATACTCTGATTTCTATTAACTATGATGCTCAAATAGAGCAATATGCCACTCTACACACCTGCACTTCTAAGCATACACTACTAATAAAGCACAACTCCATTCAATGAACCTTTATAATTACCTACATATATGATCATCAATATAAATTTTCGCTTTTGTTAGAATAGACATTTCAACATAAGTATATAATGACAACATACATCAATTAAAAATTAATCAACACTAAAGTGTTTTTTTCACTTTATTTAAAACTCTATATTAACTTCTTCTAGCCAACAATTACCAAATTTCCTTCTTGTTGAATTCTCGTATCTCTTGAGTTAGACTAAACTTTAACGCCTACTGATTTCTCATAAACTAATTATGTACAGTAATTACAAACGCATGCTACCTTTAGTTGGTTACTTTCCAGACTGTCCTGACAAAAGTTAGCTTTGTTTACGATCTGTAGGATAGTCCTCGGATAGCTTGACGTGTTAGCTTAGTCACTATGTATAGGTTAGAGCATAAATTGCTGATATCTGTTTGATAGCTCTCTCAATGGGATGAAATGGACTGACTTCTGTGTATTGGATAGGAATACATCATTGGTATATGTTTGATACTAATAGTTTGTTAGTTTGTTCCTTTCATGCCAAAGGCGGCACATAGGGCAGAGGTTTTAGAACTCCACGTGATGCGGCTCGTTCCTAGCAGTTGGAGATCTTGAATGATTTTACATCCAAATAAACTTTTCTGTGGGATTGTTCTTCGTAGAGTGGTCTTAGGTCTTCCACGTTTTCTTTTCCCATCTGGTGACCACAGACGGACTTGTCGATTTAGTCTCTTTTCGTCTGATCTAAGAACAGGGCCTAAATATTTCCACCTTCGTTTCCTGATAAAATTGAATACGGGTTGTTGTTGTGTTCCATCTCTCACTGTGTTGTTCGAAACGAAATCACTCCATTTTATACTAATAGATTGCTATCATCTGTTGATGCGAATAGATCAGATCGCTGCTGCTTGTTAACTTTTTCAGTGGAATAGACTGACTGTTGTTTATTGAATACAAGTAGACCACTACTAGCTGGTTTACGCTGCTGTTTTATTGATAGCTTTCTATATGGAATGTTCTGGCTGCAGTCTGTTGAATACGAATAGATCACTGTTGGGCAATCCTCATTTGGGTGTCAGAAACGTTTGTAAGCAGATGTGGTCCGGCGTGATGTTTATCACATATTGTATACCGTTGGTAATAGAAAATACCGACCTAACACAGTATCCCCCAATGGTACAAAAACGGGTTCTCCACTTTACCGTACCAGCAAAGCTGGAGGAAAAGACCAAGATGTTAATGCTAGGATTAGCAAAACCAGGTTTGCTTTCAGCCTCTCTGAGCCCAGTATGGAACTCGACAGCTTTTGTTCTTGAAATTATGTACAATACAATTGTAAAAGTAACAAAGATGTCAAGATAATAATACAAAAAAGCAAGGGAAAACTTTATTGCATTGAGTAAGATATGGAAGTCAAAGGAGATCAAAGCAAACACGAAGCTGATAATCTTTCAATCAAATGTGAAGTCAGTGATGTTCTATGGCTCGGAAACATGGAAGACAACAAAGGAATGAAATGAAAATCGTGGCATATCCCAAAGGACGTAGCCATCAACCACGGTAAATGAGGCGTTGATTTTTAGGCACCACTTATACGTTCAGTAGTTTGCCATTGCTTTCTGAACGGTGAGGTCTATTTTACCCTTTGTATCCCACGGGAACGAATTTGCTTCCAAACTAGCCCACCGTTGGGTTTGAACCAGGTACGCTTGGGTCTGTGATCGAGCTCACTACCGCTTGAGCTACAGACGCTCACAACAAAGGAAACCATCAGAAAACTGCATACCTTCGTAAATGGATGTTTACGTAGACTAGAGGGACTGAGATGGTATGATAAGATTACGAACTCGGAACTCGGAGTAAGAACAAAGCATATACCAGTGGAGAAAGAGCTCAGGAAGAGACGCTGACGATGGATTGGACATACATTGAGAAGACCGACTGGAAGCATTGCAAAACATGCACTGTTTTGGAACCCGCAGGGAAAGAGGAGTAGGTGAAGGCCTAGGCAGACCTGCAGAAGAGAGCTCGGGACTGATATTAAAAGAATAGGTAAAACATGGAAAGAATTGGAAGGGATGGTAAGAGAGGAGAAGAGCTGGAAGAAGTTTGTTGAAGACCTGTGCTCCTTTGGGAGTCGAAAGGTGAAGAAGAAGAAGAATTGTAAAAATATATCATATCGTATGTAATGTATGACGTTCAGTCAGGAGAAATTCACTAACATAAGTTTCCGTCATCTACTCTGCTGCATCAGGTGGTAATCAGAAATAATAACAAATACAGACTTGTGGAAGATAACACTACACAAACCAATACTCCTGGAGATTGAGGGAAAGGACGATTAGTTGAACTTGCTAATAGGAAATACAGACTAGTCATAACCAGACATGCACTTGACTGGAAGCAACATGAGAAAAGAGAAGTTGAACAGAGTTGTTAATAAAGAACAGTAGACGAGGCAATGAGAAATGAAAAATATCAGAAAGTTTAATTATGTTAGAAAATTAAATCTAAATGGTTTCCTATTTTGTATACCAGACAAGTGCAGTATTGCAGGATTGTGTTTCAGAAAAGAACATAATTAGAAAAGTCAAAACTTTCGACATGCTCAACAAAATCTGGAAAGTCAAAAGTATTCATTTTTTTAAAACTTAAAATATATATAATCAGTGTCCTGTGAGTTGTATTATACAGTAGTGAGTGTTGGAAAATGACCCACAACATCATACACATGCTGGAAACATTAAAAATAAATGTTTAAAAAGGATCCAGCAAATTTTCTGAACAATTACGATAGCAAATGAAGAGATTTTTAAATGGGCATCATTGGAGACCACTATTAAACAGCGTAGATGGAGATGAATTGGTCTTGTGTGTCATATGCCAATAGGGGCATTGTCTAGGACCGCTCTCCGATGAACATGTGATGGGAGGAGGAGGCCTGGACATCCAAAGGAAGCATGGAGAAGAACGGTGGCAAAATAGTTCAGAAAGGTTGTCGCCTAACGTGGTAAACAGTTAATAGAAAGTCTGCAGAACGGTAAACAATCTTTTGGGGAAGCCTTATGTGCCAAACAGGACACGAAAATGATATAGATAGATATGGATAGTAGACGAGTCTAGAGATGTCGGTGTCTTATATGCGAAGGAGAAAACCAGGATTATAATTCGCTGGCTGGAAACGAGAAGACTGAATAGCAGCAGTAAGATTTGTGACTAGCAAAGCGGTGTTGTAAAGTACAAATCGAAAGAGAACAAAATGAGATTGTCGTGTCGTTGAATCGTCTGTCATATAGCGTAAATAATGTTATATCAATATATTTTATGAATAATTATATATTTATAAATATGTTGTTGTAGTTCCCGACACTGTATATGTTCCATAGTTGAAAGTTGAGTGTGCGATAAACTGAAGGTTACGTATTATTTACACGTCTCATTTTGACGAACGTGGAGACTACATTTTTTTCCACTATGTTGAAAATATTTTGTAGGAAATTAATTATTCTAATGAATTTTGCCCCGGGCAACCGCTTTCCAGCCTGATCTTCTTGATTTTGAACTGCCAATGTTTTCTTACATGCCCTACTTGAACACGGGACCTACATTTTATCGTCCGTCTCCGTTAGGACTAGGAACACGATCTCACATGCACTGAGATCAGGGATCTCTGGAGGAAAAAAATGGTCCTCGCTGAATCCGTCGATATCTATGTTGTCTAACCTCGTTTGATAATAAAACCATACCTTCTTGTATAGGTAGTATACTCGTAAATTCCTGATTTCTCTCCTGATTAATTCTTGTAACTGATAGAAACTGATAAAAGATCCGGTTATCGTATGGATAAGTCTTATACCTGTACCTGTAATTGCGCTTAATTGTTCTGATTTATTGTTGCTGTACTCGTATCCTACACACTCCGTCTTTTGGTGTTATGAAAAACAAAATCAGACTAGTATAGGCCATCATCATCAAATAGCTTGTCCTGAGCAGAACTTTGCTACCTTCACCCTGTAACGTTCGTGTATTAAGAAAATCTCATATATAAATGAGATACTACATGACTCCAGGAACTAGCCGTATTTGTGTATTATTTATGCGCTTAAAAGTATGCATATAATATATGTTAACTAATGCATAACATATGATATTACCATAATTTTTTTTTTAAATATATTTATTTTTAAGATGTCTAATCTCGTTGATTAAAGCATGCTTTTTTGTTCTTCGGAATTTCTCTGTCTCGTAGGCCAGATGTCCCACCTGCAGCCGTCATGCTCAAACCATCAGTTATATCCTGAATCCAACTTCTCCGTGGTCTTCCTCTTCTCCTCTTTGCCGGGATGCCTTTTTCCACGATGGTCTTCTCTAACCCTTTGTGTTTTTTTATATGTCCTGTATATGTATGTGGGTAATACTAAATGTTGGGTGAACAATGTAATTGATTAGTGTATTGATGTTAAAGTTGTTATGTCTAAGGTTGAAACAAAGCAACAGTGAACAATGTGTATAATTATCAAGAATTGATCAAATATAAATCACCGCCTGTGACCTTTTCAAGCACACTCGGTATAAAGCCTCAACTAACGTCATACCAAAAAGAAGTGGACCAAATATCCAAACACCTTGACAGTGTTCAGAAAAATCATAGCGTACTGGGTATGTCTAAAATAAGCATTTGATGATCATAAGCCGTCATGATTATTTTTAAGAACGACTAATATCTGAGTAATGTTCATTATCTGTTACTGGCTTTTCCTTGATGTCCATATCATCTATACCTTGTAGGATGTACTAGATGGGTATATAGCTGATCATGTCACGTTTCAATAGATAGCCTTGTTGATCATTTGATGTAATTTTAAATGGTGTAATGAGTTTAAAACAATTAGCAGGAAAGATAACTGGTTATGTTCACAGTGAAGATAGATTTGGTTTGGATCACGTTTTCCACTCCCAGAATAAATGTGGTCACATCTGGTCAAGAAAATTACAGCTCAATTGAATGGAATGTAGTCGTTACATAAAATTTTAACTTATTATTGAACGGACCTTATAACGCTCCGGGCAGACCCATGTGTGTTCAGTCTCCCTTAGAAATTGTTTTGTTGTTATCAGTTATATGAGAACTATCGTCACAGCACGCCCGACATGTCCATATATGTTCCGATCTTCACCTCAACAAATCAGCAGCGTCTAGTACGCCCGAGTGGTTACCGAGGCCCAAATTTGGGGTGTAAAGAATATAACCACTGTTACCTGCCACGCATGTCGAAAGGGCGACTAAGGATGTTTGGCTGAAATCGAATGCACATGTCCTAAGCGTGTAGAAGGCTATGCGTTTAGGGGCCTAACAAACCAATGTGCAACGTATACACGTTCTTGGCAAAGATCAAACATATAACAGTGATTAAAATTGGTTGTAAAGAAGGAACGCAAAAAAGAAGCAGCGTCTAGCCAGCCCAACACGCCAGTTCGATATTGAGTAATCAACCTTTTTGCATATCTGATATGTCGTTTTTCGGGCTGTACCAATATCGATACCCATCTTATCCGGTCAGCGACTGAGATTCACAACCTTGAAACTTCTCTGTTCGGAAAGACTCAATGCGTTAAGAATGTCATTTCGGTCCATTGCAGCTCTATCTGATATCATGGTCATGCCAGCCAATCTATCAGCTCGTTCATTACTCCTTCGTGCACACGGACAAAAATTGTGATTTCTCTGATCACTGTCTGTGCCAGCAACTCCACCCAGTTTCGTCTCACCGTTCCTGTTTCGACTTTACGAATCATGCTCATGGAGTCACCGAGTATAAAAACACGGTGTTTTGATGTTTCTCTGAGAGAACTAACGTTATGCATGCATAATCTTTATACTGACTGCTTGTTTCACCTCTATCTCACAAACCTCTAAGGCTATGTGTCTCGAAACAGTTGAAGTAAGCAAACAACATCGTAATAAGGAGACATTCATTAAAGAATGTTGAACATAATCTGTCTTCAATATTGTTTATCAACTCCACTGACCGTAAGAACCGTTAGTATCATATTTCTTCTTCTTCTTCAGCGATCTCTGGTCATGCGCTTAGTTTACTATGGACCACAAACTGAACAGTCAGCTGCAGGTCTGTCAGGTCTCCCCATAGCTTAGTGTTTAGGTCGACTGGGTGTGGTTACATGTTGCTTCTTAGCTCACCCAGAAGAGAACAGACATGTTTTTGTTTTTTTAATGCAAATTAAGAAGTACCTTAACTGTGTATCTTTATAAATCTGAAACCTAACGCTACCCCTGATACTTTGCCAGTTCCTATATGCTAATGCTGCGTGTATATTTATCCGATTGGTCACGCGATAATGGTTGGAGGTACACATCTCGAATCAGTTACTTGTAAAAACGCACAGAATATTATATACATATAATTATGTTTACGAATCTGTGACGTGTACGAGTGCTGCAGAATTTTGTATCAGTTTGATTGCTTTGTGTATTTGTATATTTTCCTACTCTTTGTTAATTTATAACTCGTGCATAAAGGTTGTAACTCGTGTACCCCTTAGAAATGTACTGTGTGCTGTTTTATTTAGGACATGTTCCCTTCAGACATTTGCCTTTTTTAATATCGAAATGGGTGACCTACCCCAGTCAGGCGCGATCACCGGTGGCGAGGTAGCACGAGAATGATCTTCAGCAATTGAGTGTCAGCTGCTTTCTAAGCCAGTTTCATACTTGACAAATATACAGTGGTGAACCAAACGACGGTATCTCACAACAGAAAATATTCGACATGAAAACTTTAGCAATGAGAAAGAAAACCTCAGCAAATAAACCAACCTGTTACCTTGCAGTTAGCGCTGATAATTGTAAATGTTTACGAGACAATCCGAACTAAAAACACAACCCAGTCTCCCGAAAACGGAGTATATCATATAAAGCTCAAATACATATATACAAATACGAAAAGCTGTCAACGTTACAAGGAGAGATAGAGTGAGAAACGAGAATATCAGAAACATCGTTGGTACTATACCATGCATACAGTACATCGAGAAGCAAACAATCAAGTGGTTCGGCCATCCAATGAGAATGGAACCGCATTTACTACAATCACGTGCCTACAACAATCGACATTCAGGGCGCAAAGCATGAGGCAGGTCAAGAACACGATGGATAGATAACATCTCAAGAGTCCCTGCGAAAGCATGGACTGACAACGTCAAGCGCAACACACCTGGCACAAGATAGAAAACTAAATCCCCCACGATTTCACGGCAAATGTGGTTAAGATAAGACATACAAATAAAGTCACACACGTAACTACTAAGTACGGCCAAGCGACGACCAGATCTATCGTTGTGGAGTTGTTCTTATACAATCTATTTCACAATGACAATCTGAAGATGTACGAGTAGAATGACCACCATTCTAAGTGCTGAAGAAGAAAGAAATCTGATTTAGTCTATTCGTGAATTGTGTTGGAGCTTCTTCACACATTTACTCACGCTTGCATTAAGTAGCTACTTTCTGTTTTTGTACATTACTACCCTGACATATGTCCGATTGATAGATACGAGTATTTCAATTAGATTATTACTTGTCATTCAATTGCTTGTGAGCGCCTGTAGCTCAATCGGTAGTGAGCTCGATTACAAACCCAAGCGTATCTGGTTCAAATCCCACGGTGGACAAGTTTTGATGCAAATTTGTTTCCGTGGGGTTTTTACAAAGGGTAAAAATATACCTCACCGTTCAGAAAGCAATGGCAAACTACTGAACGTATAAGTGGTGCCTAGAAAATCAACGACTAGTTTACTATGGTTGATGGCTACGTCATGTAAAGGATATTCCACGATTTTCATTTTCTTTCAATTAGTTCAGTACTGTTTAATATTTGCACATGGAGCTGTACGCCCATTTTCTTTTGATTTGGTAACACTCATTTCCCTGTGTTACTTTCGCCTTTTTGTAGATCTTTGAATTGCGTATTTATTTTTCAAAATGCCATCTTGACTTAATTAGGCAGTGAGTCAAATGTGTCGAACTGGGTGCATAAATCTCGAGTGTATTAAGTCTTCCAGCTTCCGTCTCTTATCTACACCAGATAATACTACACCAGATAATACATACATGTTTACTACATATACGCATAGTATTCAGTTCTGTAGCTTATGTGATCATTGTGGCATAGCTTGAGACATAGTCACCAATATCAGCATAAGAGAGTTGGAACAGAACATTGATTGAGTTACATTGAGAAACAAAGAATGAAGTTGTTCGACCATTTAATAAAAATGCAACCAAACTCCACAGTATACAGAGCCTTCTACATACATAACATGAAAGAAGACGAGAGGAAGACCACGAAAAAAAGATTGTTGGATGGCATAGCAAAATCCTGTCAAAAAGTAAAAATTACTCACCCACGCCATTAGAGCAGCGGAAGACAAAAACAGAAAACCAAGACACTGAGCAACAACCCGGTTGCAGTGTGACGACAAAAAAAAGAAGTAGCATAGCTGCTGCGAAACATTGAATTATCAATCTCCATACATTTTCAGTTTGGAAGAATAAAACGCTGTATGTTTATGCGAAAGACAACTCTGTCCATTTATATTGTCAACCCATACCTCCTTCTGTTGTCCTCGTTCCTGTCACATTAAGTTGCAAATTACCTTTGATATGCAACATACTTTTTTTTACCAAATCAGTGTGATGAATATCACTTATGGGAAGTGAATTGTGGAAAGACATTATCACCGACGGTATTCATCATGGCACACGAGAAGATTTACCGATACTGATGTAAATCTGTTTATTGTTAAAACGAGTTCTTCTCTCCCGATCTAACGTCAAGTCTCCTTCTTTTAGAAGTAATCAAAAGCCTGGGGGGTGTATACAGGTAAGTGTTAACTGCCTGGTCCTAAGGAGGTCGGTACATCAATTACAAGGACGACATAGCACAATAGTCTGAATTTTAAATGCCGTTAATGTGTGTTCGTTCGTACATATTAGCTCAGGTCACGATAGAAGTTACATTTTAAATGCCCATAAATGTTTACGCAACACTTTTTAATGTTAACTGCTGAGTAGCAACTTAATTTAAGTCGTAGGCCCGAATAAGGTGAAGAGCTAATGTAGATGCAACTATATGCTAAGATAAATTGATTCGTCATCAGCATTATTGTATAGACGTAGAACATGTTGAGACAAAAGAGATAAAAGTGTTATCATTCATTATACATGACACGGTGGTCTGTATGACGTTGAGGAGAAATGAAAATCGTGGCATATCCTTTACAGGACGTAGCCATCAACCACAGTAAACGAGTCGTTGATTTTCTAGGCACCACATATACATTCAGTAGTTTGTCATAGCTTTCTGAACGGTGAGGTCTATTTTTACCTTTTGTAAAAATCCCACGGAATCGAATTTTACTTCCAAACTTGCCCACCATGGTGTTTGAAACAGGTACCTTTGGGTTTGTGATCGAGCTCACTTGACACTGGCTGGAGCTACAGATAAGATCAAGACTGAGAAAGTTAAAGTGTTTTGGATATGTAAAAAGAAATGAAGGGTTGAAAAAAAGACCATTATGGAATTATGCATCCCGGAAACAGAAATTAGAAAGACCGCGGAGAAGATGTATTCATGACGTAACTAATGATTTGAGCATGGCAGAAGCGAGACATATATTCCGAAGGACTGTTATGGTGACAAATTTCTGTTCAGGACAATCTATCTTAATATCTTAATGATGAAACACCAGCGTTGATTGACAAGCTAAACACAACAGTTGGCTCTGTACTTTTGAATTGTGAATATTTCAGGGATGTCGTGGAGTTCCATATAATTTGTCAAATGTTAAGGGACTATGCTTTGCTATACTAGATATTGCAACACCTACCTTTCGATAAAATTGTGTAAATAGCAGTTGAGTAAACTACATTTATAAACACTACGAAATTGTTAAAAATCATTGCATAATTGCCCCGAGATATATTCGAATTAATTACAGCTCTGGCTTGGTCAGACTTTTGAAAGCTTAGACTGAATGAACTCGCATTTTCTCATGGATATTTTGTATAAATCTCTATGTAGATCAGTAGCACAAGTGTTTATCAAAGATAAAAACTCGCTAAATTTCAGAACAGCGCTAAAATATTCATAAAAAATTGTGTATACCAAGAAATCTTCAAAAATTCAGTGTTTTAACGATAAGATAAGAAAGTAAGTGATTTTGATGTTAAAATACTTCATTACTAAAATGGTGCATAAGAATTTGTTTTTTTTAAATTAAAGAAAATAGTGAATACGTATAGCTCAAGTAGTGCATATTCATTGTTTGGACGTGAAAATACAATAGTATAACGTGATTGCTGAAACAGTTATCGAACTACACCTTTCAGATCAACACATGCTGTCATTGATTATCGTCATGTGTACTTGGGCGACACATCTGGGAGTTATATGTTCGTTATCTTTAAGCGATCTTAACATTAGCTCTTTTAAATTATATATACGAGGGGAAGTCAATAAGTAAGCCACAATTGGCTGTAGAAAAATAACTAAACATGATAACAGCTTGAAACCAGTTTATTTTTATACATACATTGTTCCTTTATTTCTCAACATAATTTCCACAACATTGATGCACTTATCCCATCGTGTTATCAATCCTCCCAAACCGGCTGCATAGAACTGCGGGCTCTGTTTTCTAAACCACGTTTTCACTTCACATTCAACTTCGGCGTCATTCACGAAATGTCTCCGCCAAGGTGGGTTTTCAGTGGACCAAAAGGTGGAAATCGTTAGGGGCTAAGTCGGGACTGTAAGGTGGATGTTCCAGAACTTTCCACCGTAGTTGGTTAATTTTCTCCTGAGTTAATCGAGCCGTATGTGGTCTGGCATTGTCATGAAGAAGCAACACTCCTGTAGTCAGCAGTCCTGGGCATTTTTTTCGAATTGCATCATGAAGCATCGATAGAACTTCACAGTATGATTCAGAATTCACATTGTCACCTTTCTTCTTGAAATTGGTTAAAAGCACTCCTTGACAATCACAGAACACCGTCAGCATGACTTTCCCTGCTGATGGCGTAAACTTGAATTTTTTGACACAAGGCGAAGAAAGATGTTTCCACTGTATTGAAGCACGCTTTGATTCGGGCTGGTAGTGATGCACCCATGATTCATCCTCAGTAACAATTCTGTTCAGCATGTCTTCTCCTTCATCTTCGTATCGACAGAGATGACGCAAAGACAGGCCAAATCGGTTCATTTTGTGTTCATCCTTCAATTGTCTGGGTACCCACATTGAGCACACTTTCTTCAATTGTTGTTCTGCGATATTGGGCAAGGGCACAGAGTCTTTTCAGAAGAGACGTGTGTATGAGCTGAAAGACGGGAGAGAAAAGCGAAAACTCAGAGGTTGACACAGTATACAACTTGACAATTGACCGTCTGTAAAGACGAAAAAGGTCATATAGCTTAGGCAGCCTAGTTGTGTTTTAACCATCTGTCAACTTCTTCAATCAAACTATTGGTCATATCAAACTATTGACTTCTGCCGGGCTTTTTTTTTCGAAATATCAATAATGTGTATAAACTTGAAATACGATGCATGGACAATTTGTTTCCTTCCTTTCTTTTCTGTAATTATGTTTTGCCTCACAACGTCAGGATAAGAAGACATTTATAGAACGGGTTTTTGTGTGCGCTTCGTAAAGTGTTTTTTCACCGCCTCTGAAGTCTGAGTGTCTATCTTTTATCCATCTTCTGTCTACCTCTCTGTCTGTCTTTTTATCTGTTGGTATGTCTATCTTTTTCAATATCGCTGTTCTGGAATTGTTAAATATGGACATGTCGTACAGAAACACTCGACTTCTTTATACGTACGCACTTATATGTTCAACGAATAATACGAGAATGTCTTCTTTCGCAATAAAATCACAAAAGGGAGTCAATGCTATCACAGCAAACAGCGCGTAAAATGAATGTCTGTTTAGTTTTATAATCTTGCTGCAGATCTCCTTTTAATGTATCCGAATTTGTAACAATTTTCAACGACCTGTCCCACTATCAGAAGTGCATATAGATAAACTCTTGGAATGATATAAATGTGCTCATTGACTGACTACTTTTGTGTATGTATAACTTATTTCTCTTTTTTATAACAATAGATGTCTCGACATTATTACGTTCGGTATATAGGCTTATATTTAATGCCGTGTTTTGTTATTAAGTTATGTTTATGCTCCACTGAATGTTAATGGAATTCCGTGCGTAGTTCAGTGTCTCGTATGTTTTTACTGATACTTAAATAAAATACTTTGATACAAATGTCACATAATTTTCAACTATTTATTTGTTTCGGATCACAAATAGGGATTACAGTACTTTATAGAACTGGAAATATGTATGTTAGTACTTAACTGGCTGTACTGTTCATAAAGCCGCGATGTATTTCTTACCCAAGGGTATTAGGACATATGATTTTGTTGGTGTTTGAGTCATTTCAGAAGTGACTTTCAACTGACATTTCTATGATATACACTTCCCATTTGACCATTACCATGTGGAGGTACTAAGCGGAGAGAACAGGTGAGTACAGTTGCGACCTTACCGAAAGAGGAAAATTAGATACAAATAGATGGGTACACGGTCAACTTCCACAATGTTATCATTACTCTTGAAGAAGATTGTAGAAATTATGGTGGTATGAAAGCTGAACTAGCTAATAAGCAGCAGATAACGCATGGGATAATGTTGACGTATGTACGAATGGATCTGTGCGTCGTTGTAAGGCGGCGATAACTTCTCGACGAACGACGCCAGTTTGATGAAAATGCTAAATTTTATATTGAACCTATCCAGCGAATAATGGAAATTGAAATTGTCAGTTGTACACGCAGAATTGAATATCTTTGAGTGGCATAATATGAAGTGTGTTTGGCCAGCCAGCCACGGTAAACATCTTTCGATACGTACCATTCGATATCTGCTTGGGCAGACTGAGCACCTATATGCCTGTCCGGTGTGCTATATCACTTCAGTAACCAAGACTGCAAGTTCTAATAGCTATTGAAATAAAATTATCGCTGATCATATTGACCAGTCAGCAGAAGTATCTCTTAAGGAGGAACCCTTTTTCATACTGCGAGGTATATTGGGTAATACGGTGTTAGGTTAGTATTTTTCATTGACCGTCGGCACACGATATGTGATGTGGTCATCATCGGCCGGTCGCCTTTACTTCCCACTGCTTTTCCTGGTACCCACTTGAGGCTGAGTCGACGACGTGAGAGATTGAAAAATATTCTACTCCAACTGTGGAATTGAACCGGGACCACTAGCCTAAGAAGCGAGTTCACTTACAAATTAGTTTCTCTATTCTTAAGGCTATCTCGGTTGTATACAAGAAGATAAACAGATTCATTACTGAGTAGCGGGCGAACGAATGGTTAAGACACCGGGATCGCAGTCGTAAGTACTCGGGTTTCAACCCTAGTACGGTTAGTTTTTGTATTTGTTTCCTTTCGACGGTACAATCGAAAATGTTACCTCCACACTGCGTGACGATATAGCCAGGGTTAGATGCATTGTGTCATCAACCTAGAATAACCCGATTGTAACACGCTAACCGAGATTAAGCTATACGACGACAATTGATTTTGTGGCCCATTTTTTAATTTTAAAATCGTTACACCTTTCGGTGCGAGGTCTAGTAGTCGCATGTCTACTTTCTGACGTATCTATGTCTATCTCATTCGTATCACACATCCTTTATTTATTCAATACACTTTCTGTTGTCATCGCTGCTTGCTTCACTTTGTCAGCTCAACAGAGATGCCCTCTCGAGTTATTCTCGATCATCGTTTCATGATATATACCCAACATCATGTATATATTTGTTTATTGTATGCAGCACGGTACATTTTTATTACCGTCCATTCTTTGTGTTTAGTGCCATTCATTTTATGTTTTTTTATCGTCATTCGTTCTCTTCATTGTATATATTTCTTATTATCATTCGTTCGCTTCATTGTATATGGTTCTTAGCGTCATTTGTTCGGCTGGTAATTATTCTAAGCTGAATGTTCAATGTCTTTTGTACATTTCTTGTTTCTTTCTTCGGGCATGCTTAAATAGTTTTATATTTTTATACGGTCTAATATCCATTTTCAAAATGTTAAGTTGTATCGAGTATCATTCACTTATCGAGGGTTGACTGCTAATGACAGTTCATTATTTTGTGTCCGTCGCCACGACAATACATTTAGATAGACCTATGTATGTCCAACTGTATCATTGTCTTCCTCTTGACTGGTTTGCCTTAAACCTGCTTCTGCAAGTCTTATTGTAAAAATATGATAGTCCACACACAAAAGTCCGCACATTTTCCTGACATCTGTCGAATATGAAAAATGCAATAATTCTAACCTGCGTATCTGGCAAAAGAAAGAAAGTTATTGTAATATTAGAACCGTCACCGATGCATTTCGACAAATAACAACTATTTGTGCACCGATCTAATGCTTACATAGATCTCACCAGCTGAGCAGAAAACCCCTTAACAATATCCAGATACCCCGATGCAATTTTGTAATAAGGATTTTTGTAAGAATGTTTAATGGATATTTATATATTAATTAGATTTACCCGGACGTCGTTTTGTTCAGCCTGCTCTTATGAATTTTCGTTTTTCTAATCAATTCTTTCTCCGCATACATCCTCCTGTTTATTCTAAACATTTTTACCGTACTCTGTTTGCACTTGAATAATACATTGTCGTTGCTTAAACCAAGTGTCCCACATGAACAATGGGCATTTGTACCGTCTCTGATTAATTGTTTTGTTATCTTTGTCCTCTCTTCATTTATTTTTATAGATGTAAATTATAAACTAGATAAGGACAACAGGTTATACTAAAAGTTCAGATGAAAGTCTAATAGGGCAGTATCTAATTGTTGTGACAGAAGCACGCTATGAATATAAATTTATGCAAAACGTTATAAGGTTGTATTATAATGCTAAACGTTATAAGGTTGTATTATAATGCGAAACGTTATATAAGGTTGTATTATAATGCGAAACGTTATAATGTTGTATTATAATGTGAAACGTTATAAGGTTTTATTATAATGCGAAACGTTATAATGTTGTATTATAATGCGAAACGTTATAAGGTTTTATTATAAGGCGAAACGTTATAATGTTGTATTATATAATCGAAAATGTTATAATGTTGTATTATAATGCGAAACGTTATAAGGTTTTATTATAAGGCGAAACGTTATAATGTATTATAATGCGAAACGTTATAAGGTTTTATTATAAGGCGAAACGTTATAATGTTGTATTATAATGCGAAACGTTATAATGTTGTATTATAATGCGAAACGTTATAAGGTTTTATTATAAGCGAAACGTATAATGTTGTATTATAATGCGAAATGTTATAAGGTTGTATTATAATGCGAAACGTTATAAGGTTGTATTATAATGTGAAACGTTATAAGGTTGTATTATAATGCGAAACGTTATAAGGTTGTATTATAATGTGAAACGTTATAAGGTTGTATTATAATGCGAAACGTTATAAGGTTGTATTATAATGCGAAACGTTATAAGGTTGTATTATAATGCGAAACGTTATAAGGTTTTATTATAAGGCGAAACGTTATAATGTTGTATTATTATAATAAAACGAAGTATAGTTATAAGAAGTTGTATTATAATGCGAAATGTTATAAGGTTGTATTATAATGCGAAACGTTATAAGGTTGTATTATAATGCGAAACATTATAAGGTTGTATTATAATGCGAAACGTTATAATGTTATAATGTTGTATTATTATAATGCGAAACGTTATAAGGTTGTATTATAATGCGAAACGTTATAACGTTATAATGTTGTATTATTATAATGCGAAAGTTATAAGGTGTATTATAATGCGAAACGTTATAAGGTTGTATTATAATGCAAAACGTTATAAGGTTGTATTATAATCTATTTTTCACTTTCTATTCGAAAAAAAGCGAGCAATGTTCTAGTTTCTTTGGCTAAATGTTGTACTTTGCTTGTCAAATCTTCAACTTATACATTGAAACATCGTCTGTATTATCAATTACATGTCTTAATGGGTCATCTAAACTCAATTAATCTTTATAATTTTATTCAATATATAATCGAATATTTACCTCAATTTGATTCTAGGAAGATATGAGGAGAGTGACGTTGTATTATAATGACCGATATAGGAGGGAATACGGAATGGTTTCAACTCAGATTACTTAGGTAAGTTTGAACACTTATTTATTCACTGATTGCTTATTTCTGATTTTATAAGCAGACTTATAAAAAAAAGAAATGTGTGGTACGCACGGTTTTGCCTTCCTGTATGATAGCAGCTTACACGACAGACTTTTTAAAAAAAAGAAATGTGTGGTAATACAGTTTTGCCTTCCTGTATGATATCAGCTTCACGACAGACTTTAAAAAAAAATGTGTGGTACGTACCTACAGTTTTATCTTCCTGTATGATATCAGCTTACACGACAGACTTTTTAAAAAAAAAATGTGTGGTACGTACCTACAGTTTTGTCTTCCTGTATGATATCCAGACTTTACATACGTTCTCTTTTATGTTAGACCAAATTGTCTATGATACGACAACCGCGGATATCTCATACGACGATGTTGCAATGACAACATACCGACAGTATACCAAATTGTGCAACAGTGGTCCGGAACCGAACCAGTCTCTTGCAAGAGGATTCCTACAATCCAGAGGTTGACTTTAGTTCTGGAAAATATCCGTAGCGACACACGCACTAATATGTCGGTTTTTCTACTCCTTTTTCTTCTGAGTTATCCTAGCACAATAACAGTGAGCTGGATGTTATCACCAACTTACGGTGTTCAACTTCAAGTGTAGTCTATTCCTTATTATAACCAGCCGAATATTGGTACCGAAATTCTAGATCTGGAGTAAAATTTGGCATCGCAGCGGAGTTTTAATTCAAGTACTCTACTGTCGCTGATACTTTGAGCTAACTGAAAATGGTTAAAGTATAATGGTCGTCTGTATCTTAAGTAGTAATGAACTTGATCACAACCCAAGTATACCTGTTTCAAACTTCTCGTCGTTCAGTTTGGAAGCAGATTAGTTCCCTTTGATTTTTACAAACCGTAAAAATAGACCCCACCGTTCAAAAAGCAATGGCAAACTACTGAACGTATAATTGGTGCCTAGAAAGTCAACTGGTTTACTGTGGTTGATGGCGAAGTCTTGTAAAGGATGTGCCACGATTTTCATTCACATAGGGTGACTTCTTGAACACAGAGACGCCGATTCTAAAAGTTTTCCCATTGTCTTTTTCATAAGTTTATTTACGAAGACTACCTCCATTGCTGTGTCCCATATGGATTATGATTTATGATGGCGAAAATACACCCGCTGTGGATAGGGTACGGTGAAGATGCATAATGATGTAGTAGTTACTGCTCTGAAATCAAGAACCAGACCATCACGATTTCTATGTTTTTGGAGTGTTTTTTGCTTTCTCTCTTATCAACCAATTTAACCATTCTTTGTGATCTGTGTGGTTTTGGCCGAGAACAGGAGTACGCTGCGCACTCGTTAAGACCCTATGGCATGTAGGACATGTACATCCGAATTTCAACCAAAGTGCACGCATATTATCTAACAGGGCACATTTGTACAGACTGGTAACTAAAATTATGCAAACAGAAAACTCCCATTTTAAAGAACCACGTTGCTCGCCTGCCCAGCGAGTTCGTAGCGCGTTGGAGTGCGGGTTCAATTCCGCGGGCTGGCAGAAAAGCCACAGGTTCCCCAGATTTACGGTGTTCGTGGCACCGAACCGAAGGTTTGCGATGTCCATGGCACCGAGACGAAGAGCTGAAAGTTCAAGTGTTTCTGGATCGGAAAAAGAACCATGTCAGGAGTGATACTATATTATGGTATCGGATCTGATTGGTTATAAGAAGGCCGTCAGAGCTGACTCGTGTCATTCACATGTTTCTAATTCTGGTGTGGTAAAATATCCAGTTCCAACCGTTAAAAACGGATTCCCACGTTTTTCAGTAAATGAGAGTATTCGTATCGCCTTAAGAACGTCTGTATAGTTGCTCTGATGTTGGCATTGTCAGTAAATATAAAAGAGTGTGCTCATGTGGGAGTAGCGATAATGTCGAGTCTAACCATTTATATCAGCTGAACGGACTCTTACAGTTCCAAACAGAAAATATCCAGTACATGTCATACATAATTAGTAAACTAAGCAACTTGACATGCTATGGTTAGACAAGAAGCACTCAGTTGTTAAAGAAGCAGCGCACGCGGAGGAGACATCTTCACTGTTGGAGAACGGTCATAATGAAGAGAATGTTTCACTGTAAAAGAAGAAACAGAATGAACGGAACAATTCATTGCTAGAGAAGAAACACAAGAGAGATTACAACGAATAGAGAAGAAATACAGAATAGATAACTTAATAAGAAGTGCAAAATTTAAACACTAGTACGTAGCCATGCTCAACGAAAATGGAAGCCTTACGGAATAAAGGTTTATGGCTCAAATCCTGTGTTTGGTCATTTGTTTTTGTTTTTCTGGAAGCCCCTAATACATGTTCACTGTCTGTCTATTGCTCATATTCGTTGACTCCGATGCTTTCCCTGAGGTTCTTAAAAATTCTTATTCTTTTTTTGGTCGACGAAAACAGACTTTTAAGACACCGGATGTTGGCAATGTCACGATGGATTTAAGAAAAATAAGTTTTTTTCTCCCTTGAAAATAACAATGAAGTTGATTGCTATTTTCTTTTTAATTTATTGTGTACTGACATAGTGTAATGATCAACCAAGATGTCTATTCTCGAGGCAGGAAATTCTGGGGTTGTGATGACAATCGACTAACCGCCACCTTCTGTGTGATTCTATTGAAGACGTGACACGTCAACAATGAGACTACACGAAAGAACAGATCCTTGAACATGACACGATTTCCTTTATATTTTGCAAAAATGCAAAAAGTGAATCATTCTGTGATGTTCTCTTTTTTTTTTTATACGGAAGAAAGAAATAGTAAATCTATTGGCTGTTCTATTTTAAGATAAGCGATTTATTTCCAACATAACATCACAACAATTTGTTCCGATTTCTGAGAGTATACTGGGGGATTGTACAGGACATGTGAATTGAAATCGCTTTCCCAGAGCTGTCCCCACGCATATGCAGGTCATTGGTATAATAACATTTAGCAAATAGCAGAAAATAATGAGTAATAATTGATACTCGGGAGATTCGAACGCAGCATGTCCGCACGGTAACTTCTCATTTGCAAGAAAGATATTTTAACTCAACATCATAAACATGAGATTATCGTTAGCCTATCCTATCTCACAATCAGATTGTGATTACGAAATAACAGGTCTAGTTCGTTCCAGAAATGTGTATAGGATAGGCCGTATAACTACATTAATTTTTCCATTTTCAAGCACAGACCATGCACGGTACATATATTTAGGGGTTTCTGTGGCTTGAAGGTAAGATACTCGCCTCTCACTTCAGAGATGTTCGGTTCAATCCCCGCGTGGAACGATCGGGATATTTTGCCAAAGATCCATGATTTCAATATAGACGAGATCGAGTTCCTAGTCCTACTGGGCCAGTGAAACAAAGATTATATGTTCAAGTTGAGCACGTAAAGAAAACCTTGAAAATCTATGAATAAGTTGTAAAGCCGCTGCCCGGGAAAAGTTCATTCAAAAGATTAAAATACAATTCCTTAAAAAATGTTCATGATCTTTACAGTCACCTCGGGGACTCTCGCCAGTGCTGCGAAGTTTGCACACTTCCTCTGATATCTTCATGTGTAACGAAAGAACATAGAGAGTATACATGGTTATTCACCAAAGTACAATGATGATGGCATTAATTAATTAATTAATAATTCCTCTCGTACCGTTATACGTTACATAGGGCCTGCAAGTAATTTCTCCATACCGCTCTATCCTGGGCAACTCGCTCAATCTCCTCCATGGAACTGAGACCGATATTTCCTCTCTCTCATCAAAGTTCGCTTCAGGGTCTTCTTAGGTCGACCTCTCTTTCTTGAACCCTTTGCATCCCACTTCAATGCCTGCTTTGATATTCGTTGATCATTTCTCCTCAAGTGTGCCCAACATATCTCCATCTTCTCTTTCTTATAACAGTTGTCACTAGTGGTTGACCAGACATTTCTCTGATTTCATCACTTCTCCTGAATTCGTTCCATTTTATATTTATTATTTTTCGCAGACATCTATTTTCAAATGCATTCAATTTGCTTTCTATATCTTTAGTCATTTTCCAACTCTCGCTGGCATATGTTAGGATTGATACAACATTTGAATTGAAAATTCGTAATTTAGTTTTAATACTATATAACTTGCAGTCCCATATTTTATTTAGACTTTTAAAAGCTGATGTTGCTTTGCCAATTCGTATCATAATTTCTTTTTAACATTTCCTGTGCAATCAAAATTGCTACCTAAATAGGTGAACTGCTCTGTTATTTTTATCATCTTAGATTCAAGTGTGATATCTGCATTACTTGCCATAAGTGTCTTCATTATATTTGTTTTTTCATAGCTTATCTGCAGTCCAACTTTTGATGCTATAGATGACAAGTTGTCTGTTTTTCTTTGCATATCTTGGTTGTTTCTACTTAACAAGGCAATATCATCTGCAAAATCCAAATCTTGTAGTTGACTATTTTCTACCCAATCGATGCCAGTTTCGCCCTGCAACATTTTCGCATCACCCAGTCAATGGCCACTCCAAACAATAGCGGAGATAGAATACAGCCTTGCTTTACTCCAGTTTCAACCATAAACCAGTCGCTGTGTCCACCATCAGTGCTAACTGCACACTGTGAACCATCATAGAGGCTCTTAATAATGTTTATTATTTTGTCTGGTATTCCATAGCATCTCAGAATATTCCACAGAGAGATTCTGTGTAGACTATCAAAGGCTTTTTAAAATCGATGAAATTTAGTATGAGTGGTTGTTGCTTCTCAATATGTTCCTCATAAATTAGTCGTAGGGTTATTATTTGGTCTAAGCAGCTTCTCCCAGGTCTAAAACCAGCTTGTTCTTCTCTCAGGGTTGTGTCCACTGCTCCTTTGATGCTATTAAGAATGATTTTGCAGAAAGTCTTGGTCATTACTGATAATAGGGTGATACCTCTCCAGTTGTTGCAATCTTTGAGATCACCTTTTTGGGGATCTTAACAATTATTCCTTTTTTCCATTGATCTGGGATAGTTTCTTCTTCCCATACTTTATTAAATAGTTCTTGCACCTGGCTAATAGTTGTGTCATCAGCCGCTTTGAGCATTTCTGCAGTAATGTTGTCATCACCCGCTGCCTTATTGTTTATCAAGTAATGGATTGCCTCCTTGACCTCAGCTACACTTATCATTTCTTCGTTAATTGGTAGGAGCTGTTTCTTGCCTCTTCGTCAAACTTGAGTAGTACTGGTGGATCAATTTAATATTTCTTCAAAATGTTCTGCCCATCTTTTCTTCTGCTCGGTATCTGATGTTAGAACTTTACCATCTTTACTCTTGATTGGGCCACCCTTTAAAACAAAAGTTCCAGTAAGTTGTTTTAGTGTGTTGTATAGCATTTTACTGTTTCCAGTCTTAGCTGCCTTTTCTTCGACCAGTCGATTGACATATGCTCTTTATCTCTTCTAGCCGCTCTTTTCACTTCCTTGTCTTTTAGTCTATATTCCTCTTTAGCTTGGATTTCATCTGTTGCATCCTTAGTATTAAATATCGCTAGTTTCATCTTTCTTCTTTCTTGAATACATTTCCAGGTGTCATCGCTTTTCCGGGGTTTTCTGTCTTTCGTCTTTAATCCTGCGCTACTATTTGCTGCCCCCAATAGTGTGTCCTTTATCTTAGTCCATTTGTCTTCAATGTTCTGTTCATTTTCAACATTGAGTAACTCGAACATATCGATGATGGCATTGTCAACATATTAATCAGTACATGTATACCTTAACACATTTGTTGGCGATATGTACTAATAAATAAGATTCAACGAAGAAGCGTGATATGTGATTTAAGAATTGGCTCGTATTCTGATGTTATCACTTGGATATACCATAGATAACCATTACTCTTTCAGCTAGCTAAATTTACATAAGAGCACCGCTGACTAGCTAAATTTACATAAGAGCACCGCTGACTAGCTAAATGTACATAAGAGCACCGCTGACTAGCTAAATTTACATAAGAGCACCGCTGACTAGCTAAATTTACATAAGAGCACCGCTGACTAGCTAAATTTACATAAGAGCACCGCTGACTAGCTAAATTTACATAAGAGCACCGCTGACTAGCTAAATTTACATAAGAGCACCGCTGACTAGCTAAATTTACATAAGAGCACCGCTGACTAGCTAAATTTACATAAGAGCACCGCTGACTAGCTAAATTTACATAAGAGCACCGCTGACTAGCTAAATTTACATAAGAGCACCGCTGACTAGCTAAATTTACATAAGAGCACCGCTGACTAGCTAAATTTACATAAGAGCACCGCTGACTAGCTAAATTTACATAAGAGCACCGCTGACTAGCTAAATTTACATAAGAGCACCGCTGACTAGCTAAATTTACATAAGAGCACCGCTGACTAGCTAAATTTACATAAGAGCACCGCTGACTAGCTAAATTTACATAAGAGCACCGCTGACTAGCTAAATGTACATAAGAGCACCGCTGACTAGCTAAATTTACATAAGAGCACCGCTGACTAGCTAAATTTACATAAGAGCACCGCTGACTAGCTAAATTTACATAAGAGCACCGCTGACTAGCTAAATTTACATAAGAGCACCGCTGACTAGCTAAATTTACATAAGAGCACCGCTGACTAGCTAAATTTACATAAGAGCACCGCTGACTAGCTAAATGTACATAAGAGCACCGCTGACTAGCTAAATTTACATAAGAGCACCGCTGACTAGCTAAATTTACATAAGAGCACCGCTGACTAGCTAAATGTACATAAGAGCACCGCTGACTAGCTAAATTTACATAAGAGCACCGCTGACTAGCTAAATTTACATAAGAGCACCGCTGACTAGCTAAATTTACATAAGAGCACCGCTGACTAGCTAAATTTACATAAGAGCACCGCTGACTAGCTAAATTTACATAAGAGCACCGCTGACTAGCTAAATTTACATAAGAGCACCGCTGACTAGCTAAATGTACATAAGAGCACCGCTGACTAGCTAAATTTACATAAGAGCACCGCTGACTAGCTAAATTTACATAAGAGCACCTGACTAGCTAAATTTACATAAGAGCACCGCTGACTAGCTAAATTTACATAAGAGCACCGCTGACTAGCTAAATTTACATAAGAGCACCGCTGACTAGCTAAATTTACATAAGAGCACCGCTGACTAGCTAAATTTACATAAGAGCACCGCTGACTAGCTAAATTTACATAAGAGCACCGCTGACTAGCTAAATTTACATAAGAGCACCGCTGACTAGCTAAATTTACATAAGAGCACCGCTGACTAGCTAAATTTACATAAGAGCACCGCTGACTAGCTAAATTTACATAAGAGCACCGCTGACTAGCTAAATTTACATAAGAGCACCGCTGACTAGCTAAATTTACATAAGAGCACCGCTGACTAGCTAAATTTACATAAGAGCACCGCTGACTAGCTAAATTTACATAAGAGCACCGCTGACTAGCTAAATTTACATAAGAGCACCGCTGACTAGCTAAATTTACATAAGAGCACCGCTGACTAGCTAAATTTACATAAGAGCACCGCTGACTAGCTAAATTTACATAAGAGCACCGCTGACTAGCTAAATTTACATAAGAGCACCGCTGACTAGCTAAATTTACATAAGAGCACCGCTGACTAGCTAAATGTACATAAGAGCACCGCTGACTAGCTAAATGTACATAAGAGCACCGCTGACTAGCTAAATTTACATAAGAGCACCGCTGACTAGCTAAATTTACATAAGAGCACCGCTGACTAGCTAAATGTACATAAGAGCACCGCTGACTAGCTAAATGTACATAAGAGCACCGCTGACTAGCTAAATGTACATAAGAGCACCGCTGACTAGCTAAATTTACATAAGAGCACCGCTGACTAGCTAAATTTACATAAGAGCACCGCTGACTAGCTAAATGTACATAAGAGCACCGCTGACTAGCTAAATTTACATAAGAGCACCGCTGACTAGCTAAATGTACATAAGAGCACCGCTGACTAGCTAAATTTACATAAGAGCACCGCTGACTAGCTAAATTTACATAAGAGCACCGCTGACTAGCTAAATGTACATAAGAGCACCGCTGACTAGCTAAATTTACATAAGAGCACTGCTGACTAGCTAAATTTACATAAGAGCACCGCTGACTAGCTAAATGTACATAAGAGCACCGCTGACTAGCTAAATTTACATAAGAGCACCGCTGACTAGCTAAATTTACATAAGAGCACCGCTGACTAGCTAAATTTACATAAGAGCACCGCTGACTAGCTAAATTTACATAAGAGCACCGCTGACTAGCTAAATTTACATAAGAGCACCGCTGACTAGCTAAATTTACATAAGAGCACCGCTGACTAGCTAAATTTACATAAGAGCACCGCTGACTAGCTAAATTTACATAAGAGCACCGCTGACTAGCTAAATTTACATAAGAGCACCGCTGACTAGCTAAATTTACATAAGAGCACCGCTGACTAGCTAAATTTACATAAGAGCACCGCTGACTAGCTAAATTTACATAAGAGCACCGCTGACTAGCTAAATTTACATAAGAGCACCGCTGACTAGCTAAATTTACATAAGAGCACCGCTGACTAGCTAAATTTACATAAGAGCACCGCTGACTAGCTAAATTTACATAAGAGCACCGCTGACTAGCTAAATTTACATAAGAGCACCGCTGACTAGCTAAATTTACATAAGAGCACCGCTGACTAGCTAAATTTACATAAGAGCACCGCTGACTAGCTAAATTTACATAAGAGCACCGCTGACTAGCTAAATTTACATAAGAGCACCGCTGACTAGCTAAATGTACATAAGAGCACCGCTGACTAGCTAAATTTACATAAGAGCACCGCTGACTAGCTAAATTTACATAAGAGCACCGCTGACTAGCTAAATTTACATAAGAGCACCGCTGACTAGCTAAATTTACATAAGAGCACCGCTGACTAGCTAAATTTACATAAGAGCACCGCTGACTAGCTAAATTTACATAAGAGCACCGCTGACTAGCTAAATGTACATAAGAGCACCGCTGACTAGCTAAATGTACATAAGAGCACCGCTGACTAGCTAAATTTACATAAGAGCACCGCTGACTAGCTAAATTTACATAAGAGCACTGCTGACTAGCTAAATTTACATAAGAGCACCGCTGACTAGCTAAATTTACATAAGAGCACCGCTGACTAGCTAAATTTACATAAGAGCACCGCTGACTAGCTAAATTTACATAAGAGCACCGCTGACTAGCTAAATTTACATAAGAGCACCGCTGACTAGCTAAATTTACATAAGAGCACCGCTGACTAGCTAAATTTACATAAGAGCACCGCTGACTAGCTAAATTTACATAAGAGCACCGCTGACTAGCTAAATGTACATAAGAGCACCGCTGACTAGCTAAATGTACATAAGAGCACCGCTGACTAGCTAAATTTACATAAGAGCACCGCTGACTAGCTAAATTTACATAAGAGCACCGCTGACTAGCTAAATTTACATAAGAGCACCGCTGACTAGCTAAATTTACATAAGAGCACCGCTGACTAGCTAAATTTACATAAGAGCACCTGACTAGCTAAATTTACATAAGAGCACCGCTGACTAGCTAAATTTACATAAGAGCACCGCTGACTAGCTAAATTTACATAAGAGCACCGCTGACTAGCTAAATTTACATAAGAGCACCGCTGACTAGCTAAATTTACATAAGAGCACCGCTGACTAGCTAAATTTACATAAGAGCACCGCTGACTAGCTAAATTTACATAAGAGCACCGCTGACTAGCTAAATTTACATAAGAGCACCGCTGACTAGCTAAATTTACATAAGAGCACCGCTGACTAGCTAAATTTACATAAGAGCACCGCTGACTAGCTAAATTTACATAAGAGCACTGCTGACTAGCTAAATTTACATAAGAGCACCGCTGACTAGCTAAATTTACATAAGAGCACCGCTGACTAGCTAAATTTACATAAGAGCACCGCTGACTAGCTAAATTTACATAAGAGCACCGCTGACTAGCTAAATTTACATAAGAGCACCGCTGACTAGCTAAATTTACATAAGAGCACCGCTGACTAGCTAAATGTACATAAGAGCACCGCTGACTAGCTAAATTTACATAAGAGCACCGCTGACTAGCTAAATTTACATAAGAGCACCGCTGACTAGCTAAATTTACATAAGAGCACCGCTGACTAGCTAAATTTACATAAGAGCACCGCTGACTAGCTAAATTTACATAAGAGCACCGCTGACTAGCTAAATTTACATAAGAGCACCGCTGACTAGCTAAATTTACATAAGAGCACCGCTGACTAGCTAAATTTACATAAGAGCACCGCTGACTAGCTAAATTTACATAAGAGCACCGCTGACTAGCTAAATTTACATAAGAGCACCGCTGACTAGCTAAATTTACATAAGAGCACCGCTGACTAGCTAAATTTACATAAGAGCACCGCTGACTAGCTAAATTTACATAAGAGCACCGCTGACTAGCTAAATTTACATAAGAGCACCGCTGACTAGCTAAATTTACATAAGAGCACCGCTGACTAGCTAAATTTACATAAGAGCACCGCTGACTAGCTAAATTTACATAAGAGCACCGCTGACTAGCTAAATTTACATAAGAGCACCGCTGACTAGCTAAATTTACATAAGAGCACCGCTGACTAGCTAAATTTACATAAGAGCACCGCTGACTAGCTAAATTTACATAAGAGCACCGCTGACTAGCTAAATTTACATAAGAGCACCGCTGACTAGCTAAATTTACATAAGAGCACCGCTGACTAGCTAAATTTACATAAGAGCACCGCTGACTAGCTAAATTTACATAAGAGCACCGCTGACTAGCTAAATTTACATAAGAGCACCGCTGACTAGCTAAATTTACATAAGAGCACCGCTGACTAGCTAAATTTACATAAGAGCACCGCTGACTAGCTAAATTTACATAAGAGCACCGCTGACTAGCTAAATTTACATAAGAGCACCGCTGACTAGCTAAATTTACATAAGAGCACCGCTGACTAGCTAAATGTACATAAGAGCACCGCTGACTAGCTAAATGTACATAAGAGCACCGCTGACTAGCTAAATTTACATAAGAGCACCGCTGACTAGCTAAATTTACATAAGAGCACCGCTGACTAGCTAAATGTACATAAGAGCACCGCTGACTAGCTAAATTTACATAAGAGCACCGCTGACTAGCTAAATTTACATAAGAGCACCGCTGACTAGCTAAATGTACATAAGAGCACCGCTGACTAGCTAAATTTACATAAGAGCACCGCTGACTAGCTAAATTTACATAAGAGCACCGCTGACTAGCTAAATGTACATAAGAGCACCGCTGACTAGCTAAATTTACATAAGAGCACCGCTGACTAGCTAAATTTACATAAGAGCACCGCTGACTAGCTAAATGTACATAAGAGCACCGCTGACTAGCTAAATTTACATAAGAGCACTGCTGACTAGCTAAATTTACATAAGAGCACCGCTGACTAGCTAAATTTACATAAGAGCACCGCTGACTAGCTAAATTTACATAAGAGCACCGCTGACTAGCTAAATTTACATAAGAGCACCGCTGACTAGCTAAATTTACATAAGAGCACCGCTGACTAGCTAAATTTACATAAGAGCACCGCTGACTAGCTAAATTTACATAAGAGCACCGCTGACTAGCTAAATGTACATAAGAGCACCGCTGACTAGCTAAATTTACATAAGAGCACCGCTGACTAGCTAAATTTACATAAGAGCACCGCTGACTAGCTAAATTTACATAAGAGCACCGCTGACTAGCTAAATTTACATAAGAGCACCGCTGACTAGCTAAATTTACATAAGAGCACCGCTGACTAGCTAAATTTACATAAGAGCACCGCTGACTAGCTAAATTTACATAAGAGCACCGCTGACTAGCTAAATTTACATAAGAGCACCGCTGACTAGCTAAATTTACATAAGAGCACCGCTGACTAGCTAAATTTACATAAGAGCACCGCTGACTAGCTAAATTTACATAAGAGCACCGCTGACTAGCTAAATTTACATAAGAGCACCGCTGACTAGCTAAATTTACATAAGAGCACCGCTGACTAGCTAAATTTACATAAGAGCACCGCTGACTAGCTAAATTTACATAAGAGCACCGCTGACTAGCTAAATTTACATAAGAGCACCGCTGACTAGCTAAATTTACATAAGAGCACCGCTGACTAGCTAAATTTACATAAGAGCACCGCTGACTAGCTAAATTTACATAAGAGCACCGCTGACTAGCTAAATTTACATAAGAGCACCGCTGACTAGCTAAATTTACATAAGAGCACCGCTGACTAGCTAAATTATCATAAGAGCACCGCTGACTAGCTAAATTTACATAAGAGCACCGCTGACTAGCTAAATTTACATAAGAGCACCGCTGACTAGCTAAATTTACATAAGAGCACCGCTGACTAGCTAAATTTACATAAGAGCACCGCTGACTAGCTAAATTTACATAAGAGCACCGCTGACTAGCTAAATTTACATAAGAGCACCGCTGACTATTTCCAACTGTGTCATTAGTCTACTACTCCCCCTTTCCCGAAATCATTCTTCTTCACCCTTCGCCCCTAGGGAGGCATAGGTCCACAACCAAGACCTTCCAAGTTCACCTTTCCAAGGTGATCTTTACCAGATCTCTCCACTATCTCCCTCCCCATTATCTTGCCATGAGTTCCTCCTTGCGGGGTCCTTCTGCCTCGGGTGGCAAGCTATGAATTTTCCTGGTTGTGGTTTCTGTAACTATCAAGTGATTTTTACGAGTAGCTAGCCCCACGCCAAATCTCCTTAGTCGCCTCTTACGACATGCGTGGCAGGTAACAGTGGTTCTATTCTTTACACCCATAATTTGTCCCCGGTCTCGGGCGTCCCCTAAATCATACTTGAGAATAATTAAGACAATCGAAGGCAAGGAAAATTAAAGATTCTGTACTATAAGCATGACACATTTAGTGTCAGTACTATTTCTTTCTTATCACTTTAACGGTACATGTTTCACATGCTTATAAACTGTAAATATATATGAGTTTAATAGCGGTTTTGTTAGCTGAATCTCTTTCAAATCCGAGCAAGTGTTATCTCAGCATAAACATTTTGTTGTATGGCTCTCCAACATTGTTTGTGTCTGTTGCCTTAGCTATTCGAAATGGAAAAACATTTAAGGACATGTCCGATGATGAACAATGAATAACAGTGTAAGATAATCGAGCGATAGTCATTAACTAACTGTATGCCCGCCTGCCAAGCGTGTTCGTAGCGCGTTGGACTGCGGATGACTAGCTCTCTGTGTGTGCGGGTTCAATTCCGCGGGCTGACAGAAAAGCCACAGGTTCCCCAGATTCACGGTGTTCGTGGCACCGAACCGAAGGGTTACGATGTCCATGGAACCGAGCCGAAGAGCTGAAAGCTCAAGTGCTTCTGGATCGGAAAAAAATAAAAAAATTTCTGTATAATGCGTTCATGTCCCATTTTCATTGACATTTATCCACTACTGTTAGTGCTGATTTGTTCCGTTTCCGTTTTCCACCCATCTGAAAGTAAATACTCAACTTTCAAAGCTGGAGAACAATTTGAAATCAGCTTCTGAGCTACTCAGTATGTGCTCTGAAGCTGACATAAGAAAGATGAAAAAAACCCAACACCTTAGAAAAATGTCTGATTGTAAGATTTCGAAGATTTTTTTCCCGGCTGCATTTAGTATTCACTTTTACTGCAGACCACTTGGTATTATCAAGTACAATAGTGTCCCCGTACAAGCTGTTCGTCGTATAGATTATAACCTAATTTATGCTGCCTTGATCTAACATATGTGCCCACGTCAGAGAGGTTACAATAACTTTCAGTAATTATTCACTTCTGATCGTGTATTGTAACCAACAATATCCATGTCTAGTTAAACATCCCGTGTCTCGACATAACAAAGTTTAATCTCAAGTTCAAGCGAATGTTATGTTAGGCGATCGACGTCATGGCACATTGGGCATTCCCATGCGTGTTCTATTCTCCGCTGCAGCAGCCATCCTAAAGTCCATTTGATCACCGTACGAATGAGAAGTTGACTAGTACCTTCTCTCTCTACCACGAAGATGACACTGTCTGACATGTCCAACCTTAACTCATAATTCTGAGACTCGTTCCAGTGTCTGAGACTCGCCCATATCACACAAGTTCAAATGAAGGAGCGTTTAACACCAGTATACTATATTTACTGTTGGTTACCATATATATCGATATTATTTGACTTAAATCTCCTCGTTCTCTTTGGGTCCTTTATTTCATTTACAAGTTCATGTTCGTTCCTGGTAAATAATCTTAACAATTGTACTATTGTTAAGCTACTTGCGGTATCATAATGATTATTGCTCTGGCTTCCTAGACGAATGGTTCGATCTCACACGGCTCTTGAGTCGACCAAATGTAGGAAATTCTGCCATCAGTTGCCTATGATCAGATGGCTGAACAACGAGATGAGTTACCTCCATGTTGTCAACAGGAGGTCCTTGTGGGTATTCCAGAATTTTTCTTTCGAATGTCTCTCGGTGCCAAGTTTGAGATCTCAAGTCATTGAAGAGGTGGCACTTATGCAGAATGTGTTCAGGAGTATGTGTGCCCTTTCGATATGTGCATTTGCCAGTTTGAGCAGCCTTAATTTTATGTATGTGAACTGGTAGTATAACGTGTCTTGTGTGGAGTCTAAAGATTTTGTTTTGATAGATTATGTCTAACGTTAGAACGGGGTTTTGTGGGTATGTTTTGCATGTTCATGTATAACCCCATGTACATTTGCATTTCCATTTGATAAGTATTGTTATTCCCTCGGTGAGATGCTGGAATGGAATTGTTCTTTTGTTGGTGTCTGCTTTCGCAAGTCAGTCAGTTGCCTCATTGCTTCCGATACCAGATTATGCTGGAGTCCATAATAGTGTTATTTTGTTATTTGTGAACATCTTATTTCGGGGCTCATTGTCAGTTCTCGTTAAGAGATTTCTTTGAAAGGTCTGAAGAGCTGACATACAATGACACAGAAAGACAAATATTATCCTTGTAGTCTTTGATCTTTCAGTATCATTTATTTCATAATGTTCCAAAAGTTTGTAAAAAAAAGTATATTCAAATCTGGGAAAATAACCCACATGATTCAGCATAAATAATACACTGCACACATTAGTTATTTGTCTACATGAACATAATAGAACAATGCTATAAATAGCAGAGACAACTATCATCAACAGGTGTCGTGCCGGCTGACGTATGCGATCAGGGATCTCCACAAAGCTCGGTCTTTGGTGTTTGCTATCAACTCAGATGTTGACGCTCTACCGTGCCGCGAATTCAGACCATCCAAAATGTTCTCTCTTTGTCTCTCTCTGTCTTCCTTTGTCTCGTCTACACTCGATTTTACCAGTTGTCACAGTGTTCTAAACCTACCCTCGTCATCACATGCCCGAAAAAAGATGACTGCCTCTTTCTTATATTGATGATATGCTTTCTCTGTGTCTTGATCTCATTCAGTACCTCAACATTAGTCATTTTATCAGTCCATGGGATTCTCATCATTTTTCTGTAAAGCCACATGTGGCCCTGAGATAACTATACATACACTTCGTTAACTTTTTAAACGGCCTTTGATGGCATACATAAAGATATCATGTGGGGAACACTGAAAGCGTATGCAATCCCAAAATCATATTGTTCAATTATCAAAAGCCTGTATACTTATATGTCACGTTGATCGTTATACTTAGCAACCACTTTTTTGGGAGGTAAAAACAGGGGAACGTCAGAGCTGCATATTGTGATAAATATACCACACAACAGAGAACACTTCCAGAAGATAAATATGATGGCCAATTCCCCCGGCGCTTAAGAATCTGGACTATCAAATGGCATATCATTGCTTTCACACTCGCATCAACATGTTCCAAACAAATAACAGGCTGTATATATGCAGCATACAGATTGGACTGAATGTCAATCTCAAGAAGACATCATGACATGAACTGTTAGAATCACGTACCGGTTATAATTAGAACCACACAAGTGCTAATGAATCACTATTTAAACACACCCTTTGTAATCCTGACAACGGGATACGTTATAACAAAGCGCAAGACCTGTATCAATAGATCACAAGTCAGAGTTGTAATACGCATATCAAATACTACACTCCACCAAAACGTAGCAATATATGCTGTGCTTGCTTCAAATGATGTTTCTGCTCCTACTACCGTCGTCGGTGATGTTCTGGTGTATGTCTGTTTTCGAATTTCAGATAGTTTATATGAAGACTTTGACTCATGCATGTTTACTTTCACACGTATTGTCATACGTTTACAAAAAAAGACTCAAGATTCGTCCCTAGTACACTCCGAAACATCTCATCCACACACAATTCTTACTAGGGTTCACATTAATATATTTTACAATGAACTAGCTTTACTATCCAACTTACGTATAATTTGTTCCGACCCTAACGGCTCTCAGGTCGACCCACCCTTCCATTGGGTACCAGAGACACACTGAGAAATAATGGTGGCCTTGTGATGTTGACCATATCGCCCACCGTATGCCGTAGGTTAAAAGAAAAAGTTCCAACCCCTGTAATCACTAATATACCATACGGTATGAGAACGTGTCATTTCCTTTTTTAGTTTACAAATTGTATTTTCCCTTTTATATTTTGCGGGAAAAAATCTAAAAGAAATGGGTGTTTAAGATAGAAACAAAATTCAGTAATCACAAATTGTGGATGACAGAATCACTAATTTGCCATGATTTTCTGTATTACCACCGTTTGCAGATCGCATCTTTAATTCTTTTGACTTTGGATGAGCTTTAATAAGGCTCCTCAGTTACATTAATTTAGCACGCTTTGAATATACAAACTAAATTTGTCTGGTACGTTTTGATAAACAAACAAATTCCAGATTTTTCAATTGATTTTCCCCGTTTACACATTGTACTACTCAGTTTTTCATGTCACTTCTCCGCATGAATTAACCAATGACCTAGTATAATGGCTGACGGAACACGCTATGAAATGTATAAATTGTAAGACTATAGTCTGTCCATTAATTCGTGAGCACGTTTGAAATTGATTTGCCGAAACTACCTGTTGGATCTCAGTGATTTTTTGCATGCAACCTTAGAATATCCATGACGCTAAAATAAAGCTAACCAGTAGTCCATAGATGCTACGGATTTTGCACATCGGCGAATTCCTTTGATCTTTTATGACAATTGCAAATACGGGGCTCAAATTTTAGATTTTACAGTATCCCCAGAATTTGTCCATGTCAATTCTATTCAAAGGTGTATCTCCATATTAACTTGATAGGTCAAGTAATTGTGTTGCCCTTTATGTGCAATCGTGAACTTGGATACAATATGCAACAGTTAGTCCTCCCTTTGGGCACCATTAGACCCCAGGGTGTCTTAACTTCACCACAAATTGTATGATGGTAGACGCATTTGGATATGGAAATGTATACGTTGCTATTTCAGTCTGTAATCAAAATATGATTTGTATCATCCTGAATCTGACGATTCCATGAGGTTGATAATTGTTACTGGCTGACAAATTGTAATCCATCTCGGGTTTCCAGTACTCGTCTTCCTCTCGAGCACATGTTCAACACACTTCTTCCAGAACTGCATGTCTATCATTGAGAGGGACTCACGTGTCAGAACTTCAACATCACACATTTTAAACGTCCTGTTCTGTTCGGCAACTTGCCCTTTTACTTTAGCCCAGACAAGCTCTATCGGATTGAGGTGAGCATGATATGGAGGTAGTCGCAAAGACGTGTGGCCGTATTCCGCAATGATTTTGTCAATATGAAACACCTTTGTCTTATTTGTCATCCTCACCAGGTGCAACAACTCGGGTTTCAAATATGTATCATCGAAGCTGACATTTTCCTTAGCAAGCCAAGTCCTAATTTGATCTTTTGTATTTGATGCAGTTGGTACTTTGTCTTCCGCTGATACTGCGTTGTGATAGGATGCATTATCCATTACCAAGCATGATGGTCTGTTTAGAATTGGAAGTAGATCTTTCTCCATCCAGTGCCTGAAAATATGTCCATTCATTTCTGTGTGGTAGTCCCTACCGTCGGACTTTTTGATTGGAAAATAAGTCCAGCGTCATGGACAAGACCTTCTTCACTACTTCCTGCATGTGTTAGTATAATACGCTGGCCTTTGCTGCTTGGTATTTTTCTTTTCTGTTCACCGTCTACTGATTGCCATTCTTTAGCATTGGTGTGGTGAGCATTGACCCAGGATTCGTCCAAATATACAATATCATAACCTTGCCTCCGCCGCTCACGGATCTGTCTCAGGTATTTACTTCGGGCAGCAATTAAATGTGGCTTTTCACAAATAATATTCCTGCCGCCTATAGTTTTTCTGAAGGTGAAGCCGGCGGCTCTTACAATTTTCCATAGAGTACTTTTAGAAATGTCTATGCTGCAATCTGATTGCAGTTTTAATTTCAGTTTCCTGAGAGTAACAAGTTGATTTGTCGCAAACATTTTCAAGAGCTCCCGTCTTATGACATCTATGTCAAAGTCGTTAATTGTTCTTTTCCTTCCTTGCTTGACATTAGTGCACTTTGTGTCCTGTTTAATCCATCGGGAAAAGGATTCTCTATTCAGACCAAGCGCCAGTTGCGTTCGTTTCTCAGGTTATGAATATCGCAATATAGATGACCTCTCTTAGATTCCCCACGGAAGTGTTGGTATAGTAAAGCTGTAACCTTCTGCATTGTTATAAATGTGCACTTCAGACTCATTATGAATGTGATATCAATGTCAGTTTTGATAAGCCAACAAATATGATACAATAGCTTCATACAAATAGCGAGATACGCCTATAACTATACAACGGTATCCCAATTATAACGTCATATGCTTTCCGCTTTCAAAGTCGACTGGGTTAGGTGCACGGGATTTCGTGAAATTGTTGTATACTCACGATATTTCTATGTTACCATAATGTATTTTTAGAACAACGCGACTGTGTACCGTAGATCTGTTACTATTGTGTACAATCCGGTGAGGTTGATTTTAATATAACCTGAAGAAGAAATATTTCAAACTACATCAAATTTTCTTGGAAAAAATATTTCTCTAGCGTCATGGATATTCTAAGGCTGCTTGCAAAAATCACTGAGATCCAACAGGTAGTTTTCGAGAAAATCAATTTCAAACGTGCTCACGAATTAATGGACAGACTATAACTTAACTGTTAAAAGAACCACTTAACGAGTTGAAAATAGTATCGTTGAAATACATATTCCTGTATGAATAAGCTAGCCACAATTATATGATTCAAGAGTTGGGGCTTTCGAAATCCTGTTCTGTGGCACATAAACCTATGGCACATAAACACATACAAAAACAACGAAATGTATTTAAGTACATAAATACGTGTGATCTTGGGCCCGTTTCATTTGCGCAAGTATGCTCATTACTTCTGCACGATATATTACTTACTATGTGAAGGTAATGATAACTGAACCCAAAGTATGTGCTATTTAGAGATTATTTAACTGTGTAGTGTAGTGTACCGTCGTAGTAATGGACATGTCTGACAAACGAAACAAGGATCAACAAAACCTACGCAGTTTTCAAGCCTGCTGAATACCTATGTATCTTCTTCACCCTTCGCCCCTATGGAAGCATAGGTTCGCAACCAAGGACTTCCAAGCCCGCCAATCCAAGGCCATCATTTCCAGATCGCCCCACTCTCTCCCCATTTTCTTGCATTCCGTCTCCAACTCCCGTCTCCGTGTGTTCCTGGGTCTTCCCCTACGTCTATTGCCCTGGGGGTTCCATCGGAGAGCCTGTTTTATGATGCTGTTAGGAGGTTTCCTCAGTGTGTGTCCTATCCATCATCACCTTCTGCTCCTTATCTCTTGTGCCACCTGTCGTTGTCCTGTTCTATCCCAGAGTTCCCTGTTTGTAGTCCTGTCATACCATCACAGGTGGAGTATCATGCGCAGGCATCTATTGACGAATGTCTGCAACTTTTTTGTATTCTCGTTAGTTGTTCTCCATGTCTCCGCTCCATATAGGACAACCTTGACATTTGAGTTAAATATCATAATCTTAGTTTTATTCCTGATCATGAATATCTATGTATGCCGCATCAATAACTTCTCATGAACAGAACTTTGCCACCTTACGGTCCTTCGAAATGTCTCTCTTATAGATCAGATGTCCCGCCTCTGCAGCCTCATGCTCAAATCAGCCGTCACATTCTGAATCAGTTTTCTACGTGATCTTTCTCGTCTTATCTTTGTCGGGATGCCTCTTTCCATAATGGTCTTCTGCGATCCGTCACGTCTTTTTATGTCCTAATAAATACCTGTTTTCTCATTCCTCTTTGCAGCATCAACCATTCTCTATGCATGTCTTCTTCTTTTGTCGTCACACTGCTACCATGTTGTTGCCCAGTGTCGGGAATTTCTGTTTTTTGTCTTGAGCTGTTCTGGTAGCTTGGGTGATTATTATTTTTGCTCTTTGACATGATTCTGCTATGCCATCTAACCATCTTTTTCGTGGTCTTCATCTCGCCTTCTTTCCTGATGTTCCTGTTGAAGAAGAATGTATACTGTGGAGTTTGGATGCATTCTTATTAAGTGACCAAACCACTTCATTCTTTGTTTCTCAATGTAATTCAAGCAAGTTTCTGTGCCAACTTTCTTTCTTATTCTGATGTTAGTGACTGTTTTTTCTGGTGTTGTTGGTAACTTTTCGCAGACAGCGCATTTCACATGTAGTTATTTTTGTGACTGCGCTTTACTCATTGTCCACGTTTAGCTGCTATTACTTTCTCATATTGTTTGAGCGATGTCTTCTATAATCGCATGTCTTCTCGGCTAGAAGGAAAAACTACATAATTCTTCTTGCTTCACGCCTTGTTTTCCAAATAATAGTTGCTCTGTATTTTTACCGCTTACCCCAAATAGTCGTCCTATCTGTATGCGTTCATTTTTAGTCGCATTTTTAACGACACACAGAATCCAGCAAATATTTTATGTAAATAAATTAAAAGAAATGTGGACTGATATAGTTCAACTGATATAGGACTGATATAGTTCAGATTGTTACGGGAATACACAATCGTAGAAGTTTTGAAAATGTCAGTCTTCTTGATTGAGTGCCTGTATGCACATGACTGTTAATTCTACTTTATCATGAGTCGCTGCTTTGGTTGTGTGGAACAGCTAACATGAAACTTGTTTCTTGTGTTTTATATAATTTAGCTGCGTATTCAGACCGTGACGAGCTATTAAAGAATTTATAGGTCATGGATTTTTAATCTGTTCGTCGCGGCATCACCTGAGTTGCTCAGAGGTGTTTGCTCAGAGGCGTCAAGACTTTGGCGTTTACTTTTTGAAAATTGTTAACTATAGCTAATACTTTTTTTTGTATTTCAAACATACTAGTACCATACGCCATCTATTCCGTTTTTTTTTAATATTTATATATATTTCTTTTCTCTCTACATCTCTGTCACTCTCTTTCTCTGATTCATTTCTCGTTCTTTTCTTTTACGCTCTCTCTCTTTCTCTGTTGGTGCATGTGTGTCTGTCTGTCTATCAGTCATTCATTCTTGTCACTTTATTTGATGTGATTAATTCAGCTGGTATGCAGATTTGGGCTAAGACGCATATCCTCCCTGCTGTCTTTCCTTATTTAACATATAATGAAATTTGGGCTAAGACGCACATCCTCCCTACTGTCTTGCCTTATTTAACATATAATGAAATTTGAGCTAAGACGCACATCCTCCCTACTGTCTTTCCTTATTTAACATATAATGAAATTTGGGCTAAGACGCACATCCTCCCTGCTGTCTTTCCTTATTTAACATATAATGAAATTTGGGCTAAGACGCACATCCTCCCTACTGTCTTTCCTTATTTAACATATAATGAAATTTGGGCTAAGACGCACATCCTCCCTACTGTCTTTCCTTATTTAACATATAATGAAATTTGAGCTAAGACGCACATCCTCCCTGCTGTCTTTCCTTTTTTAACATATAATGAACAACGCTCAATACAACACATAACTAAAAGAAAAGATGTAAACAAGTATTTACAGCGCAGGAATTTGGGGAGAATGAGATTTATTTGGCCACACAAAATTATGGGACATTTCTTTGTGCGCAGAAACGGTCAACACAAACTTGATTGCTATGAAATTACATGTGCTTGATATATTGTAGAGTTTCCCATTTCGCTTTTAAAACATAAATTGTTCCATTTAATAATAGACGTATGAGAATCAACTGCAGTCGTCTTTCTCTCCATATCTTCTCTCTGCCTGCCTATCTATCTCTCTCTTTCTCTCTCACACACACACTATATGTATATGTGTGTGTGTTACTGTATTGATTTGGGCGACACTAATATTTCGTGTAAGGGAGATGGTGGTGACGGTATGTGTTGGTTTACTTAATTACAACATGGTGGACCAGTCAGTGCTAGTGTGCGGAAAACATCTTAAATATCTCCGTTTGAGCATCTAATAATATTCGCATTATGTACTTGAATTGCGCGAGTGTTTGTCAACGCGTTCTCATTATCGAAACCCTTGTGTATACAGCAGACATCGTAGGTCTTCAGGAAACACGACTGGGCGATGGTTTGTTACGTTTGACGGGTTCGAAATGTTTCTGCAAATGAAATGTGTCTAGTCATTATAGTCTCATAATAGTATTGTTGTGTCGGAAGTAGACGTCTCGATGGGATAGTGACGAATTGCAACCTTAGGCCATTAAAGTCCAATTCCAATCTGAGAAATCGTTCGTGCTGGTCAACGTTTGTCTGTAATGCGAACATGTACACCCAGAAAGGCAGTGTTTGAGTTACATTGTAGTGTTTGAGTTAAATTGTAAAGGATGAGCGCAATGTAATTTCTGTGGGGATTTAAACGCAAAATACAGAACATCGGGAAACATTTCTTCAAATACATAGAGCGATGAGCATGAACTTACACTTGTGACCAGTCTGTTTTCAGGGCTACTACGGGGAGGTGGAATATGGTCTTGGTCAGTGTCAGCTCCCTGATCCTGGTTTTGCCTTGTCTCCTTATTTAATTACGCTAATGGCTACATCAATCCCCCCCAATGTACTCTGTTAAAAATATATATTTTGGACCTTCAGATTTAGCTAAATATTCGAAACGGTACTGGAGCTCCTATATAGGCGCTTTGTCGCCTAGACGATTATCTTACTAAAAGGGACTAAACATCTATAGTGCAACGCTGTGCACAGAAATGTCAGTTCTAATAATGTGTCACATGAATATCATTCAATTTGTTGGTGTATATTCTAAGTTTGTAATGTGCACCATCATCTCATGATACCATACCATTTTGTTTTCCTCAGATCAGAATAGTTTGTCAGACTTCAGAAGTAATGAACCTAAATTTGAGTTGGACCATCTTGCAACATTTGCGGCTGGGACTAGAAATGGGGTCATCCACGCTGAAGACGGATTACGAAAACTCAGACAGATGGAGAACACAACTGGCATATGGACCATGCGATGTGCCCTTGTTGTGGAACGAAACTACATCATTATATTGGATAATAGCACAGGGGTAAGTTCATACTAGTGGTTATTGTGGGAAAGTTGGGAAACCAAGTTGTGAAAAAGTAATGCAGTGTTCGTAGATATGTGATCTGATTAGTTGCTTGTGAATATCTAAATTAGTGGTTTATACGTACAAGTGTATGTTCCATATTTAGTTATTAATGCATTATTGTGCATAATATGTTAGGATTAGTGATCCTGGTGGCTGTATGAATGTTTTGCAATGTCAATGTCCAACGATATATGCATGTTATTTGAATAATTATGGACAGATCATTCTGTTACAGATATATGAAATTGGTGAAAATCATGGCATATCCTTTACAGGACTTCCCCATCAACACAGTAAACAGGTCGTCGATTTTCTAGGCACTACTTATACTTTCAGTAGTTTGCCATTGCTTTCCGAATGGTGTGATATATAGGAATGATATATATCCTTTCAATATTCATCGCCTCTGTGACTCAGGAGACTATAGGTTTTGAGTCTGTAGTATATTTTGTGTCAGTCACATCGTTTATTGTGGCTATAGTGGTCTATTCCGTAGTGACAATCCTTGTTACAGTTTCTGCAGGTTAAAATGGTTATTGGAGCTGATGTAAAGTGTGATTTCTCTGCACTCTCTTTTGCCTCGATATGTGATATCGTTTCTCTTTTATTTTTGTTTCATCCAACACTCCCACTCGCCATGCCTGCCTCTCTCTGGCCAACAGTTCTCAATTCTGCAACAGGTCTATGCTGCATGATGTTACATCAAGCTTGCAGATGTCAATGAAGCGTAGTAATTTACGCCCATACTATCTAGTACCAGTTGCCAATTGACCATATATATGATTCCTTCGAGATTCTACCATCGTGCATGCAGCACTTAGTGTCCAAGTCGTTTTGTTATATAATAGTTATATTTAGGCTCATTGCTAACAAGCGACGACAATGTTATAAAGAAGATAAAACGAAGAGTGAACATGGTTGTGCAGACATTAAAAGAACTACGCAACCTATCAAAGGAAACTGGTATAAATGTTTTAATAACATGTATTTTTTCCTTAGCAACTTATGGCTGCGAGACAATGATTCTGTGAGAAATCCAAGTCTGTATTTCAAGATAAAATTTAAAGTGCATCCCGACTGGAAACTTCACTAAGACTTTCTTTTTTTTTAAATGAAGTGAATACAGATATGTAATCTCGTTGTTTGATCTTTCAAAAGTTGTTTGTGTTCGAGCTTTTGGCTGGAATACATCTAGAGCTTACTATCAAGACCTGAACGCTTTGAGAGATCGGGTGTCTACTTTGTAGCCTAGGTTAATAGGGCAAGCATACAACGTAAATGTCACTGTTGACGCGGGGATATATAAGATGGTTTTATCAATATTTTGTGTGTGAAAAGCAGCCTACTTGTCTTTACTGGAGTTAATGAAATAGGTATATAACTTTGTAGATTATGATTGATTGGACCATCCTCATGACATTTTGATGAATAAGCATGTGTGCTACGATCTCTTTCTTACACATGAAGATCTCAGCGGCAGTACATAAACTCCGTAAACCGGCGAGTGTCCCCGATGTAATTTTAAGATGGTAAACATTTTATAGCAATGTTTGTAGTCGATTTTGAAGAAGTGTATAGGATACATTTCTTTTTATCTTTTGACAAGCCTTACATAATCCTCTGACAGTTGGTTATCCATTGATCCCCTGGTACTATAATATGCATGATCTGTACTGAAATCCCTGGACATTACGTGAGCAGTATTGATATCGTTGTTAAGATGCAGATAATGCGATAATTATCACATGAAATGATATTAGAAGAAAAGATGTACTTTTCTTCACTTTCCCATTTTCATGTTACCTAAGGTTCAATATTGGTTTCTTATTGTTGTATACGCCTATGTATCTGATTTCTTCATTGTCGTTCTTCTGTTAGTCATCAAGTCACAACAACAATAGCTTAAATTAACTGTATACTTACAATAGCAGTGTGTATGTTATATTGGCGACACGCCAGCTCGCTAAGCCACACTAGTATAGACATTAGAAAATAGTAACTAGAGATTGTATTATCAAGAAGTCCGTTTATGTATTTTAACTATGCACTCGACTTTACACCGGGTGACATATAAACTAATCTACCACATCATGGCGAACACAATAGCACGACAAATGTTAGGGATCAGACATAAAGAGCATAACTATCTTATATGCAAACTTTTAGAGACAAATTAAAAGATATTTTTAAAAATTTAAATGAACTGTCTAAGCAAAATGCTGGGATTATCAAGAAGAGACCGGTTTAGAAATGAAGACATCAGAAAAAGTGGGTACAATATCAGTACTGAACTTCATCAAGAAACAACAAATTAAATTGTTCGGCCACATAAGCAGATTACCAACAGACAGTGCACCTCAAAGAGCAATGTTTCTCCGATACAATCGATACAAAGCAAAAGGGGAACCTCAGAAATATAAGCGGCAGTGAAAAGCACTATTTATGAAACTCACACAAAAGCCCGTTCTATTAATCGTTTCTTATCCTGACACTGTGAGGCAAAACAGGATTAGAGAAAGGTAAAAAGATAAACTTGACATAAACAAATATTGAACACGGCTATACACTGGACTACTGTTGTAAAGAATGTACACTGTAATTTTTCACTATATTATGTTGAAGATATATTTGTTTTACATTCAATGTACACTAGTTTTATATGTGTCTATAGCCCGTGTGTTGCTGGGGCCCTCAAGGGTAGTAAAGAATAGTAACACTGCGACCTACAAGGCATGTCGTAAGAGGGGACTGAGGTAGGGGCCTAGTGAAGCTACCCTAGTAAATAAAAAGCGTCGTAGAAATCGGATATGCTGACCTACTTGTAGGCGCATAACTTGAACAACGTACAATCGCTCTTAGGCTCAGATCACATACAAATCACAAAGAGTGGTTAACAGGTAGTCGGTATGGAGCGTTCGTAAGAGAAGAATGTGTACTTAATGCACTTTTGCCTCTTATACCTATTTATGTTTCCAAAAATTAATTTCACAGGAAGAACTTGAGAAGTTCCCTATCCAACTGATACAGGACCCTACAGCTGTTTTCAAGAATGACCGTCGGGAGATATACAACAACCTTATCCTCTTCACAGTTATCGATGACCCCAAGAAACGATCCTCACAAGCAGACATGCACATTTTTCAAAGCAGCAAGGCGCCTGTAAGTTATCATAGGTTTATTTTCTATCCTCATATACCAGTAATTCAAGTGGTGAGATTGTCTGTGAATGTGTTATAACAGCTACCATCTCTACATCAAATGTAATGAGTTTCTTAAATTTCCAATCTTTACCATTGTCTTAAGCTCTGCATGGCTTGTATGTGTACACTTTTTTAATGCCTCTTCCAAACTGTTATTATTGCCTTCATCCTGCACACATGCTCTAAAGTTGAGGATCAGTATTGTATTATCTATTGAGGATTTGACATCGTCGTGGATCACACAATATTAAATTCGTTCAGCTGTAGATAATACACAAGAATAGAGTGTAATTCATGGAAATATACAAAATTTGAGATATTATAAAATAAATGCTTAAAAAGAACCCTTCAAGTTTTCTGAGCAAATGAACAGTTTCTAAAACAAACAATATGTGTATCATTGGAGACCATAATTAAAAGAAGATGGATTGGTCGTGTATGTTGGATGCCAGTAGGGGCATCGACTAGAACAATTTTCCGATGGACTGGAAAAGAAGCATGGTGAAGAATTGTGGATAGAGGGTTGAGATGTTGCAGTCTGACATAGGAAACAGTTGCTTTTGTTTGTTTACATTCATTTTTATCAACCAAGTTGCCCGCCTGCCCAGCGTGTTCGTACAGCGTTTGACTGCGGGTGACTAGCCCTCTGTGAGTGCGGGTTAAATTCTGCGGGCTGACAGAAAAACCACAGATTCCCCAGATTCACGGTGTTCGTGTCGTGGCACCGAACCGAAGGATTACGATGTTCATGGCACCGAGCCGAAGAGCTGAAAGCTCAAGTGCTTCTGGATCGGAAGAAGAAAAAAAAATCAACCAAGTTAACTACTCTTTTTGATCTGTGTGGTATGCGCAAAGAACACAAGTACATTGCTCCCGTTTAACCTCTGCAATCTGTAGGGCAAGCACATCCAAAGTTCGACCAAAAAAAAAACAATGTTAGAAAGACGGCAGAATGGCAACAATGGAAATCTTTTGTAGAAGTCTTATGTGTCAAGACGGGACGAACACGAAGTGGATATAGATAGAAATGGAAATAAACAAAGAGTCAGAACTAGTCAAACTAGGTCTATAAAATAATAATAATTCCTCTCGTACCGTTATACTTTACATAGGGCCTGCAAGTGATTTCTCCATACCGTAAACTAGGTCTATTCTATGCAGTAATATTAATAGAGTTAAAATAAAAGTATACAAAGACAATATTGTTTGAGACAAGATACATGACACCCTGTTCAAACCCATACTAGAAGGCAAGATAGTGAGTAAGAAGACAACCTCTATAATTGAGGAACAAACACCAAGAGGCGATCAAATAACATGTTTGCCATCATAATAAAAGCCATAAACATTAGGGGGTATAAATTGTATAGTTTTAGGTACTCTCTAGATCTTCTTATTGTGATTTCATTAGCTGTACATTTTAATTGTGCATTGTAAGAGTTTTTTGTGTAATATTAATAGCAGGGGCGGCTCGTCATTAAAGGCCAGTGGGGCCCGGCTCCAGTATTTGCTCTTTCCCTGAAAGGAGTAATAACTTCCCGGAATAGACAAATAATATTAAATACTCCAAAACCACGTTTTCTGAAATTTTTGCCGGCCCCACCAAGAAAAATGACCACGAGCCGCCACTGATTAAAACCTTTTAAATGTTATGTCATGTTTGTGATAGTAGTACATTGTAACCTTATATGTATCATGTTTGTATTAGTAGTACATTGTGTAATAAGAGAAATTGTAAAGCTGTAGACTATATAGAATAGGTCAGGTGAACAACAGCTTTCCAGAAAATGAAAGAAGTTAAATGCAACTAATCATTGTCAATTTCAATCAGAGTTCTCCAGTGCTGCATAGAGCCAATACTGACATATGGATGCGAGTCATGGATAATAAATAAACATATATCAACATTTCTGGAGGCTACACAGATGTGGTTTTGCAGAAGAATGATGATAATCACATGGACTGCTATAATGACTAGTGTTGAATGAGATCAAGACACAGAGAAAACGTGTCAATAAAAGAAAGCGGCAGTCATCATTTTTCGGGCATGTGATGAGAAGGGGAGGTTTATAACACATTGTGGCAACCTGTAAAATCTAGGGTAGATGAGACAGGGAAAGACAGTGAACATTTTTGGATATCCTGACTTCATGGTACGGAAGAGCATCAACATCTGAGTTAGTAGCAAACACTAACGACAGAGATTTGTGGAGATCCATGATCGCCTATGACAGCAGGCACGGCACCTGATGATGATCTGGATCGTCATCAAATAGCTTGTCCTGAGCAGAATTTTACAACCCTAACAGTCCTTTGGAATTTCTCTCATATGCCTCTGCAGCCGTATTTCTCAAATCACCAGTTGCATCCTGAATCCATCTTTTCCGTGGTCTTCTTCTCATCTTTGCTGTGATGCTTCCTTCCATATAATGGTCTTCTCCAACCTTCTATCATATTTAGACCAGATCTTGTAACATCTCAGTAGTCCAATTTTGTTTTTGCTGTAGAAGTACTGACTTCGTTTATCGTTGAAATTCGTTCTGTTGTATGGCCTCCAAACCTAGGATGTCCACACTCTCAGGTTGTGCAGGATGGCATTTCAGAAGATGTAGCAAAGATGGAAATCTACTATATTATTAATAGCAATCCAGGTATATATACTGAAATAGAGGGTATGACAGTCACACTCAGTTTCCTGAACAAAGAATACCCACAAGATCTCTGGATCCAAGTTTACATGGATAATTCAGTAGAAAAAATCATTAAAGAATGATGGAGCAGAAGTGTATATAGAATACCCAAACATCGTTAGTGTTATGATCAAATTGTCAATGGTGAAATCTGTCGAAACTATTAAGATGCAGAAATCCAGGCAACTAAGTTTGCATCTGAGAAACTGTTAGGAACACCATGTTTAATCCATAAGAAGGGCTGTTTTTTTAATTCAAAATCACATGTAGAAATGTAAATAAATTTATTCTCTCGATCCAGGCACAAGAAATTGTGGATGAAATTTTGGCAGCAAAGAATGGACAACAGAAGTTATATCCAGGTGGTGGGTAAGTTCAATGAGTCTATTAAAAGCTGTAACATTGTTTTAAAATGAAATCTTTAAGTTTAACTTATTCTAATGATATTTTTAGAAGATGGTAGTTTTATTTTACATTTGAAATTTTAAAATCATTTTTGTTTAAAAATATGCTGTGAGTTTCTTAAACTCTCAAGTCTTTGTGTTTTTTTGTTATATTTAATTTCATTCTTTATTTCTATCCTTTTAATTCTGTAACTTTTTGAGCATTTATTTGTTTTATTATATTCATTTTTTTGGTTAAGTATTGTGAACACAGTTTTAGAGACAGCAGTTAGTTTGATATGGTTACATAAAAGTCGATTTGAAAACTTGTTGAGAGATCTTGGTGGGTGATTGGGGAAAACGTATCACATATGATTTAAGGGGAAACATCACAGACTGACTGACTTGGTGAACATGTCCAAGAATATTGGCTGGGGAAAACATATCATGGCAGATTGGTTGATTGAACATTTGGTCTCCAAAGATTATGCTGTCTGTTTATTTAATGTCCATGATTCCTTTCCATATGCCAGTGCTGACTCTATGCAACAAAACCTGTTTTCAAACCATGAAACTGAAAAACTTTGACTTCCATAGACACTAAAGGGTTTTAAAGCTGGTTTTAAAGCCGAAGGATTGACTTCATTGCACCGGTTTTACCCCATATGGCTCGGTCCTCTCCGCAGAAATGGCACGCCACCTGCCGAGAGTATTGCACAAAGCACGAACTCCGTAGCTCCAGCAACAATCCTAGGGGTCTCTGGAAAAAACTGCACTAATTTGTTGCATATAATATAATGCCCTTCTATTTTCTGAATTTTTTTCTCCTGGTCTATTTTATTCTTTATTTCTGATCAACATCTTCCATTTTATATTATAACAGTTTCAAAATATGTGAATTGGTGAACTTGTCTTAGTAGTTTCGCATTTACTTTGATGGTGCATTGTGTTAGGATCTGATTTTATTAAATGACTATAACTTCTACCTGCTCGTTAACACAACATGGTCTTCTTACTTATGTCCTTCTCTTCTTTTTGTCCTGAGTCGTCACAGGTTTAACTGATGATCGGTTTCTGAGATAGTTCACGCTCTGTCACTTAATATGATGTGGTATTGTGGAGTTTTAAGATGTCTGTAACTCCAATCCATCTTTTGTTGGTCTGCCCCTTCCTCTCAGTGATTCCATTTTCAATTGTATGTTCATGCAACTGTTGTAGTCTGGTTTATTCTCACCAAATGGTCAAACTTTTTGAGTTCTGTTTCAATAAATCTTCTTTCTTTTTCTTAGAACGCTCCATATCGACCACTTGTTAACCACTCTTTGTGATTTGTATGGATCTGAACCTAAGAGCAATTGTACGTTGCGTCAATTATGCACCTACAAGTACGCCAGAACATCCGATTTCTGCGATGTTTTTTTATTTACTAGGGTAGCTTCCTATGCCCTACCTCAGTCGCCACTTATGACATGCCTTGTAGATTGCAGTGGTACTATTCTTTGCTTCCTTTTCGGGCCCTTGAACCACACGGACGATTTCAATGAATCTAGCAACAAGTAAAAATGAAAACCTAAGTAAAAATGTGGATAGAAGATGTTTTTTAGTAGTTCTAAAGAGATTAAAAAGTTGTGACGGTAGGGATTAATGAGGATCATCAGCATTGCATTCCAGACAAGTCTATAGATGCTCAAATATCCTCAACATTCCATTTGCTGAAAGTGACTGATCATTCTAGTTATGTGTTGATTAATCAAGGTGTGTTCATGTCTCCTAGTTGCCATTTTACTTATTTCTTTCACTCTGTATAGCTATGCAGATTCATATATGTCTGTACAAATATCTATTAGAACTGCTTTTCTTATGGCATTGGAGATGTCTGGCCTGTCCATTGCTCGTCCTTCATCGATCACTGCTGTGTCAGTCAGTTGAGCTGCTCGATCAGTGCCTTTCACATCCACGTTACCCGGTACGAAAATCAATATTGTATGGATCGCTTGTGATGTGTTCAGTGTTGTCAAACCATTCATAATATATGTAGACATACTGGGATTTGCTTGAGCATGTTCGTTTGAGTCACTTAGAGCACATGCATGATTGTACTCTTTGTGTGACGGTAGTTGATTCTTACAATCTCTAGTCATTATTCATAATGACCGTAAGAAACCACATTCTTAAAGCATGTGAAATATGAGTTGAGATATAGGATTTATACCATGTTGTTTGCATCTCAAATGAAGGATGTGCATGCATATTTGATAGGGGTTATTATGTTACAGCATAAATATTCCAAGTGAAGAATTTCTGCACTATAAGTGAAATTTTCATTTTATCATTTGAGAATGTGCAGTCATGCATATTACTGAAACATGTAGTGATATATTCATTTTTGGCAGAATAGGAACACCCAGTGAATATTTTAATACGGGCCTGGACTGTACATATGTGTTATGTACATTTCATTGTTTCTATTATCTCTTTCATCTTCCAATTTAACAGTTTTTTAATTAAAAGCCTACTTGAATTCAGTACTTTCTTCCCTCCATTCCCTACTTTTACAACCTCTGTTGATAATTTGTTTCAACGCCGGTGTAGTAACACAAAACAAATAGACATCAATTTGGATTGCTTACCGATTAAGGCAAGCTCTAGACGACTCAGCTGAAATTGGTTCTTTTGTGCGTGGAGGGGAGGTAGCAATAAATGGGAACTGGTTATCTAATCTCCAAATTCTACGCCATAGGGTTGTGAGGCCCTTGTGCAAGGCGGCGCACCAGTTTAGGCCTCACCCCCACTGCAGTGTAGCGTAAAGACGCGGGAGCAGGTGGTGAATATGTGATGGAACAATCAACAATGGTTATGGTCCCAAAACTTAAGACTGTTAGCAGATGATCTCTGTAAGAGACAATGGCTATGGCATGGACCAGTATAGTCACTCCCAGGAAAGAAAGCAACACTGTTTCGATGTAGGTGTCACAGAAGAGTCTTCCATATACCAAGAACAGAGAAAAGAACAAATAGATCTGTCCAGAATGAACTCAAAATTTTTTTTTTTTAAACTGGCTGATGAAAATAAGAATGCAAAAATTGTAATATACCTTATGATATATTTGGACGGTTTCTGTGACGGAAGTGGTTAAACAGTTGGCCTTGCGGTCTGAAGATCGTGGGTTCGAATCCTGACTTCGTCGTTCGGTTCATGGGTTAACATTTTCTCGCAGATCCCTTGGGATTGTTGCCGAAGCTACGGAGTTCGAGCTGTGTGCATTACTTTATGCAGGGGGCGTGTGAAGAGTGACCAGGCCTTATGGGGAAAACGGTTAAATGAAGTCCGACTGTCGCCGTACAATCCCTTTAATGATATTAAAGAATAACCAGTAAATTGCCGGAATAAACTTAAAAGAACTTACTGTTCCTGAAAGTGTATTGGACATTTGTGTAATGAAACTGTTCCTGGCTGCTTATACAGTATGAGCAATGCCTTGCTCTTACATCCAACTAGAGAGCTAGCTATCTCAGACGTAAAAGTCCAAAATGGGCGAAAGTCAAAGCATAGTGCTTATTTAGTTTGTAAAAAATATTAGACTGCTGAACGACTTCTAGTTGAGGACTAAACGAAAATGATGGATATATATTTCGATGCGAACGTATTGAACGTTCCGTGTCATTCTTTGGCTCCGTGTCATTCTTTGGCTCCGTGTCATTCTTTGGCTGATGAACTCCAACTTAAGCGGAAAGTGCGTATAAGTAAGTCAAGAATGGGTGGTGATGTAACATCGGATGTAAGAGCAAATATGCGTAAGTCCCAGTGGCTACTTATGGTTGTGAATCATGGACTATTACACAAAAATTAAGAATGAAAATCCAGTCCTTCGAAACTAAATGCTACAGAAATATCCTACGAATACCATGGACAGAAAAAAGAAAGAACACTGATGTCCTGAAAGAACTAAATGTTAAAGAGAATTGACTGATAAACAACATACTATACAGAAAAATTACATACTTTGGTCACATCAAGCGTCACGATGGCTTGGAAAGAACAATACTAGAGGGCAGGTCCCAGAACTCAGAGGCAGACCAAGAAGATGGCTACGATATAAGAAACCATGATATGACCATCGACATTGGGTGAACTGGCTAGAACGGAGTGAATTTCAGATGTGCTGCAAAGAGAGCAACGTCCTATAAAGGATACGCACCTTGATGATGATGAACGGTATATAGTCTACTGTATGTTTCAGTCTCAGTTAACATTTCTATGATTATTTGTTATTATCTACATTAGATACATGTTTTCAAACTTATCACCGTTTTTCAGGGCTATCGTGATTTATCAACATAATACAAATAAGTATAGGAATTATAGGTATGAGACCAGGACATTTTTTCTTTACACTAACTGTAACAATGAAATGAATAATCTAACTATAACAATAAGATTTTTTTTTTTAAACTTACTGCTATAATATTGTTTCTCTTTTATTTGGTGAGCTAATTTCAACACTTTTTTTCTAATTTGCCTTTTTAATATAGCGTCTTCTAATTGCATGTCTTCTCTTGGGTTGGGTTGTTTTTTTTTTTGGACATTGCCACGGGTAATTCCAGCACTGCGTTTACTTTAAAAAAAAAAAACATTAGTCCTTATTGCTCCCAAAGGTATATAAGGCATAGACAAAAACATTTCTTGTTTCTGTAGCTAAATAGAATGGGCTGATCGGACCCACCCAAGTCACATTTTAGGACATGTAGAGGGATGTTCTTTTCTTCGCTACTCCCGAAACCACAAGAGTTTTTTTTATAATTTAATATAGCATCATATAATTAGTGGCGTCTGTGGCCTAGGGGTTAGTGACTCTGTCTATTAACCCCGACGTTCTGAGTTCGAATCACGCTGCGGACAGTTTGCTTGCAAATTGTTTCCGTTGATTTTAACAAAAGGACGATGGCGCCACCCGTTCAGAAAGCAATGGCAAACTACTGAACAATCGCTCTTAGTCTCATTACATATCACAAAGAACTGTTTAACAAGGGAACCAATTGGAGCGTTCGAAGAAGAAGAAGAAGCACTCAACGATTAATTCAGATTTTGAAAATCGCTATCGACCGTAATATCTACTAAAGAGAAAAAAAACACAGCCGTTTAAATGTGTTTCTCTTTCTCTCTTGCTTAAAAAATGTATAAGTATAAGTGGTGCCTAGAAAATCAACGACTTGTATACTGTGGTTGATGGCTACGTCCTTTGGGATATGCCACGATTTTCATTTTCATCATATAATTACAGATCTACACTTGTTTTCTTAATCGTTGCGTCATATAATCTTGTCACTATAGCGACATACGATTTGTACTGACTTTGTACTTCATGATATCGTCATAAAATTTCAGTAGCCTTGACTTGCTGTTATTGTATGAAGCTTTTTTTCATTAATATTAAACCACATAATGTCATCAATAGTCTTAACATTTCTTTAAAATAACCTGTAATGTAGAGTTGTCATATTTTGATCTTCCGAAATGAGGACACTTCTAACATTAAATTCCATTTAAATTGTGTACCATGTATATTTTTCTAATGACCTTATCATTTTTAGAATGTCTTTCTTTAGCATCAAATGTCCATAAAATTGACTGCATATGAAATGTTTGAAATTAATCCTGCCCAGCGTGTTCGTAGCGCGTCAGAGGGTGACTAGCCCTCTGTGAGTGCAGTTCAATTCCGCAGGCTGGCAGAAAAGCCACAGGTTCCCTAGATTTACGGTGTTCGTGGCACCGAACCGAAGGGTTACGATGTCCATGGCGCCGAGCCGAAGAGCTGAAAGCTCAAGTGCTTCTGAATCGGGATAAAAAAATTTATATCATAAATATCCTCCTCCCTGAGGAAGTATGAGCGAAAACATAACTGTTGGTGTTATATTGCTAGCTCAGTGCACGTACCTGTCGACTTTTATGGTATGCTTGGTGTATTGCAGTGGCTCTATTCTTTTTTTCCTAATAAGGGATCCCGGGATGCATACGAGGGTCGCATTGTTGCGCACTCCTTAAATGGAATGTAGTCACCAGAACATGTAACTAATGTTCTAGTTGGTTTAAGGACACGCTTTGTGAAACCGAATAATCTGGAAAGAAATTAATATTAGGCGTAAACATGCATTGTTTTAGATTAAGTGTGACATTATTTAGCTACACATTTGCCTCTATTCGTTATGAGCATAAACATTTTTTAAGCAACAGAGAAAGAGAAACACATTTAAACGGCTGTGTTTTTCTCTCTTTAGTAGATATTACGGTCGATAGCGATTTTCAAAATCTGAATTAATCGTTGAGTGCTTCTTCTTCTTCTTCGAACGCTCCAATTGGTTCCCTTGTTAAACAGTTCTTTGTGATATGTAATGAGACTAAGAGCGATTGTACGTTGTGCCAGTTATGCGCCTACAAGTAGGCCAACACATCCGATTTCTGCGATGCTTTTTATTTACTAGGTAGCTTCCTAGGTCCTACATCAGTCGCCTCTTACGACGTGCCTTGTAAGTTGCAGTTTTGCTATTCTTTGCTTCCCTTGTGGGCCCCGGCACCACACGGGCGAGATATTTGCAATTTACCAGAACCGTATTATTAGAAATAGTACCGGATCCAGTAATTGGGCCACTCGAAAAGATACGGTTGATTTAGTTGCAGGCACTTTCCATTTTATTGTATGAGAACTTTAGCACACCTTGTTCCCCATGTGATATACAAACACAAAATGGAACACGGTGTTAACAGACGAGGAAATAACACGCATACGGTTATGTCCCTTTAATAGAAATAGTGTCACACGTTATGTGGACCGAGTTCTCCAGCACGCTTAGTGAGTGATTGGAATGGAATCTCTTAATGGTCTGATTAATAATGGTTGAAAGGAATCTCGCATAATGTTCTCACAAATAACAATATTTTGTTCACATTTCGACTAGATGGTGGTGAAACTTAACATGTTGATACCTTATATAAAGTTATCCTCATAATATGTACTAACTTTATTGTTCTTATCTGACAAGTGTGTAGTATCAGATCAGATAACTGCCCATCTCTTCATCGATGGTTGGCTGCAATGAATCAGTAATATAGTTTGTGTTTCCCTCTACATGTATATTCTGACAAGACTATGTATATATCCATCTCTTAACATGATCATATTGTTATTTCTTCTTTCGTGACGTCTGCCTTCTATCTGTCCTTCGCCAATGACTCGTCTTTTTATGTAACACAAGTGTTAAAGATGTCATTACTTTGTTTCCTTCAATTAACAAGTGGTATCAATCAAGTGCCTAGCCGGCGTAGGCGATCATGTCTCTCCACAACTCTCTCTCTCTCTCTCTCTCTCTCTCCTTGGTGCAGTTAATCAGAACATCCAACAACTTTTCCCTCTGCCTTCCTCGAGCTCTTTTCCCTGAGTTTTACCCGTTGTTATCAGATGTTCTAATCCTTGTCTTCGCATTACATGCCCGAAGTTCATTGATTGTATGATTCGTATTATACATTGTACAAGTAGTATACATTATTCTTAAATATACTATCTTTTCATTTGCTCATAGTTCAAATAAAAATGGAGAAGAGAGGTGAGCGAGTTCAGTTTGTATTCTCTGGTCTTTACACTACATACTTCTCCCAACCCCTTTTCCATTCTTCTTCACTTTTCAACTCACAACGGAGCACAGGTCTTCAACAAACTTTTTCCAGCTCTTTCTCTCTCCTGCCATCCCTTCCAATTCTTTCCATGTTTTACCTATCCTTTTCATATCAGTCTCCAGCTCTCTTCTCCAAGTATGTCTAGGTATATCTTCTCCTACTCCTCTTTCCCTGCGGGTTCCAAAATATTGCCTGTCTCGGAATGCTTCCGGTCGGTCTTCTCAATGTGTGTCCTATCCATCACCATCGTCTCTTCTTTAGCCCTTTCTCCACTGGTATCTGTTTAGTTCTTTCTGAGTTCTTCATTTGTAATCTTATCATACCATCTCAGTCCCTATATTCAATTGCCGTTTCCATTGCCTACCAATAATCAGTCCGTTAAATCATGAGTTTACTTGAACGTAAAATTGTTTCATCGGACAAGAGAAAGAAAACTGTATTCCATGAAAAGTTATTTTTTTTTAAATTGTGGATAAAAATAATTTGCCTTAATATACCACCATGGCAAGAGACTATGTTGAAAATGCTTTACAGCCGACTATCATTTCGGAGATAGCATACTATCTGATTTGTTCTGATCGTAACATGGACATGGACTCGTCGTTGACGGAGTTAAATATTCACAGCAAAAAAAAGAATGTTTTAATTGTGGTATTGATTGCAGGTCGTGTTTGCTATAAATACCGTTCTAAATATAGTCTTAACCGCCAAGACTTATTAATAGTAACTTAAAATATAGATCCATATATGAGTAATAAGTAGTAAAGGGTGGAGCTGTGTTATGAGATTAGATTGTGTTGTTCTGTTGAGAGATAGTTGCCCAAGCTGTTAAAAAACTATCCACTATTAAACAATGTGTTCATAAATGATGACAGTCTCTGTAATCAGTGCGTAGCTCTGGTATTGAGTGCCGCGATATAATAGTAGTTGGTGCGCTTGTTTTGTAGGAGCGTTGTCAAAGGAACAAATCCCCCAGTTGAAGTAGGATTTTACCCGGGTGACCTAGCCCCAGTTGGTGCCGAAGAAACGCTTGTAAGTACAGGCGGCCGGCGGGGTGTTTACAACATCACAAATCATGTACCGTTAGTTATTTTAAAAAAACAGTACAGGTCTAAAACCATATTCCCCAATATACCTCTTGATAGTAAAACGGGTTCTTAACTTTTTTTTTTAAATGACCTTTTGATGTGTATCTATATTATCTTCTTTGTGTATATGGCCTTTTTCATCTTTACAGACGGTCAATTGGCAAGTGTTTTACTGTGACAATTTAAGAGTTTGTGCTTCGTCTATCTTGTCTTTCAGCTCATCCCTAAGTCCTCTCCATTTATGCCCAGCCTGGGCAGCTAATATGGGCAGTGTGCCTTGTCCATTTTGCACAAACTTCTCTACCCTACAGTTTCATTGTTTGGGATTAAGCAGAGTTTTTTGTTTTTTTTTTAAAAGGAGAGAGGCTCAGGAAGAGACGCTTGCGACGGATAGGACATACATTGAGAAGACCGACCGGAAGCATCGCAAGACAGGCATTGTTTTGGAACCCGCAGGGAAAGAGGAGTAGGGGAAGGCCTAGGCAGACCTGGAGAAGAGAGCTGGAGGCGGATATAAAGAGGATAGGCAAAACATGGAAAGAATTGGAAGGGATGGCAAGAGAGAGGAAGAGATGGAAGAAGTTTGTTGAAGACCTGTGCTCCGATGGGAGTTGAAAGGTGATGATGATGATGATGAAGCAGGGTTTGCAGAGAATGCCACAAGATGGAATGAAATACACACATAACCATCAACTGCCTTAGCGTCACTCCCTCCGAATGTGTGGTCAAGTTTTACTCCTCTAGCCTTCTGCATAAACGTGCTGACCCACAAGGCAGTGGGTTTAATAATTGCAGATGGTACCATCTACAGTCATACGGTAGCAGATGAAACATACTAGGAACTCGATATCGCCTATACTGATCAGGGGTCTCTGGAAAAATATTCCGATGGCTCCACGAGGGAGCCAACCAAGTACCTTTTGGATTGATGTATGGGATGTTATAGATAGTCTGATCAACTTTCATGCGTTGACAAGTCATGTATAGTGATTTGTTTACATTCTTAGATTGCCAAATGGATTTGCAAGCTTTACACACACACACACACACACACAAAACTTCCAGTTTAGACAGTGTTCTCCCTAACCTATATAGAATATGTCAGAGACGCCGGTATGTGTTTGCGTCAACAAACAATATCACGTGCTTAGTACTAATAATAGGTCTGACATCTTCGTGGTGTGACACTCAAGCCTTCAATGTCTAGCTGGGATTGTATTCAATTGATGATTGCAGTTTTGTTTCCTAGAAAATCGTAGTGCATTTAGAACTTATGGGCGTAACACTCTAAATTCCTGTGCTTTATGCACTGTGTCGCGCACATAATTTTACAGCTCAAGACTTGTGCCCATCATTCCGCTCTGAGTATTAAAAAAAAACTGGTCGTTACTGTCTGTAGTACCGTTTCTTAGGTCGGTGTGAGACGTGAGCCTGAGAAATTTAATGGCCACATGACTAGTGCAATTGCAGCGAAGCTGTTCATGTTAAGATTTTTCATTTATGCCCACATTTTAAAAATCCGTTGGTCTTACCGTGAATTAAACACGGTTCTCCGCATTGAGCCGCACTCTAATCCATTAGGCCAGACGCTCTGTGAGTCACTCATGTTTATTAGACTCCTTATTAATTATGTTTATTGTTTTCTACTGTGTCGTCGTTTTTCATTTTATCTGTATTTTTGTATTCATTTGCTTTCTTTTGGTTGAAGCGTCAATATTGCCTGTTATTGTACTTTGTAAGAATTGTGAGCTTTGTGTGTTATATTTCTAATGTGCTTCTATAACGAGACTAGACTGGTGTCGATATTAATTTGATGTAAACTTGATATAGACAAACACCAAAGCCAACTTTGAATATCTCTTAGAACTGGATGTAATATAGTCGAAATATTATAAGACTGAAGTAAGGTATTTTTTCAAAGTACAACATATTTCATCGACGCTACTACCAAAGACCTTTAGCAAGTAAAGAATTCAAGAGGGATTATTATTAATTTTTGTTTAAATAATCTGGTTGAAATAACCTTGACATTTCATTCTCCATCCCCTCTTTCCCTCCTTTCTCGGATACCGTAACGTGTTTTTGTGTTTTTCTCTCATAAAGTGGTTCTATTTTCCTGTTCGTATGACCATAGTTTCTCTCCTGCTCGTCATACAGATGAATCAACGTTGTTACCCTTGACTGAACAATAAGAATGTGTGGAATCTTACAAACACTGCTGTGAAGTTAGATTTTACAATATGCGATACTTTTGTTGCTTCAGTTTCTCAATGACGCACTTGATGAAAGCAATTCTACCTGAATGAGGTACATTTTCAAGAGAGATGGGAATAACTCTGATTTGGTTTGGGGGACAAAGTGCAGGTTTTATGTTTTAACGAATTTTCATATACGATAATACTTGCAATTACTTATTTCTCTCCGCTCCTCGGGGAGCATAGTGCCTCAACAGTTGTTTACCACTTGTCTCGGTCTCTGGACTCTTTTCTTTATGGTCTACAAGGATAGTCGAGCACTCTTCAGTTCCTCAAGAAGACTTCGTCTACATGTCTGTTTAGGGGCCTTCTTATTGTTCATTTTCCTTGCGGGTTCCGTGCTTGTACTTGCTATTGAGCACATAAAAATCAGATGATTGCTTTTGTGAGCATATTCAGTCTGAGTAGTACAGCCACTTTGATCTGGACTTGCTCATCGACGGACGGTGTTCAATTTATGAATATATTTATAAATAGTCAATTCTAGTGACTCCACTGGTGGCTCTTATGACATTGGTTAATGGTATAACCCTGGTTTTCACACAAGAAAATTTGGAAATTGTTGTCGCCCCGATATGCACACATAGACACATTTTAGGTTATGTAGAGACATGATATAAAAATCTGATTAATTTGAATACTTTTGCGAAGGCAAGAAATAAGGTAATTACATTCTAGACAACAAAAAGAGAGGCAATGAAACAGTTTAATATCATGGCTTTGCGAAAACAAAATTTACAACTTGAATGAAAATCAAAATGAGGAGTGATTCATTGCGATGAGACATCGATTTCGTCAATCTACATAGCATGTCACTTTAAGAATGTAAAGGCTTACTTCCTGGTATGTACTGGTGTCTATCTGCCCCGTACTTGTCTGGTGTCATGGCTGTGTTATTCTCGTTTTTGTCAATGGAGAAACGACACGCCCACTTCTTATCTGTGAATATTTCAGACGCGTTTATTTCCGAACGTCACGATTTCCTAGAGAAACTGACACCATAATGAACATTCCTGGAGCATCAAAGTTCGACAACGCCCATATCGTATGTAGTCATCCAAGCGTGATAGGGAGCTGCTTCAAGACAAAAGTGCAAGGGTTAACTATGCCGAGCATATAATGTTGCTTGGAGTGGAAGTGTGTAGTACCATGACTCATAGGTACATGTTATCCTATTAGTTGAGGTCTTCGCCTCGAATTCTTGCAGAAATATATATATGCAACACTTCTGTCTCTTGCTCTAACAATACACACCGACGGATACTGTCGTTCTGGGAAAATGTGGCATCCCTAGCATTGACACCATCCTTACACAGTCACAAATACGATGCATCGGATCGGCTACGAGTTGTCACATGCAAAAACTTCCACTACCAAAAATGCTATTTTATGGATAGATACCTACAGACAAACGCTACCAGAAAGGCCAAGAAATGAGCGATTTACAGACACGTTCAAGGCTTCATTCACTATAAACATTCGATTTTGATCATGATACATGGCAGGCTGTATACATTGAAAGAGAACAAATGCAGTGGCTTGGGACATTTAATGAGAATGGAATACAACCAACCACCAATAACAGCATACAATAAAAATAGACCAGGCACTAAATCTAATTTAAGACGAAGAAAAAGATGGATAGACTATATCAAGACCACACTAAATAAACACGGATATAACTCAAGGGCGACTCATCTGACCCTGGAACGCATATTAAAGCTCACTACGTTTAGCGGCAAGAGTAGACAACCAATTCCATCATCCACCTGGGAACAGTCAATAGACATGGGAGGCTGCTGCACAGGATCGTTCCGCTTGACGTTCTTCTGTGCATAAAGGTGTAGCAACATGCGAGACTGCGAAAAAGACAAGAGTCCAGAAAGGCCAGCGAGCTGATATCTCCATCGTCAGCAAAAATTATGTGCCCAAAATGCCCACGTCTTTACCATGCCCAAGTGGAGCTCATTAACCAGGCCCGTTGTACACATGGATAATAATTTGTCGCTCTAGGGCTGATGGAGAAATATAATGCATGGAATGGTCATCACTTGTTATACAAGCAAGCATATCTCCTGGCATTTGCTCAAACCACCCACTTTGCCCATATTACCGGTCTGTGCCCATAGTCATGAAAAAAAATGCAAGCCTAACACCGTATTCCCCAATATATCACATGGTATTAAAACTGGTTCTTGACGTACCTTATCGATGGGGGAAGCAACAATGGGGAAAAAATGCATTCTTCATCTTATGTCGTCGCACTGCTATCGGGTTGTTGCCCAGTATCGTGGTTTGAGTAACAAAACTATTACACTTACATAAATATACCTTTTTTCAGCCAATAAATTACTGACGGCTCAAGCTAAGCAAATTGTTCACATATTCATTAAAGTGGTTTTTCTTATTCTTTCATTAACAATGAATTTCATACTTCCATGAATTCCACCAATAATGGTAACATTATTATAACCTTTCTTAAAAATAAATAGTCTGCAGACACGCTGCAAAAATTGTTATAGACTACAGACAGTCATATTGGTGTCGCCTGGTGCGGTCATCGTAAATACTGGCCTTCGCGCAATATTTTTTAAGATGGAGGGTGAGGCGGATTATTCAAACGTGTTTAGTAAACTTATGGACATTTTAGTAAACATACGGACTCAAACAGACTTCTTTAGTAAACTTAACATCAAAATAACGATGCCTAGTAAGTGCTGTGTACCAAAATGTAGATCAAATTACGATTGTAATTATATATGTATAATATAAGTTAATTTAACAAGTACCTTGTTCAGTAAACATAACTGTTGTCAGTGTTGTAAACATAACAACAAAATAACGATGCCTAGCAAGTAAGTGATGTGTACCAAAATGTAGATCAAATTACGATTATAATTATATATGTAGCATTTAAGTTAATTTAACAAGTAAATCATGCAAAGATTTAGAAGAGCACCAACTGATGACTATTACATGACAATGGCACATGATAATCTGGTTGAAGCAATTAGTTTATCATCCACCACAATAAGCACTAGTTTTGTGCCAGAGAAAAAACTCCAGTTCCTCCCTGAACAGTTGCATCTGGTCAAAACTTCAGATAAAAGAAATTGGTATAGCAATAAAACTTAGTGTTTTGCATTTATGACATATTAAATTGAACTTGATCTGTTCTCATATCATCTGGATATGAAGATAAGTTCTTAGCCACGTCAAACCATAAGGAGATTGTCATACAAATTGTAACTACCAGTTACATGAAATTCTCATTAGACAGTACTGTATATGTCTGCAGAGCTCAAAAAAGAAATATTTTATTGTCTGCGGTTCCAACTTTTTCCCTCAACAATGATATAAAAATCAGGAATGTTCAATGCAATGCTCAGCAAGCTGCTTCTTCACAAAAAGGAAAGGAGCAAAATTCAGTAGTAGATAAATATATTTGTGTAATACTGTTTAGTTTATGTGCTAATCAAGTTGTAGTGTGATGAAAATTGATTGGCACAGCATTTTGTTTTCCCTTGTTATCCTGTATCACTAGTGATCTCTTCGGACATAATGTATCAAAAGTTGTCACATAGACTTGATCTCCTTCGACATAATGTAACAAAAGTTGGCATGTAGATTATTGATGTCCTTTGACATAGTGTATCAAAAGTTGTCATATAGACTATTGACCTCCTTCGACATAATGTATCAAAAGTTGTCATGTAGACTAATGACCTCTTTCGATATAGTGTATCAAGTTGTCATGTAGACTATTGATCTCATTCGACATAATGTATCAAGAGTTGTCATGTAGACTATTGATCTCATTCGACATAATGTAATAAAGTTGGTATGTAGACATGATCGCCTACGCCGGCAGGCATGGCACTTGATTGATTGATGTAGACTTGATCCCCTTCGACATAATGTACAAAAAGTTCTTGGCCACGACAAACCAGAAGCTGTGGTGTTGTACAAACATGTGGCTTACTTATTCATGGATAACTGATGAGAGACTACCATAAGCTGATGGAAGTACACTAGTAATCATATATAAATTACTCCTCATTCTGTATAAAATTACTCCTCACTCTGAAGTATTCTGTATAAAATTAAACTAAAATAGTATGTGAGAGCAACAACTATAGCTACTCATCATAAAACTTCTTCTGTAATACACACATGCATCCAACAAGTTTCTAACATCTGCAAGATGTATTGTCTAGATCGGCGTTTCCCAATAGTAAAAGACAATAGTTAGTCTGTGCGAATACACCGCCTCAGCCTGTGACGTCACATGGCAATATTGCCGTCTGCGCTGCGGCCATTATAGAGAAGGCCGTGGGTCTGCCCACTGCTACTGACGTCATTGTATTTCTACGATATATGAATGTATACGCGCATGAAATGTGTATCTATATATCGGATATGAAAGTATGCGTGCATATGTATTGTGACCTCTTATACTGATCACTATTATCCTATACCTTGGCCACCACCTTCCTTTATCTATGTCTGTATATGTACATGAAGAAGGAAAGACCAGGTCAGGAAATGGTGTGGGAGCTGTCTGTGTAGATTTCGTATGTGGTGAATGTGCCATTTTGTTTATGTAGATTAAAGCCTCTTTAAGCAGAGGCTCGTACATTTCAACCTAAGGCGAACCTTGTTTTGGTTATATCATATATAAAAGCGGAAAGTCCAACAAACATGAAAAATAAGAATTAACTCCTTTCGGAGAATCTAAACTATTATGTGCGCTTATCAAACCACTTATTTAGAGTTGAGCGTGTGGGCCTCCTCGTAACGAGACAGCTTAATAATATTATGTTGATTTTTATTTTTGAGTCTTAATAAAATTTTAATGAGGATTATACTTTGGTTTTATGCTGCTATGATTCTACATACAACAAAATAAATGAAAGACAGCATACATTGATTTACACAGAATAATATCCTTTTCCTAGCTGCCTCTATTATACTTCTTCTTCTTCCTCATTCCCCACTATCTCCTCTATTTCTATATAACCCACCTGTTATTCTACTACACTCCTGCCTCCCGTCCCCCATCTTGCTACCTTGTATCCTTCTCTTTCTACCTTATATACATATTACACATCCACACTTTTTTTCTTACATCCAATCTTTTTTTCTTACATCCAATCTTTTTCTGTTCATAGTTACTTCCTTCATATAACAACCACTTGCATCCACACTTTTTTTCTCACAGCTACACTTTTTTCTCACAGCCACACTTTTTCTCACACTTACCTTTTCTCTTCATATTTTTTTCTCTCATCCACACTTTATTTCTCATCTAACAACTTTTTCTCTCATCCACACTTTTTCTCACTCACACTTTTTCTTTTCACCCACACTTTTTCTTTCACCCACACTTTTTCTCTCACCCACACTTTCTCTCACCCACACTTTTTCTATCACCCACACTTTTTCTCTCACCCACACTTTTTTCCTCACTCACACTTTTCTCTCACTCACACTTTTTTTCTCATCTACACTTTTCTCTCATCTACACTTTTTCTCACATCCACACCCTTACTGTTCAAGGTTACTTCCTTCACATAGCAACCATACTTTCATGACTTCTTACTAATACCTGTGTTTGATACATTAACTCACATAAATATGTGTTTTACTGCATCCACAAATCACTTCTTTTTTTTTTTTAAGGTTGGCACTTTCTTTTCAATCATAAATTAAAATAACAAATTAACCCTGTCATAACTAAAACTAATATAATATTAACTGTCTCATCTATGGAATAATTAGTAAATAGCATTGCTTTTAGTCTAGCAGCCTTAACTAACTCATTCAGTCAGCATGCAACTAATTATACCTCCTTTACATGACAAATATTAGTATCAAACTTAACTTCTATATATGTTTGCTTTATGATACTTAATAAATAGACACAGAAAAAAACAAGGCACAGAGAGGCTCGCTCCAGGTGTCTCATTTTTCAACCTGACACTAAAATGCAAAACAGGATTAAAGAATAGATATATATAATAAATAGACACTTGACACATTCTATATTATTTATATTCAGTGCCTTTTACTGTAGTAATTGTTTTGTTTATTCATTGTTACTGGTTTAGTGTTAGCTGTTTGAGTCAGCAGTTTTAATGACTTATCTTGCTGTTTTATTTTCAAGTTTTTCACTGGTTATAGGGTCACTAGAATTCTTCGACTGATTAATCATGTTATTTGGTTACTTTGCTCAGTCCTTATCTGTATTGTTTACACAAATGTTATTACTATTCATACCTTCAAAAGTTATAAGTACGAGTCATGTAAGATTAGCTCTAACCAAACACAATGTATTGTGCTTCATTAATTTAGTTCCCAGTTACTTTAGTTCCCATTTACTTTAGTTCCCAGTTACTTTAGTTCCCAGTTACTTTAGTTCCCAGTTACTTTAGTTCCCAGTTACTTTAGTTCCCATTTACTTTAGTTTCCATTTACTTTAGTTCCAAATTACTTTAGTTCCAAATTACTTTAGTTCCAAGTTACTTTAGTTCCCAGTTACTTTAGTTCCCATTTACTTTAGTTCCCAGTTACTTTAGTTCCAAATTACTTTAGTTCCAAATTACTTTAGTTCCAAGTTACTTTAGTTCCAAGTTACTTTAGTTCCAAGTTACTTTAGTTCCCAGTTACTTTAGTTCCCAGTTACTTTAGTTCCAAGTTACTTTAGTTCCCAGCTACTCTTTAGTTCCAAATTATTGCTAGGTTCAAGTTATGTAAGCTCCATGTTATTTTATTAAGATATTGTTGAGTCCTCCAACATTAAGAGCATCAAGCAAAATGTTATTAATAATTTAGTATGACCATTTCTTTACTGTACATGCACTTGAAATAAATTGTATTGCTTTATTTTTTTATGAGATATATGTGAGTATAATCTATATTGTTCATGAATTTTGTTAATATGGGCTATGATACTACCACATTTATTCCTTCACAGACCCAGGATTCCTCCTCCTCCAGTAGGGCCGGCACCGGAACCTCCTAGCAACACATATGACTTTCAAGGCATGAGAGAGTTCATTGGTAAGATCTTCCCTAAGCAAAGAATAGACTTTTGTGTTTTACAAAATACCGGCATTCATGGCAATTTATCATTAAGGGTCAGTGGGCCTGGCCCACCAATAATCGAAAGGAGGAATAACTTCCCGGAATAGACAAGTAATAGTAAATACTCCAAAAACATGATTTGTCCGAAAATTTGTGTCTGGCCCCACCAAGAAAAATGACCACGAGCCGCCACTGCCGGCATTAATATTGTTCCAAGATTACCTCTAAAGTCGATGAAGGCCCGCCTGAATGAGAAGGGACACCAGTCAAGTGGTAAAACGGGCTTTTACGCAAAAATCAGTCAGAAGTGTCATACCAAGCATCATGGCTAACACCCACATTCACAGCTGGCGAACACTGAAGAAGTACCAAGATTTACATAGAATGATTTGGAAGTAATTTGCTCTATTAAAATGACTTCAATTTCTAATATAGAATATATACTACTAACTCTTTCTCTTGAATACTATTAATACATAGATGGTAGACTTACTTGTAGATGATACAAGTCTCTTGAGGATCAGTTGAATAAAATGTAGACTGATGACTTAGATTATTTTAACTATAGAAGTTACTTCACTTTCAGACATTTAATGCAATTTATAGTTTTATGTGGCGTCTGTGTTAGGGTTAGTGACTGGTCTATTAACCTCGACGTTCTGAGTTGAATCACTCTGAGGACAGTTTGGTTTAGCAGAATTATTACATTTTGGATTTTAACAAAAGGATGATGGCACCACCCGTTCAGAAAGCGATGGCAAACTACTGAACGTAATAATGCCTAGAAAAATCATCACAAACAGCGTTAAAAGCTGGGGTTGATTCACAAAGTCCTGTAAAGGATATGCAATTAACTTTTTTTATAGTTTTATGTTAGCGACATATGTACTGGACTGATAAGTGAGTATTGAAACTATATAAATCAAACAATTGACTTGTCCAAAGAATACTCTTGCCCAAAGAAAATACATACTAACTTCAAACAAGTAAGCACTCCAGAAAAGTGATATCAATAGTTGAATATTTCTAACACTTCTTTACCACAACTATGGAGCATGTGTTAAATTCATCAAGATATAATACAATACATAGCTGCAGTTTCTAACTGAATTCTCTAAAACATAAAGATAGACTGTAGTACTATTAGGTGACAGATGAAATATAAGCGTGTACTTTACCATTAACTCTTTCCAGCCTATTTATTTCCTCAGTTTACATTTAATTTAAGGAGGCAAAAATGCAATGGTTATTTTTTCAAATCATAACTACTCATCAATAAATAAACATATATATATCTTATCATATACTAATTTGAAGAAAACTGGACAACCTATTAGAATAACAAGGTTAAATACAATACATGGAATATTTTAGAAAACTGGGCAAATATGACAACATAATATAAAATTATAAATTGTAGTGACTATATGCAACACTTCGTGACTATTATACACATATTCAAAATGTATCCCTATATGCTTCTAGAAATCATTTTGTAATCCAATTTGTGAAGTCCAGGCAAATTTTATGACAATATACCCAATAGAAATGAAATATGATGAAAGTTGACATCAAACTCCAGTTGGAGCTTTGATAGCCATTATATTATGATGATCGTCTGCTGATTCTATACGTTATATTCTGGATCGAATCATTACTATGCTCTTATAATACTACTATAATCTGGAATTGTCCATACTTTTCTATAAATCAGCTACTGCTCGCCTGATACACGTAGCGCTATACATGAAGCCGTCCTACATTGAACTGTTTACAAATGCTGCATCTGTAGCAATAACAAATAAACTTAAGCAAATCAAGCGTGGGTGAATTGCGTGTCGAAAGAGAAGTGATGCTATTAAAGTGAAGGAACGGAAGAATCTATTAAAAACTAAAATTAGTAGAAGTAAAACTAGAAAGACTTGTATAAACGAAACAACTCGAGCAGGAATGAAACAGCTCTCGAGCACGAGCGAAACATCTTGATGGCGCAGGATGCGGCAAAGCGTGGAACAGAAGTGCTGTGGCGCAGTGATGGCAAAGCGTGGAAGAGTTAAGAAACAAAAGTAAATTACAAGAAATCTAGGAAAGTTCAAATCAAATAGAAATAATAAGTGAAACAAAATAATTGACAGGTATGTGAGGCTCTCAGAAAGATACATGTAACACAGAAGAAGAATTAGAAAGAGGCAATGCAGATTTGTACTCTGCCCATTCAACTAGCGGTTGCACCTTGCCAGAAATGTGGACTTAGGGAAAAGGATGCTGTATCTTGATGGGACTTCAGTTTTAAATTTTTTTTTGTAGTGCATTAAACTTCATTTCTTACTTGTTGACAAAGTTTACAATCTTGTCATGCCATCTTAGAGATGATACTTCAATCAATCAGTGATGATGCCTGCGGAGTAGCGATCATATCTCTCACAACTCTCTTTGCTTGGTGCAGTCATAATCAGTTCTAGCGTCTATCTTTGTGAACCATGATGTAGGCCATCAGCATTTTCTACTCTGTCTTCATACTGTTCTCATTCCTGAGATAGCCTGTAGTCACAAATGTTCTAAACCTTCTCTTAGCATTATACCAGAAGAACTTGATTGTCTGATTCTTATTCTTTTGATAAGGTTTCTTTGTGTGCAGGCATGATTTAAAACCTCATATGTTTTCTTGCTGTCTATGAATTCTCAGCATTCTTCTGTAAACCACATCTCTTTGGCTTCAATGATGTTATTGTTTGTTTGTTCATTGTCCATAATTTGCTGCCATAATAAGTATTGGTTCAATATGGCACTGGAGTACTCACTTTTGCAATGTCATTGGTAAAGGTTCCATAGTGTGTTCTTCATTTCCATAAAGTTGCTTTCGTTTAACTATTCTACTCATAATCTATGTTATACGTGACATTTACTCCTCTATAACATATGCTCTCTCACACACTTGTACTCTCTATATACACTTGCATATTTTATACAGCACACACACACTTGTACTCTCTTCATCACCCACACTTGCCTCTCTTCATACCACCCTTGCACTCTCTTCATACATGCACCTTACCACACATAGCTCTCATCACTTACACACACACTTGTCTCTCTCTCTCTCTCTCTCTCCACACCACACACACACATTTGTACTCATGCACAGTTCCACTCTCCACACATTGTACTCTCATGTAAAATGCATTCTTTCTCTCACACAAAATACTTGCACAATCTCACACTGACACACACTATCTTTATCACCATTTCTCATTGATTTTTTTTTTCACTCCAGAAACATTTCAATCATTTATTATTCTCTAAGATGTCCTAATCATAGAATGTTGTCTTTCCTTTATATACAATAAACAAATCTACTGTGTTCTCACATATTGTCATGCTTCTTTGTTGCTTTTATTGATTGTATTGTTTCATTCTGTCACAAGGCCTGGTACATTGATAAATCTGTATGTCTTCACAGACTCCAGACAATACCAGGTAACAATACCACAACAGAGTGGCGGTTCAAGCCAGTTTAATCAGACAAGCTACAGCCAAGGTGGTCAGTTTGGTGGACCTATTGGACAGCAGAGGTCACTGATCACCGAATCCAGCACAGTCAGGAAGGAGAGCTAGAGGGTGCAGCACAGAGATCTTAGGAGGGATGTGGTGAGTGCCATGCTGCTAGTTATGAGAAATAATTTGAGAGATTGCTTGAATCGATTTGTGTGCACAGTCCTACCATATTTGATTAGAGGACCGAAGACTTTGATATTTGCCCCCAGCATTTTGATCATGTGGTGCAAAAATAGAACTGTGACCAATAGTTATCATTATGTGACACTAAATTACATTTAAAATAGTAGGTGCATATTGGTCATCAGAACTAACTACTTCATTACAGTCAGACCCATGTGTTTTGAATCTCTCGCTCTCTCTTAGAGCATAGTGAAAAAATATGCTAGCTGATTCCTATTAACTCTATTTTATTCTATTTCTATTCAGTCCCTATTTTAACTTACTCTTGATTCCAAATTCATGTAATATAATTATAGCTGCCTCTTTGATTGTTGTATATTAAAGTGACTAGTATGTTCCCCTAACTCATATCCAGTGTCTCTGCTATATCAGCTTTTCTTATGCCCTAGTATAAGCTTTCCAATATCCCACTATATCAGCTTTCTTATGCGCTAGTATATCAGCTTTTCTTATGCCCTAGTATATCAGCTTTTCCAATACCCCCACTATATCACCCTTTTCCAATGTCCCTAATATAATATTTTCCCAATGTCCCTACTATACCATTTTTCCTTTTGTCCCCAAGTATACCAGCTGTGCCCACTGTACTGACTATGAGCTTTTCTAATATCTCACTACATCAGCATTTCCAGTATCCCTACTATATCAGTTTTTCAATATCACGCTATATTAATTTAAGTCAATTGGTCAGTTATCTTATTACCATCAAGTCCTCTTAAATGTTTCTGTAAAGAAACAAATCAAAATGACATAGTATTAAAGCATTGCAAAAATTAACTAGGTAGATAACTAATTTATTTGTTATTAATTCCATTAAGTTTTTATTGGGTGATTTGAACATTTCCCTTAATCTCTCTTTCTTTGTAGCAATTGCTCAACCACTGTTTGATGATATTGGAAGTTTGTGGCTCGACTCCAGCAAGCAGCCGAATCCTACAAGGAACTGGAGAAGGAAGCGTGACAGAGGCTAAGAACAAAAGAAACAGTCTGGAGTGAGCAAATGTTTACTCTAAATGATCTGTTTATTTGTTTTATTTTCTTATCTTGTTTTACTACTTTTCCATCTATTCATTTGTTTTACATTTAAATTAAATATTACACATAAACTACCATATTGAGTTTACTACAGTTTTGTTTACTACAGTTTTGATCAAATTTTATTTAAACACTGCTTTTTAATATACAATTTAATCTCATTTTGCTTATTTATTTAACATGTTCTGATAAATATCTTATTTTGTAGATAATAAACTGTACTGTTATAACAAGACAAGTTAGTGTAATTCTATGACACTGTGTGGCTGCTAGCAGTTAATACGTTATCATCTAACTATATAATATATACATTTCTCAGTATCTATTCTATAATATGTAGTTACAGACTGTTATGCTCCCTTCATCTCTCAAACGGAAATTTCATCACCCACACTGAAATTCTCCTATATGTTCTATAAATATGAAGACACAGACAACCATGAATCTCCTCATCTCCCACACTGAGTCTTAATACTAGGTGAAGGAGATGACTCAAGTTACAGTTAGCGAATCAGAGCTTATGTACCTTTCTCCATCTTTAACTGATGGCCTTGTAGCGAGCTGTATCGCTGCATTGTAGAAAGTAGTAGGGATCAAGAGGAATACAAACCGGTTCCGAAATGCATACTAAAAACAAATGTCAGATCTAAAGACGGTGATATCACATTCTCTTTGTAAGTGACGAACATAACAAAACCCTTTTTCACAGTGAACAAATAAGAAGGGTCAAAGCTGAAGCAATTATTTCTATTGCCGGTTTACCCCATTTGTCTCGGTCCATCTCCGCAGAAATGACACACTATCTGCCAAAGTATTACAAAAGCAGAAACCACGTAGCTCTTGTAACAATTCTAGGGTCTCTGGAAAAAATGACTCATGAACAGGAAGCGCAGCCTTGATTGAACCAACCTTCTGGATGCACAGCAAGAGCTCAACCATTAGCTACAGAAACACAAAAAGAAGATATCAATACACGAAATCAATTACATATTTAACTGCTGCATTTTCTGAACAGTGAAAATTTATTTCCATCCAACATTGTTCTCTTCTAATTATGCTGATATTAGTTGGAGTAATGTAGTGTGAACTATTGGTGTTTCATGATGATGTCTGTCTGTTAATATTTTGTTACTCCCAAGACTTCTCCATATTAGTATTTTTTGCATGTCTGATAATGTAATTTTATTTCAATTATTATATTTCTTATATGCTCTGATTCATAAACGTTTTAGTCAAAATATTGGTGAAGTTTGTTGTTGTCCTGTTTTCAACTTTCACCTTTGATGTATAGTTTTTCTTCAATCTATCCCTTATCTTGATAGAAATCAATTATAATTATTTTCTTGGTTGTTATAAAAGGTTAGTCATTTTAAATTTGATTATAAAGTTGGTCTGGTGGTTTAGAAATTAAAGAATGTTTTGTTTTGTTTAGCAATTTTTTCACTTTTGTGTATTCTAGTGATTACTATTTATGTTGTATTGTTAGCATGAACTGACATTTCATTACATATAAATGTATTATGTTCTAAGTTTAAAATGGATGAGACATATACAAATAAAATTAATTATTACATTTAACTCCTTACTCTTCTAAGGCCCTATATGTTGGTTTGCTGTATTTTTAACATAACATACAAACATATGTAATGGCTTAATTCAGTATCCATTGTAATATAAGTGCACCTGAAAGTATAAACAAAAAGAAATGGAAGTGTTAAGTGTGGGTTCATACCTGTCTTGCTCTATCTCTCTCTCTCTCTCTCTCTCTCCATATATATATATGTATAAGCTAGCTGATAGCAATCACATATACAGTAAACTTTGATTAACGCCAGCTGTCAGACCAGGGCAGTGACGAATAGACGTTAACAGAAATCCTTAATACATATGTGCAGTAACGTGATTTCATCTGGCTTAGGACAAATTGAAAACAAAATCATTTAAAAGTGAATAATACATACATATTATGTAATTTTACAAAATGATCAATATAAACGCGATTAGTCACTTCACCATCATACAGTATGGTCACTTCCAGCATTATACAGTAGGGTGTAAAAGTAATCCGTGGACAATTTTAAAGATGTCTGTATGTTGATACTCTCATTTTTTTCAGACAATGGCGGAAACTGATGGTTAAATGAGTGACGGTTAATCAAAGTTTTACTGTATGTACAAATCACACTCGTAAATAGACTTTGAAGTATTTTGCAGTTATTACACATTGAATGATATGTCATGGGAAAGAAACAGAAAGATGCAAGTTAAATCAAAATGAATTAAAAACTTTCTTCATCAAGGAAAATAGTTAATCTTCTGTATCCTTATGACATAATATTTATTAGAATAAAGAATGTTTTTGGTGTGTGATTATTTATATTTTGACCATCTACAGATATTGAAGAACAAAAAGCATGCAAAACCTTTTTATAGAGCCAAAATTTATGTCATGTGCCACTATTTTCTGCTTTTTATTGTCCATTATGATGAAAAAAAGTGTTCTTTATTCATTTCTTACACATATTTGAGACAGATGAGTTACTGAAAAGATTTTACTGAGATTTTATAGTATCACATATGCTGAGTTATACTGTAGCATGATGTCAGATCTTATTGGTCATAGGGAAAGATAGCAGAGTTATATTAAAGTAGAATGTAGTTCTTAATAATGTTTCTCTGTTGATTAAATAATGTATAGTTCTCATTCAATTCCGGGCTGAGTCTGTATGGTCATGTACTGACTTTACATGCTTTTAGTTTACTGATAAAATTAACTTTATTTTAAAGATACAGTAAATTTTTGCAAACAAAATTATTTGTATCTTTAAATAGAATAATTAATTTAACTATGAAACAAAATTAGTTGATGTTGTGTTAATACAATATTTATTGTATAAATTTACATTGTTTTGTATTAGAAAGCAAATATTAATATATCAGATGCATGTCACAATGGATTATTTTTGTATTTGTTGGGACTACTTCAGATTTCTGTAAGTGTTCAAGTAGTAGCATATCCCTTGTGGCGTTCCTTTCATCACAGCCCACCTGAAAACTTATCTCACCTATTCAGCATCAGTTCAAGGTTGCTTTGATGTCCTGCTATCACCTTCATCTTGGTCTTCCATGCCCTCGTACTCAGTAACCACGCCTTCCATTACGTTCTCTCCAAACCACTGTGATGTTTATTAGCAAATATTTCATATTCTGGGACATGTTATTTATGAGCAATGCTCCTTGATATTTAGGTCTTGTAGGATGTCTTTGGTTTTTTTCTCTTCTCTGTCCAAAATGTTCTAAGAACATTTTGTAACACCTTGTTTCAAAAGCTTCAGTTTTGTTCTTTATGTTTGTGTTAATGGTCCATGATTTACATCCATATGTTGCCACAAGGAATATGCATATTCTCAGAAGTCTTACTTTTTCAATGCCGTGTTGATAGTTTATTTATACTGACTACCCTCTGCAGTGCCAAGGCTATTCTTCTTTTAACTCTTTCATGCAATCTCATTGCTTTATAAACATAAAGTCAAGATAATCAAAATATGTGCGTTCTCAATGTCTTTATTATTGATGGTAATTTTTAATTTGTCAGTGTTAAGAAACCATAAATAATGTGAGAATTTAAAATATTCATAGCTCTCAAAATGTCAACCCCATCTTCATTGACTTGATTCAAGTCTAACCATTTCCTATCAGCATGTATTACAACATATATTGAAATCTAGTTAGTCAACAAGTAGCCTACTAGAGCTTCATATCAAATTATGTGTTTATAAGTGGTCCTGTAGTTTTAAAAGATGAAATCATAATCTAACCTGTTCAACTTCTTTCTAGGTTTGTCTTTTTCAAACTGTTCTTCTACTCCTCTTCTTCTTCTTCTTCATGTTCGTTCTTTATGACCAATTTCAATCACTCCCTGTGATATGTTTGATCTTTGCCAGGCGTATCTTGCACATTGGTTTGTAGGCCCTAACGCATAGACTTCTACACATTTAGGACATGTGCATCCGATTTGAACCAAACCTCCTTAGTCGCCTCTTACAATATGAGGGTAACAGTGGTTCTATTCTTTACACCCCAAATTTGGGCCCGTAACCACTCGGGCGATTCTTCTTCTATTCTTCTTTTGTCCCTTTTTTTCTAACATTATGTGCTTTCATATTCCTTCTTATATCTTTACTTCTATTGATAGCATCAAGAACGTTTCAAGATTGTACATAGAGTTGTTAAGTATAAGATTTAGTTGAATATGTGATTAGTTGATGATTTCTTTTCTCAGATGGAATGTTGAATGCCAGGGCTAGACCTCCACCTGATCGAGATTTTGTGGACATTTTCCAGAAGTTTAAGCTGTCTTTTAACTTGTTGGTAAGTTTATATACATTTGGTGTTCATCTTATATCTCTATATATAAAATATGATCAACAAATAAACAGTGTACAGATATTAAGAGCTTCCGAAAAAACAAATAGACAAACACGGGACTCGAACCACTAGCCTGCAATACAAGCGCTTTCTAGACACAACCAATGAGCCATTCTAAAAATGACTCACGAGTGTCTTTCTCAAACACTCGTTATAACTCACACAGAATAGTCAGGTAGAGTTAGTTCGAACAGTGTCTGCACAAACAGGCGCTTGTATTGCTAGGCTAGGCGATTGGTGTCATAGGACTAGGTTAGTGGTTCGGTCCGTGTTTGTCTGTTTGTTTTGAGCTCTAATATCTGCCCTGTTTATTTGTTGATCATATTCATTACTCGTTGCTTCCTCTGGGGTTCTTGAAAAACTTCTTGTGCTCATCTTATATATAAAATAATACCATTAAAAACAATGAAAATGCATATAATTTGTTATGGATTCTGTCCACCAAATGCAGCTTAAAGTAGCATCTTAGGTAAAACAAAAGTGGACAGAGTTTGTTGCTGCCTTACAAGATATCCCAAATCTTGGTCATTACTGACTGTTTACTATTTACACATATATAGAATAATAAAGCCATTTAGAATAATAACAAATCAGACTTGGTTACAGTAGAAGAGATTGATTATTAAACCAAACTTATAGCACTCGACAGACCCGTAGGTTTCATTCTCCACCACTAGATGTCACAAGAAATACATGCGGATGGTTTTTATGGCTCTCTGGTTAATTACACTCAGTCTGCCCCTGAGAAAGCCAGTCTACTCGGTGTTTAATTCCTCAATCCCTCTATTTCAGGATAGATACATCCTCAATTGCTGTGTGCTCATCCAACATGTGATAGCTAATCAACAGCAGTATGTCCCTCTTATCCTTAAAAAATTCCCACCTGCCCAGCGTGTTCGTAGCGCGTTGGACTACAGGTGACTAGCCCTCTGTGAGTGTGGTTCAATTCCATGAGGCTGGCAGAAAAGCCACAGGTTCCTAGTTCTGATGTCCATGGCACCGGCGAGAGCTGAAAGCTCAAGTGCTTCTGGATCGGGAAAAAATTTTTTTTTTAAATCATAAAATAATTTTAAAATAAAAACAACTCTTACCCGCCTGTAATACGCTTTTTAGGGTCATGTAGACGGGTAAACATTTGCCTGTGTGATTTAATGTGCCGCATGGCTAGTACAGTAGCCGTCAAACTATTCAGGTTACAATTTTTATTTATGCTCCCATCAAAAAGAACTGCTTTGTCTTACAGAGTTGAACCTGGTCTCCATAGGAGCCACACAATAATCCAATCAACCAGACAGTCCACACTTATCCATAAACACTCTGAATAGTATCCTATAATACAGGCCTGTCTCTTTACTGTGGACACCTGGTGTTTTTTTTCAGTGCAAGGGATTACCTACGGTTAAAATTGCTAGAAATGATTAATCAAATCTGACACATCTGACAAGTCTAGTTCTAAATTTGCTTCATTCAAAAATTCTATGATTTGAACTTTGGAACCACATTTCACATACATTCATTTTCCACAGGCCAAACTTAAGGCTCACATCCATGATCCTAATGCTCCAGAACTTGTACATTTCTGTTCACCCTCTGTCACTAATCTATAAACAAGCGTGACCTTACATGCAATCAGAATCTGGTGACCAGGCTGCCTTCCTGTTCTGACTGTGGATCAAGCAGCTTACTCCTCAACTGTCTAACATCTAAGGAGTTGAGCTATGGCAGGCTTTGGGAAACACTGGACCACTAGCAGGTTTGTTCAACTTCTTTGTTAGATTGTGCCATTTAACCAACACATAATAATAAATAATAATTCCTCTCGATACCGTTATCGTTACATAGGATGCAAGTAATTTCTCCATACCACTCTATCCTGTAACTCGCTCAATTTCCTCCATGGAACTGAGACCGATATTTCCTGCCTTTCTCAGCAAAGTTCGTTTCAGGGTCTCCTTGGGTCAACCTCTCTTTCTTGAACCCTTTGCATCCCACTTCAATGCCTGCTTTGATATTCGATTATCATTTCTCCTCAAGGTGTCCCAACATATCTCCATCTTCTCTTTCTTATAACAGTTGTCACTAGTGGTTGATACAGACATGTCTCTGATTTCATCACTTCTCTGAATTCTTCCATTTATATTCATTATTTTTACTGAGACATCTATTTTCAAATGCATTCAACTTGCTTTCTATATCTTTAGTCATTTTCCAACTCTCGCTGGCATATGTTAGTATTGATACAACATTTGAATTGAAAATTAGTAATTTAGTTTAATACCAACACATACAGACACTTATTTCCAAATCAACAATCCCAAAATATTTGTTTTATTAATGATTTCATTCTTTTTCTTCTTCATCATTCCCCCTAGGGAGGCATAGGTCTGCAATGAAGGTTTTCCAAGTCCTCCTATCCAATGCCATCTTTTCCAAATCTCTCCCACACTCTCTCCCCATTTTCTTGCATTCCGTTTCCAACTTTATTCTATGGGCTCCTGGGTCTTCCTTTACTTCTATTGCCCTGAAGGTTCCATTGGAGGGCATGTCTCATAATGCTGTCAGGAGATCTCCTCAGTGTTGCATGCTATCCTCATCGCCACCTTCTGCCCCTTCTCTCTTGTTCCACCTGCTGTTGTCCCGCTCCTTCCACAGTTCTTGGTTTGTGATCAAGTCATACCATATGATTTAATTGGTAATCATAAAATACTATATTGCTAGGCAGAACACTTCCGTGCTGTACTCAACCATCTATCCACCATATGTGATGTAGCCATAGAGCGCAAACCTCAGGTTCCACTTAAACAAAGTTTGATGTCCCACCTAGTTTAGAAAAGATCAAAAGGAACTGGACAGATGCCCATTGAAAAAAAGGATGTGTGTGGACTCAATGCTGACCAAATCTAAAAGTAGGATTTACCATGCTGAAGTTACAGATCTCTTCATGCCAATCCGGAACAAGAACATGAGCTACAAGAGTTAAAGGATGTAACTATCATCCAAGTGTACAAACAGAAAAACAATCATAACGTTTATGATAGCCACGGAAGATCTCCTGCTGGCAAAATCCTGGCCAAGTTCTCAATTGTTTAATCAATCATCTAGAACAGGACCTACTATCTAAAACACAATGTTGCTTCAGAGCAGGAAGCGGAACTGCAGACATGATATTTGCAGCTATAAATGATCTTTGTTGATCTGATGAAGGCCTTCAACACTGTCAACAGAGAAGGTTTGTAGAAGATCAGGAGACTGTAGTTGTCCAGTTAAATTCACTAAGGTTGTCCAAAACATGAGGTGTGATAGCACATGTACTTAATATCACTTAATATTAACAATAAGAGGTCTTCCATATCACCAACAGCATCAATTAGGGCTGCATGCTAGCCCCAACACTCTATGGCATGATCTTTGCTGCGATGCTCAGCGTTGTCTTCGGAATGGATGAAAGGAGTAAAGTTTAGATACTGAACAGGTGATAATCTTTTTAATCTCAGGAGTTTAAAGTCGTCCACTAAGGTGAAGGAATCAGCTATCTTGAACCTGTTTGCTGATGACTGTGCCCTTGCCAGCACAGACAAAGTAAAGCAGACCTACATGGACAGGTTTTCTCATACACAAGAAACTGAGGTCCTGTTTCACCTCATCCCATTTTAAAGTGTGAGTCTTTGTTTATTTAAGAGCAGGTGTTAAAGAGGAAAAGCAAACTTGGTCCCAAAATGTCAATACTAAAATGGCGTGTTATGTTGTGGGTTAAAAGGTTTCGATCTTGCTACAATCTGGTTGTCGTCTGCAACTTGCTTCCCGTTTTGAAAATAACCGGACAGGCGAGCCAGTCAGCGAACGCGGTTCCCTAGTGTCGATAACCAATTGCGTGCATAGTCTCTAACGGCTGCGCGTGCCTCCTCGCTTTCACGCGAACGAGGCTCCCAGCAATAAAGGACAGGTAGCGTCTGCTATTAAGACTTCGCTCGGATCTGGTCTGTTGGTGGTATGTATGTGTGTCCGTGATATCGGAGTTTCGTCAGCGATGTGATGCAGTCAGTCTAAAATGTTAAACCCTCGCGGTGGTCTCGTTAAAGGCCAGCTCTCACAGACTTGTGGGTCCGCAGGTAGTAACATGGTGTCGTTCTTTGCTTGGCGGGGCGCAAGTCTTGCCGCAAAACTGTGAAGCGAGCTAGCGTTCGCTTCAATTCGCATTTTCGCGGGACGTCGGGATCCGCTCTGCACAGGCGCTGTCTCCCTACCAAGCATTGTCGGTCAGTCTCGTCCATGACAGCTATCTGGTTGATCCTGCCAGTAGTCAAATGCTTGTCTCAAAGATTAAGCCATGCATGTCTAAGTTCACACTGTCTCACGGTGAAACCCGCGAATAGCTCATTAAATCAGTCGAGGTTCAATTCAAAAGGCTCATGAGGTCATGGTGGTAACATGAGCCAGGGTTACAGGGCGCTAGCCAAGACCCTGCCCCCAACCTCCACGCGGTGACCCTGGAAACAGACTCTGGCTTCAGTCTGGCTAAGAGGGCAGGCATCGGGAGAAAACTACTGAGTAGTGGTAGCAGTGCAATTACGGAAATAATAAAGATACATACAAAGAAAATGCACAAATCTCTGACCGATGTCCAGCGAGATATTGCCCAAGTCCTGAGCGCAAGAAGCAGCACGAAGCGTCTCTGACATGGATGAGAGGTGCATCCAGTGACCAAACGTATGCCACGTAGGAGTGAGCTGAAGCCCTGAGGAGGGCAAACATTGCCAGCCCGTCGGCAGAATAAAGAAACAGGACGTAATGAATAAAAATCTGCCCTCGGCGATGCAGAGAAGATTCGCTGACCCGCATCAGTAGCCTGGTGCAACCAGGTACTGGCAAGGTTTGCGGAGCGCAAAGAACAAGTTGCGTTCAGTGCATAGCGAAACTACCGCCTGGGAAAACCGTGCAAGGTACTGTGCGTTAAAAATTAACATCCCCGGAAGAACTGGGTTGGTGATGCCTAACAGAACTGCCAGCCTTGGGCAGCGGCAAGGTTCGATTGCAGTCGTAACTAACATCCCGGAACAACTGGGGCGGTGATGGCGGCGACGCAAAATCCTCAGTTCGCTGATAAGTGCCGCTGAAACGACCCTCTACATTGTTTGTACGCCCATGCCAGTGCTTCGAGGTTAATTGCAAGTCCCACGTACCAATGCTGCGTCTAGAAAAGGCTGAAATGTTCCTTCTCGGATCAAACTCAAAATGCGTAAAGCAAGGCCGACAATGCCCGGATCAGACAGGAAGTTCGGTCTGAACATTGGAAGGCGATCTTTACACTGTGTTTATCGGTAAGGCGCCGTCGGGATAAGCACAAGCCCAGTATTTCTCAGTCAGAGCGGGCATAAACAGCGTAACTCACTGTCCCGGCGTAGATCACAGAAGCCCAAAAATCGGCAAAGCTGATCGAACCCTAGGGAAAGCTCACCTAGTAAATCAAAAGCTGGCTGAAATGACCCACCGAGGATAAGCAACTGAGCTCAAATAGAGTGCTGAAGGCTGGTGCACGTACATCACGTTCTGATGTTTGGCTGTTTATATATCACAATGAGAATGATTAAAACAGGCCTAGAGCGATCGAAAGAGGAGGAGAGGAGGATCTTGCTACAAAACACAATGCATGACATTTTTTAGAGCTAAAGTGATGAAAAATGATTTTGAATAAATAGTTACCATGATTGGCTTCTTGTAACATGCACAAATTCATCACTAAAAAAATTTGTTCATTAATATTTTTTCTATAAATGGCAGCTTTATTGCAATTACTTGCAACAGTACCGTCTGAGATTATTTGTCATCATCGCTTGCGATGGACGCTAATATTACTTGATCCTAAGCATTTCATTTGTGCTCTTCCCATAGGTTTCATGCAAGAGAAATGTGGATACTTTCATATTCCTTTGTACAAATAAATGGCTGTGCTAGATTTTCATGCAAGTAAAGGACTTTAAAGGATTTTAAATATGAAAATCACATTTTAGAAGAATTTTTACATTCTCTTCGAAATAATTGAAATCTGGGTAACTGTTTCAGAGATGCATGGCAGGGGCACATACCGCCATATGTCCCAGAGTTCTATGATGGTTGGCAACCTGCTGCTGCTGTTCTTGATGAGCTAGCATCACGGACAGAGTCATGTCTAACCTGCAATAATGGCTGCCTTTGTCTATGATTGAACCAGCCAGAACACTGCCTATGATTGAGGACAAGCCAAGAGGATATGTATGTAATTGTTTTTAATATATAACCTTACACAGGTAATATTTAAAGTAAGTTTCCTTTTACAGAATTTGTGTCATAAAGTTGTAGCATATATAGTAGCATGTAATGCTGGAGAGAGAAGTGAGAAGTAGGGATATAGAAATAGAATAACAGGAAGCAACAAGACTGGACCAGAAATCACAAGATTGTGAAAATGATATATGAGGGAAAAGTAAAAAGATTGCGACAGTGAAATGATTTGCACAGTGAAATGTTATGATGGTAAGAAGTAACAAGGTTGAGACAGTTAAATGTCATGAATGAAGGAGTAATCAAGATTGAAGTAATGAAATTTCATTGCACATGCACAGATCAGATAACAACACTCAAAAATGCAATCAAGCAAATATTGGACAGTTTATGTAAAAAAAAATTTGAAACTTGGAAAGACATTCAGCAGTACAGTGATATTGAAAATATTAAGACATAAAATACCAGAGGAATTCATTGCAATTTTGCCAGAATTTTTGCAGTGGCCTTGTGAGGTAATCGATAAGATTGATTAAAAACAACTGACCAATATAACCAGATAAGCACTTGACTGGAACTCACACTGGAAGTGAGTAGTGGGGAGACCAAAATCTACCTAGCAAAGAACTGTAGCAGAGGAAGTCAGGTAAGGAGAACTGAAAAAAGCCAAAATAGAATTTGGTGTAGAGTGCGGCTGCCATCCTATGTTTCACTGGAAGTGACAGTGGTAGTAGTAGCTGTCATTCCAGCTCTAAGTACACCCAGTTTACATTTGGTATCAAACTTAGCCTGTATCTAACTTAGCTTGTAATCTGAAATCTGCACTGAAGTTTCATTGTAAGTGATTTAATGCATGTCAAAGGCCCGCAACCTTAAGTGCGCCTACTAGTTTTCCCGTTCATAAACTATTTTGTGCAGTAGGGTGGACATATATACATGATCTACGATATATTTTAATTGTGTAAATGGTCCTTATTAGTTTGTGATATTTTATCACAGTGATTTGTTTATTATTATCAATTTCAGAATGCATTACGACCATGGATTTTCCTGATGAGGACAGACCTTTAATTGATAGATATCATCGTCCAGATGACTTTGAAAGGTTTGAATCAAACCATCGAGGTTATGAGCCCAAATCTCATGGGCTAGAACGTTTTGCTTTCTAGAGGATTCACACCTGTATTGTGCACTCCACATCCAGAGGATATGAGCCTCATACCTCTGGGAGATATGAACCTCCTCGAGGATATGAGGCTCACTCCAATGAGAGGTCGCTCTCTTATTCTGGAATGGGCAGTCCATATCCTTCTGAGTTTGTTGAGGCACATCATGTAGAAAGGTGACCGCACTTTAACACACTTGTGTGGGTTTATCTCTATTATAATTGACTTCCCATGTAAGAATACCGATTTGGTTAATTGATGAGATAATTGACTTCAACGTCAGATATTAATAATAGCCATTGATATATTAATACTAATTGATATTAAAAAAATATGTTCAGACCTCTTCTTAATTGTAGGACATAATTTAGGTATGTTTAAATTTTTGTAAAATTTTCAATCTTATTTCTAAATATTATTTTTAAATCAATTAGCTGAAGAATATACTACAACCTTTTTTAAAAATTTGAAAATGATACATCAGTACCAAGGCCTGGCATCTTTTCTTCATTATCTCTGTTAAATTCATCTGTAGTTATCATACTTTTGTTTCTTTCTCCTTCATTTTATGTTCTTTCTCCTTCATTTGTGAGTTTCAATTTGGTTGTCTAATCTTGAAATAGGTTGAAATAGTCGAACGTTGCTGTGTATGTTTTGTATTTTGTAAAACTACAGTACTTTGTTTTTACTGTTTCCATTGCTACATAGTTTTACTGCAGTCGAAAAACTACATCGAAAATGGATTGATTACAGTCACTTGTTTAACTCCATTTTGGTTTTGTTTGCAATTGTATATCATTCTTATTTTACAACCTGTTTTTAATATGGGAAATTTATATATCGTTAGTTAGTTAGTTAGTTTGTTCCTTTCGTGCTAAAGGCGCACATATGTCAGAGGTTTTAGATTTCCATGGGATGCGGTTGTGCTAGCAGTTGAAGATCTCATATGTTTTTACATCCCAATAGTTTACTTTTTTTTGTAGGATTGTTCTTCAAAGAGTGGTCTTAGTCTTCCACATTTTCTTTTCCCAACTGGTGATAACACCACGTAATTGATATATAGAGCAAACCATTCTGTAGAAATGCAAGAACTTGTCCATATATTTTTCCCTACTTTTGGAATGTATGTATCCTTAAGGTAGTTTCATTTACTCATTTAATGATGTGAAATCATCAGTCTTTAGAGAACAAGATACAACAGAAGGAATATCTGCATGCTCTTGTTATATTTGTCTGTAGAATCTTCTTCTCCTTCTATGTTCAACTTTGCTGTCGACTACTCCGGTATGTGTCATAAACAGGCGGTACACTTGAGGTCTTCACGGTTCCTATAGTTTGTCTTGTAGTGTTGTTTCTGTTGGCCCAGATCTCCCAAACTCTCACTACTCAGACTAGGGCAGTCTTGCAGGATGTGCTCTGGGGACTGCTTTGGTGCTCCACAGGTGCAGGCCCCCGAGTCCCTGAGACCCATTCTGTGGAGGTGTGCTCTGAGACTGCAATGTCCTGTTCTAAGTCTGAAGATTGTGGTCTGTGCTTTTCTGTTTAGTGTATTTATACTGTCGTGCTCTGGCCTGTATCCTCCATTTGTTTTCCTCCAGATCATTTTCCTGGATTGTTTCAGGAGAGTCTTTGCTTCTGTAAAACTTTGTGTTGGGTGGTGTTGTGTTAGGCTCCCCCCGCCTTTGCAGTTTGTCAGCCTTTTGGTTTCCTGGTATGCCACAGTGAGCTGGTATCCACTGTAAGACCAGTTCGGATGTTTTTGACAACAAGCTGATATTTTGCCGTATGTCCTGAATGAGCTTGTCTTGTCTGGGACTTGAGATAGCCTGGAGAACAGATTTTGAATGCTAAAGACTGCAATATTTTTGCTGACACTTGCTGGTCGTTGAGAATCTGTATGACTAAAAGAAGGCTGTTCCTCTGTCTAAAGTTGGTGCATGTTTCTGTCCCAGAAGTGTGCTTTTTGTGTTTCCTTGAGGTGAGTGATGAGTTTCCCGCTGCCTCCCTTTCTGGTAGCATCTGAGTTGAGCCATCTGTGAAACAGTGTCCATGTGCTGGTGGGATATTGCTCTGTAGCATTTGGGGTGAAATGGCTCTTTCTCTGTCTTTGTTTTTTTTGGAGTTATTCCTGGACTTCTAGGTTTTAAGGTTTTGAGATGTCCATGGCTCTGGTATTATGGGTTCCATTTCTGGGTCAGTTTCTAGGATGTCTGTAGTGTTGCATATGAAATTCTCTGGCCAGATGGTTGGGACTTTTCCTTGAAAGTCTGTTTTTTGTTTTCTCTTGGAATTTTGTGTGTAGAGGGTGTTCTTTTACCCGTTTTAGTTTTTCAAACTGGTGAGTTTTAAATTTTCTGGGGAGTTCTAGAGGCTCTATGTCTGGGTTTTTCCATTTCTACTATAGGACTGCTTTCATTGCTCCCAGAGTTATTCTTAGGCCCATGTTTTGTACCTTGTCTAGTTTGTGTGTGTTTGTTTTGCTGCTGTTGCCCAAAGAGTGGGCCATATTCCATGATGGGTCTGACTGCTCCTGTAGACCTGCTTTAATATTTTTGAATTTCCCCAGGACGTGCCAGCTAGTTTCTTTCATCACAGCAAGTCTTTGTATGGCTTTTCTTTTTAATTTGTCTATGTTGTTTGGCTTCCAGGTAAGTCTGTGTCAGGGGATTCCAAGGAAGTGGTGTATCTGTTTGGGGATTGTTTGTTTCAAATTGATGGATACTTTTCCTTGTGTGGAGAGGGAAAAACAGTTGCTGTGGTTTTTGTGTGAGTTAATTTTTAGGGGCCCCGCTTTTGTCAGTTCTCCATTTTTCCACTGTTTTGTAGTAAATATGATGTTTTTAGTGTGTTCTGCAGCTGTCCAGTTAAAGTCATCTGTGTAGGCTGTTTGAGACCTTCTGGGGCAGCATTGGTGATGTCATTTGTATATTAGGAATAACGTTGGTGCTATCACACTGCCCTTTGGAACCTTTCCCCTTTATTTTGCATCTTCTGAGGTGGGTTTTCTATTTTACTTGGCATGCTTTGGGGGAAAGGGGGTTTTGATCCCGGAGAACATGTTGTGGAGACTCGTTTTGGGGCTTTTAGCATTAGGCCATCGCATACCGTATCAAATGCCGGAGAGGTCAAAAATATGGCTGTTTACTTTTCTTTCCTGGAAAGGGGCAATGTCCTGGGTGATGTGCCAGTTGGTCCTCTGTGCTTCTGTTTTGCTGACCTGTCGGGGGGTGACAATGGTTTTTTTCTAGGTACCATGTCAGTCTCCTGTTTACTAGCCCCTCCATCAATTCCCTCCACAGCTGGGAAAGGCCCGATGGGTCTATAGCTCTTTGGGTCATTTTTGTCCTTTCCTGGTTTCAAGATGGGAGATTTTGCCCTTCCCGGTTGATGGAACTTGACCTGTTTTCCTGCTCTGGTTGAAATGCTGAGGGAAACCTTGCCAGAGGACCAAGGTGTTTAAGGAATTCATTGGTAATTCCATCCGCTCCAGGTGCCTTTTTCTCCTTTAGCTTTTTTATTTGGTCTTCTAGCTCCTGCAGGGTAAACATAGCTGTCATGCTGTCTGTTGGGATTGTGGAGTCAAGACTATTCAACAGTTGCTTTGACTGGTTTTTAACTTCCTCTTTTCTAGCCTGTTGAATTTGGACTTGACTTTCCAATTGATAGGTTCTAGCTAATAGGTCTGCTGCTGCTCTGCCGGTGACAAATCCTGTGTCTGTGTAGCACAGTTTTGGTCCGTTCTGTCCTGTCACCGTTTAGGGTTTTTGTGAGGTTCCATAGTTTTTAGTGTCTTTCTCTAGATTTAAGGAGGCAGTTTTTTCATGCCAGCTGTCTCTCATGCTTTTCTTCTTTTCTTTGGTAAATATAGCCTTTGTCTTGTTGTGTAGGGTAACATTTTCGTCTGTGGGGTCTGCTTCCATGTTTTCTCTTGTAGAATAAATTAGGCACAATACTATTTATCTTTGACATTTTCTGCTTCTAGATCTAGATTATCGATTATTCTTCTTTGTTCGTCATGGAAATGGTGTTTATCATGTATGTATTTTACATCGAGATTCTGAAATGTTCATCTTTTACCCTCACCTGTCCACTTTCAGCACTGCAGTTTTGGGACTGGGTTTGCCTCCTCTTGATTACCTACTCACTTATCCAGATTGCAGAGATGCAGTCTGTGACCAGTTCATCTTTTATAAGTGTAGTAAGATCTTGTATAGCTAGTTCTCTGTCTTGTCATCTAATTCACTTCATCTTAGGACCCTTTGTTATTCTATATGTTCAGGATTGTCACATTTCATCTTAGGGCCCTTTGTTATTCTATATGTTCAGAATTGTCACATTTCATCTTAGAGCCCTTTGTTCTTCTATATGTTCAGGATTGTCACACTTCATCTTTGACCATTTCCAGGAACATTCATTTAAGTGTGATAATTTCAGCCTATATTTTCTGTCCATTTCTGAGCCGAAATGGAATTGTTTAATTCACGTAGAAGCTAATGGATTCTGTCAAGACTATTTTCTACTTACAGAATACTTTTATCTAGCAAATTTTGTCCCTGAATTGCCAGTATTTGATATAGACAGTAAAACTGAAAAAAAGGAAAGTTGCCACTATGATTAGATAATCCATTTTTTATTGTTCATACACGAAAGTTAACTCTGAAATCAGTTTTCTTTCTGGCCAGGGATTATCTTTCTTGAAAACAATTGATTTGAAAGTGTTTATTCAAGTTAACAGCCACAGGGTTTGTTGTATTAAATACAGATGGTTGCCATGGTAGCAAAGATGAGATTACCCACACATTTCACATACTGCAGATTATTACTCTAGTAACAATTTTTCTTAAGTCTTGACGCATATGAATAAATTAAACAAATATTGAATGCAGAAGCAGTTTTTTTATTTTGTGTGCCCAACATAGGGTGTAATGCAATATAAATTGAATACCGTGGTCTACACACAAGTTATGCAGTTAAACAAAATACATCATCAGACAGTTCACATTTTTCACCATTTTATTTCAAGGGAGATTTCATTGGAATGATTTGTGAAAACTTTAGTATAGCATGTTCAAATTCAGTTGCTATTTCTGTGAGAGGTGTCTTCCTTACCATTTGGCTCTTCCTTACCATTTGGCTATCTCCAGCCTGACTGCAAGGTCTCTCTTGCCTTCTTATAAGATCTATGTCTCTCTTAGTATGATCTTTTGCTCTTATACCTGTCTGACCCAACTTCTCTGACCACCCTACCTTTCAATGTCTGGCCACACTACATGCCTGTCTGACCTATTACCTGTCTGATGTCCTATCCTTTTACTGGGTGGTACCCTTTAGATAACTGGTTCTTACCTGTCTGACCCCTACTTGCATTGGTTTCTACCTTCCTAACCTTTACAGTTCTGAAGAATATTTAGCCCTATTCTTTTACCTGTCTAATTCTCCCCACCCCCAATCCTTTTACTTATTCTCCCCCCTCTTCTATTTATCTAGCCTGCTACCTGTCTGGTTCCTTAATCTTCTATCTGTCTCTTTTTCTACCCATCTAGATATCTGGCTCCCTGAATTTCATTCTGTCAGCTTCCTATTTTCTCTGTGTCTGACCCTCTAAACTACATGTTTAGCTCCCTACACTTTTAATCATCTGACTGCCTACACTTCTACCTGTCTGGTTCACAACCCTACTACCTGTTTGACACCCTAACCTTTATGTTCTTACCTTACTCTGCATATATGTATATATATGTGTATATATATATATATAGCAGAGGAGGTTAACATCTTCAAAAAGATCTTTTCAAATGTAAAACCACACACAAATGAATACACATTGAATCAATAAATCCATCAAAACGAATATGCTCTACATTTTTTTTAAACTGCATCACTTTTGTTATAAATTTATTTTTATTGTGCATTGTTATTTGAGGAATTTAGTTTAATTTTTAACTATATTTTAACTATAACAATTTGAACATTTAAATTTTAAAGACAACATGAAAAATTGCTGTTTTTCATTATTTGTTTGGTTTCAGTTTGCCTGTGCTTGAATTCATGCTACAATAACTGCTTATTTTTAATATATGATAGCACCAAATTACACACTGCAGGAGAAATAGCTCAATGCCTTCTTTGCTTATTTATTCATATTAGAAAGTGCATTTCAATCTGCCTTTTTAAAAATATGTATGTATATATTTAAACTCAAGAACTTCTTTATGCTGCCAATGGTAACTTTCTTTAATGTTTTTATTTTTTCTATGTGTATTTTTTATATTGTTTGCTATATTGTTGTTTGATTGAATGATTGATAGGACCATCATCATTGCACTTTGTTGAGTAACTGCGAAGTGTACTGCGATCTCTTTCTTACACAGGAAGGTCTCAGTGGCAGTACACAAACTCCATAGCACCCACGCAACGGTCCCAATGTAATTTAGAAGATAAAAATATGTTGTAAGAATTTTATTTTTTTATTTTTCCAATGAATTTTGCCTGGGCAGCAGCCTACCAACATGCTCTTCTCGATTTTGAACTGCCAAGGGCTCTTTTACGTGCTCAACTTGGAACATGGGGCCTACGTTTTATCATTCATCTCCGATAAGATTAGGAACTCGATCTCACCTACACTGAGATTTGTGAAAGTGTAGTGGTTAGTGCACTTACTTCATAGGCAAGTTGTCCAAGGATCAATTCCACAGTGAGAGTGAAAAATATTTTAGCCGTAATGGCTCTCAGGTCAACCCAGCCACAATTAGATGCCAGAGAAACACTGGGATGTAAAGACAGCCATCGTGATGCTGACCATATCCCTGTAATGTGCCGTTGGGTCAAAGAAAAATACTGACATGACACTTATTCCCCAATATACTATATGACAAGTCACAGTAGCACAGACATTAGGGAATTTACTTCCTAGAGAGGGGATCTTAGTTTGATCCCCAGTTGGGAGTCAAATTTTTTTGACCATAAATGGCCGAGTTGGGTACCCGAGAAACGCTGGGAAGTAATGGTGACCTGTGTGATGTTGAATCATGACCTATTGTGTGCCGCTAGTCAAAGAAAAGATGGGTGTAAACCGTAGTCCTTAATAAACCGTAGGTATGAAAATGAGTTCATTTAACGTTATATTACTACTTGGATGTACATTGTAGTTGCACTTTAGTCATAGTAAACTCACTCTTGTATGATCAGTAGGCAACTTTTATTACTAATATCACAAATGTGCTTGATTGCTTCTACATTTATATGGTCATTTAGAGAGTTAATGTAGCTCTGAGCCTTGTCACTGCTTTTTCTAAATTTTGTATGTATGCACTATTACTCTTGTTTAAATACTTATATTTACTTAGAATACCTGAAAACTAATATTTATATTCATTTCAATCATATACTGAAAAATAATTCAGTTTTGTTAATTATTTGTGAAATTTTATTACATAGCTATAAGGTGGATGGCCCGCCTGCCCAGCGTGTTCAGTAGTGGCGTGGATTGCGGGTGACTAGCCCTCTGTGAGTGCAGATTCAATTCCGCGGGCTGGCAGAAAAGACACAGGTTCCCCAGATTCACGGTGTTCGTGGCACCGAACCGAAGGGTTCGATGTCCATGGCACCTAGCAGAGCTGAAAGCTCAAGTGCTTCGGGATCGGGAAAAAAATAAAATAAAAATAAAGTGGACATAAATTAATGATAAACATTAAAGAAGCAAATTAATTACATCATTATTAATTTCATGAAAGCTTACTGTGCAAGTTTTATATTATTCTTAATTTTGTATGGAATATAATTTATTATTTAAATGTAATCTGAATTAAATGACAATCGAGCTACAAGAATCATTAGCTTACATCCCTTTCTTCTGAAAAAGAACAGAGCACCTATAGTTTTGCCTTAATGGCAGTGAAATTACTTTAGCTAAACAATAAACAATCTTAATTGATTGAAAATATTTTTTCCCCAAGTTACTTTAGCAGCACTTAGATATTTTTCTGATAATTGTGTTTCTTAAGAAATATGTTGCCACTTCTGCAGGAATTTCTTAGTTTGCTGGAAGTCTTTATAGTCATACCACTTTATACAGTCCTGTAGTGATAGTTTCTGTAACAATTCTAATAGTGATATGGACTTGTATAGGTAAAACATGATTAGAGAAAATGTAAGATAGAGTAACGGTTTGTTTTAAGCAAGATGAAGTGCTTGGGTATATGATTTCTTTTCCTTGTGTTACATTTCACAGAAATACTCATACTGAGATCCCAAATGCAGTAGACAGGAATCGTCTGCCTTCAGGAGTGTCACGACAAGAGGAGAACAATGCTTTCTTTGAGGAGCTTCGACGTTTAGATGTCGTGTAAGTTGTGAAGAGTGTTATCATGGACTGACTGCTTGATGTACATTCTCTCCTCTCTCTATTTTCCTCTCTCTGTGTCTCTCTGTCTGTGTGCCTGTCTGTCTCATAAAATTCAGGTGATGAGTTCTTTGTTCACTGGGAGGATATAACTATTTGTTTTCTTAGTAATCTCTATATGTGTACCCTTTTTCTTTCTGCTCCAATATGCTCCTGTTTATTATTTCTATTCTCTTTTTCAATTCTATCTTGTCCTCTTTAGCATGTAGATTTTCTGTTCTTTTATTTCATTATCTCTTCCTATATGTCAATGTTACCTGCTCTCCTTTCCCTAGTTTTATCATTTTCATACAATTTCTAAAAGGAAACTTTACTCTAAACAAAATAAATAAACTTAAAAATATGTTAAAGGCATTACATTTCAAGCAGACTCAGCATCTTCAATATTCTGTGCATCATTTCCTTTAAAAATACAAAACATCGACACTTGCAGTATATTTTCTACTTTCTTTCCTATTATGATCTTTATTTTCTTTATCTTTTCTAGTCTCTGCTCTTTCTCCATCTTTTAGTTCTTACCCATTTTATCCTTCCTTTGTTTACTCTTCCTTTGTGTTTCTTTTCTTAATGTATCCCTTTATCTTTTATTAACCATTCACTCACTCACTATGACATCTTAATTTGTGCACTTTTAATTAACAAAGAATCTGTATATTAAGATCATTTTTATTATTTGGAATTATCGGAACAGAATTTATGAAGCTGCGCATGATAGAATTGGCAAGAACTCAAAGGAACTGACAGTGCAGAAAGGAGATATTTTGCAGGTAGACAGAATTGTCTTTGTCATAATGTGCAGATCATTGAAATTTATATACCACACAGTCAATTGCAAGCATTGTTGCCAACTGTTATTGTGAAAAAAGAACGATATAAAAGTTATTGTTGGCATTTGTAGTCCCATAACTGTAAGCAAAACTTTTATCAACACAGGAAAGTGTTTGTATATATATATCACTTGTCCATCAGTTATGTTCACACTTTTCGTGTATATAGTGGGGATCTGTGACTTTAGGGGTCATTCTAGCATTGAGATTTGACTCGCTTCTTGGTTCATAGATCCTAGGTTCGTTTTATCCTTGAGACGATTCTGAACAAAATTCTTGCATTGATCCCTGATTGCAGGTCAAATGTCTAGTCCTATCAAAGACAAACATTAAACTTGGGTGTACCTTGTGTATATTATGCAGCTAAAACAGAATCCAAAACAGTTTGAAAAATTAATCAAAGTACACTAAGAAGCCTTTGTCCAAGTAAACAAATTATGAATAAAATTTGTACAAAATTCACCTTCTTCTTTTGTCGTCACACTGCTACCGGGTTGTTGCCCAGTGTCGTCGTGGTTTTCTGTTTTTGTCTTGCACTGTTCTGGTGTCTTGTGTGATTGTTATCTTTGCTCTTTCACAGGATTCTGCTACGCCATCTAACCATCTTTTCCGTGGTTTTCCTCTTTCCTGATGTTCTGTTGTAGAAGACTTCTGTATACTGTGGAGTTTGGATGCATTCTTATTAATGGCCAAACTACTTCATTCTTTGTTTCTCTACGTAATTCAAGCACGGTTTTGTGCCAACTATCTTTCTTATGCTGATGTTAGTGATTCTGTCTTTTCTTGTGTTGTTAGTAACTTTTCGCAGGCAACACATTTCACATGTAGTTATTTTTTGTGACAAGGCTTTGCTCAATTCACCATCACCCATCAAAAAAGTTAATTGGGGACATGGTAGACTGGTATTATGTAGCCTGTGCACTAAGATCTTTTTTGTGTGAGAGACACACAGATCACAAGAAGTTTTGTTACTATGTACAATTAATTATTGATGATGCACAATAGGAACGAGAGTGAAAACTTATAATTCCTGGGGTTCGAAGAAGAAGAAGAAGAAACTCTATCAGCTATTGTCATGCCTTTGAACATGAATAATAGTTTATTTATGCTGTAAAGAACTGCAGAAGCTTGCTCAGTTTCAGTTTGGAATATCTTCATTGCACTCCGATCTCCGCAATATCTCCAACAGCGTCCAGTGACTAACCGTACTAGTTCGATTTTGATTGATGAGCCTACTCACGTATCTGTTATGCTGTTCTTTTCTTGCTACTCCAATCTTCAAACTCAGCTCCTGCAATCTAGTGGTTGACGTGGATTGGTTTAAATGAAAATCTTCTTTGCGGCCACACTCTATGAGGGCGTTCAAAATATCAGCTCTATCCATTGGCTGGCCCTCTGATATGGTGGCAGAGCTAGCCAGCCTGTCTGCTCTCTCATTGCCAACGACACCCATGTGCCCCGGAACGAAGATAAGTGTGATTCTGCAAATTGTTGACGTTTGTAGTGATTCAGTCCATTGCCTGCGCACTGAACCAGCCTCTACCTTGCGGATCATACTCAATGAATCACTCAGAATGCATGCATGAGCATAGTTTTGTGACTCCAGCCAACGTAAAGCATTAGTCACCGCCGGTAACTCCATTGTCATGCTGCTTATTGTCATACGAAATGCACCACTGGCCTCATGGACCATTCTGCCACATGAGCTTGTAGAGAAGGCCCATGCTTACTTTTCGTGACTAACTACCGATCCATCCGTGTAAATCACAACGGCACCTTCATTGCAGTTTTCATCAATGATAACCTTAACGTCTGCATCCAGCACCACGGGATTCCTCTCTTTGCAACTTTTGTCAAATTTAATGATGGTGAAAAAGTGTTCCCGTATATTGAAGGCATCGGTATCCATTCTTCCCCATATTTGATATTTGTGAGCCCGCATACCAGTTGAACAGTGTCTGCAGCACGGCCAACCCACAACTTGCCCCGCTTTAATCGATTTCCTCCGCTGGATGTCACAAGAAACACTCTACTAGATACAAATGAGAAATACATCTTAGTTATTCATTCAGGGACAGTCCATTATTCCTGTTAGGATATTTGTTTTGTTCTGTTTCCTAACATTTTGCTTCATGGTGTCATCATTTTTATTTTGTTCACCTTTATCCAGTCCTTTGGTGGTCTCTGTGGCTGATTGATTAAACCGTTTGCCTTGATTTCCAAAGATTGTGGGTTTGACTGTGTCGTTCTGTTCATGGGTGCATTTTTTCCAGAGACCCCTAGGATTGTTGTCGGAACTATGGATTTTGTGCTTTGTTCAATACTCTCGACAGGTGGCATGCCATTTCTAAGGAGAGGGACCAAGCTTAATGGAAAAACCTGGTGCAGTGAAGTCAATCCTTTGTCTTTATACTCTTTTATTTAGTCCTTGCTATCTGTTACCATATTTCCTACAGTATCACTATCATTTATTGAAACATTCCACACTAACTAGGTCTTGGACAATAGCAAGAACTGGTGGAAACTTCGCAATTGCAAGGACCAAGTTGGATTTGCACCATACACAATACTGAAACCCATGAAATCAGAGGTGAGAGAAATAACAGTTTAAGAAATTATATATTTAATTTCTACATTTTTCGTGTAACCAAAAACAGCTTCATTTTACATATTTAATATTTGCCTTAAAATGTATTTTTTGCTGATTAATTTTGTGGTGCATTTTTTTAAGTTGTGGATAATTGGAGTGAATCTTGTTAAAGAATAATTAAATTGTGTCATTACTTGTCTATTCTTAACATTTAATCCTGGTGAATTGTTATTAAAATGCTTTGTTTTAAAATTGAATTTTCCCTACCAGTTAGTATTGGGAAAATTGACCGACGGTCATTTTAGCTAAGATCAAAATGTAGTGCCCACTTCTGCTTTGCGATCGCTATTTTGATGATTATACCGTTAGACGCATTCTTATGATGAAGTCGATTGTTGTCTGGAGCTCATATCTGGTGCGATGTAGTTTTGAATGTAGTGTTGTGTTGTAGGGTCAGCATTCCTTTCTAGGGAGGACATACAGGGGACAGTCTTGCAGGACATGTTCTGTGGTTTGTTCAGCGGTGCCACAGGGGCACAGAGGGGATGGGGACAATCGTAGCTTGTGTAGGTGTTTGTTCAGTCTGTTATGACCTATCCTGAGTCGGAAGATGATAGTCTGTCCTTATCTGTCAAGTGTGTGGTAGTCATCATTGGATTGTTTAGGTTCTTTTCTAATGTCCATGATAGCTCTTTTTTCAAAGTATGTGATTTCATTATCTATTTGTTCGCATTCTGCTCCCTTTTTAGCAAGTTTGTCTGCCTTCTCGTTACCTGGCAGCCCACAGTGTGATGGTACCCACTGAAGTGTAACTCTTCTGTTGGTAGAGATCTTCCTGAGCTCTTTTCTCAGAGATAGTGCCCACTTGATCACTGCCAAATGGTGATAGCCTTCATAGATCCAATAGACAACTAAATTATACAAATTCCTAGCAGCTCTCATTGGAAAGAATGATACTTGTTTTTACACATTTCAAACATACCTGGGTTCTCCGGCTGTGGCACTACGGGGTAAGAGCCCAATACAAAAATATATGTATATATATATCCATCATAAGCAATAACAGCTACACTTTATGTTGTGACACCTGTTCAAAGGTGACCTTAATATTCTAGCACAGGAATGTCTATGACATGTGTCATACACAATATCTCAGCTGATAAAGGCATACTAATTCTAATTCCTCTTGAGGAGTTCTATGTAATAGCTAGGATGAGAGTGAAGATAATACAGCCAAAACTAACAAGGAGTTATCTTTACTTTTACATAATTCAAGTTACATATTGAATTTATATGTACAGTATTTTCATGGTTAGAACTATATTACTGTAATTGTTTCAAGTTATGTAGGTGTAATTGTTTCAAGTTATGTAAGTTAATTGTTTCAAGGGTGTAATTGTTTCAAGTTATGTAGATGTAAATGTTTAAAGAGTTAAATAGGTGTAATTGTTTCAAGTTATGTAGGTGTAATTATTTCAAGTTATGTAGGTGTAATTATTTCAAGTTATGTAGGTGTAACTATTTCAAGTTATGTAGATGTAATTGCTTAAAGAGTTATATAGGTGTAATTGCTTAAAGAGTTATATAGGTGTAATTGTTTCAAGTTATGTAAGTTAATTGTTTCAAGAGATATGTAGATGTAATTGTTTCAAATTCTGTAAATTTAATTGTTTCAAGAGTTATTACATGTAATTGTTGAAAGTTATTTAAGTGAAATTGTCTTAGTATGTAGCTGTGATTTCTTGAGTATATCAAATGTCAGAATACAAACTCATTGAACCATATTCATTACTTCACCTAGATTTATTACTACTGTTATCAGTCTAGTTTTGTCATCATTTACTGTAGCTATCAGTCTAGTTGTATCGTCAATGTTAAAGTGAAAAATCACATCAAACTGCTTGAACTATTGTCCTAAAATACATTTTAATACATGCTTTATGATACTTGTGTGTAACTATTTTTAGATGTGGGTGTTAAATTTCTTGTGCTCTATAGATATATTTTTGTTCTAAGCTTTTTTTTTCTCTTTTGAGTGGCTTATTCATACTTCTAATCACATTTATTTTGTTACTGCCTATCCAATGCTTCTTGTTCCTGGTTGAACGAACATAAGGATGTAACTGTAATTTTCACTGGGGTTTTTTTTAAACTACACATACGACAAAAATATCATGCTACAACATGTACATGAAGTAAAGCAGGATTATTTGACGGGTATAAGAAGTGGGTGTTATAGTGTTTCATATTTATAGTATCCACTATGTCACGATTTCTTGACATCAACATTACCTCGCGTGCTTGGAAGACCCTTCGTTCTGTAGTATTTTTGTTTTTCCAAATTCAGTTTAGTTCAACATTAAAGTATAAACATATGGATAATGTTATCTCACATTTTCATTATAAGAAACATTTAAAGATGTTTATCATTTTGATGTGGAACGTCTGGCCATAGGGATTAGAGCTCGGACTCCATTCGGGAGACCCGAGTTTAATCCTCGTGCGCAAAGTTTTTTTCTTGACTCTAAGAGACTTACAAGGAACAGGATATAATATAGAGACGTGATCAGATGGCTTGAATATTAGTCTTTGAACTATCTAACCTTGTCATGATGAAGATTTAACTCTTTCCACGTCAATTGCTGCACACTGCGCCACAGCGTATTCCGTTTTTTTTTGTTTTGTTTTTTTCGATCCAGAAGCACTTGAGCTTTTCAGCTCTTGGCTCGGTGCCATGGACATCGTAACCCTTCGGTTCGGTGCCACGAACACCGTGAATCTGGGGAATCTGTGGCTTTTCTGCCTGCCCACGGAATTGAACCCGTACACACAGAGGGCTAGTCACCCACAGTCCAACACGCTACGAACACGCTGGGCACGCAGGCACGCGTATTCCGTTAAACACCATTCATCGTACACTGTGACATTCGAGCTGCTTCCCTTTTACAAGTCTTTCTAGTTTTACTTCTACTATTTTATTACTACTACTTTTTAAAACCTTATTATTCTAATAGGTTGTCCAGTTTTCTTCAAAATAGTATATAATAAAATTATGTTTATTTATTGACACGTAATTTTTTTTTTTTAACCTCCCTTGAATTAACTATGTACAGCCGAGGAAATAACTGCGTATGGAAAGAGTTACGGTCACTTGTGCATGCAATGTACATGTTCATTTTTCTTAATTTCTAAAGTAAAATGAACTTCTTTACGAACTCAAACACACATTCTCAAGTTTGAGAAACGTGTTCTAGTATACTGCTCAACTGCTCCTCTGTTGAACAAAACAAGTTTTTCGTAGCAAGTGTGAATCAGTTACAAAGGCTTCTGAGATTTGTATTTACATTTTTTGACTAATCTTTGGACTTTTTTCTACAGAGTTATAACTGATCGATGCTGTTACTTAACTAGACATATATCTACACATATTTTAGGTAAATTTTTCCACTCAATATTTGTTCTAGCAGCACACTAATTCCTCCTTTACATTGTATTGATTCACTTCTAATATTTTATGTTGTAAGAACACTTTGTGGTAAGGGCACTGTTGTTGGAAAGACACTTGTTCAAAATGGACACTTTTGTTGTAAAAGCACTGTTGTAGAAACACTTTATTAATAGAAAGCGTTTGTTGTAAAGACACGCATGTAGAAGACACTTTGATTAATAGAAACTTTTGTTGTAAAAGACACTGCATGTAGAAGACACTGATTAATAGAAACATTTGTTGTAAAAGACACTGCATGTAGAAACACTTTAATTAATAGAAACATTTGTTGTAAAGACACTCATGTGAAACACTTTATTAATGAACATTTGTTGTAAAACTGCATGTAGAAACACTAATTAATGAAACATTGTTGTAAAGACAATGCATGTGAAGACACTGATTAATATAAACATTTGTTGTAAAAGACACTGCATGTAGAAACACTTTAATTAATAGAAACTTTTGTTGTAAAAGACACTTCATGTAGAAACACTTTAATTAATAGAAACTTTTGTTGTAAAAGACACTGCATGTAGAAACACTTTGATTAATGGAAACTTTTGTTGCAAAAGACACTGCATGTAGAAGATACTTTGAGTAATAGAAACTTTTGTTGTAAAAGACACTGCATGTAGAAGATACTTTGAGTAATAGAAACTTTTGTTGTAAAAGACACTGCATGTAGAAGACACTTTGATTAATAGAAACTTTTGTTATAAAAGACACTGCATGTAGAAGACACTGATTAATAGAAACTTTTGTTGCAAAAGACACTGCATGTAGAAGACACTGATTAATATAAACTTTTGTTGTAAAAGACACTGCATGTAGAAGACACTTTGATTAATAGAAACTTTATTTGTAAAAGAAAATTTTCTGTAAAATATACTTTTGCTGTAAAGTACACTTTTGTTGTAAGGACACTTTCTTTTTCTGATGCAGTCGAAAGTTATATAAAGATTTATTATTTATGCATGCAATGTATACTAGTACCCTTTCTGTTGTTTATTATATTTCTTTTGCTGTTTAGAAAGACAAAGCTTTACATTCTGTTGTAACTATTATAGTTATTTTAACTGGTATTTGTTATTGTAGCTAGGATGTGTATTTGTACATTATACTCTCACTCTTTCTCCTTGTATGTCTTCCCTCCTCTTTTTTTTTTTGGTCTGTCTCTCCCTTTCTTTTACTTCCTCTAAAACTTTTGTCCTCTCAACCTAAAATTATCCCCCCTTTCATCTCTTACTTCCTCATTCTGTTTTTCCCTCTTTCTTTCCCATCCTGCTTTTATTCTTTTGTTCTCTTCCTCTCCGGTTTTTCTCTAGTTCACTCTTTCATTTTTACCCCCCCCCTCCTCTCTCCACCCATAACTCTCCAGTCTCACTTTCTTTATCTCCCTTTTTCTTTCAACACATGATCCATGTCTAAATCCACATAATCCACATCTGCAAACACATAATCCATGTATGCAACTGCATAACCCATGTCTACAAACATAATCCATGTCTACAAACACATAATCCATGTATGCAACCACATAATCCATGTATGCAACCACATAATCCATGTATGCAACCACATAATCCATGTATGCAATTACATAATCCATATCTACATAAAGCACCAGCTTATTTTCTCTATAACTAACCATATCCTTTATTAACACATGTTGCAAAAAAAGGAAATCTTTCAATACGTTATACCTAGAACACATATCTTTGTAATCAAGTTTTGTTACCTTCTTGCAACAACAATCTTGTATTTATTTTATTTTGACAATATCCTATTTAATACTATGATAATTATAATTTCCTGCATTATTACTAACTTTCTGTAATTTGAAGTGCTTGTCTAATTATTTTTTCATAGATTTTGATGCTTTTGTTTTATTTTTGAGACTTCACATATTAATCTTGTTCCTTACCATAAGGGCAATAACATATTAAACAATTACATATATTGTCACAAATATGTACAGGGTCTGTTCAGAAAAAGTTTTCAACCGATGGCCATGAAAAATATTTACCCACCTGGAAGTCTGAAACTCTATAGACACTTTCAAAGTACTCTTCATGGTACTGCACACACTTCTCGCATCTATTCCCCCAAAATTGTTGGAAGCAATTCAGGAATGCCTCTTTGTGAAATGAGTATAGGTTGGTCATTCTGGATAATGTATTCTTGTGACTCAAATCGGGGTGGTCCCTCCCAGCAGTATTTTCAGATTGGGGAACAGAAAACAAAAATCACCTGATGAATTAAAGGGATATGATGTTTGGTCAAGAAAGTCTTCATCAGGGGTGAGGAATGGGTTGATGCAGTACTGGTGTTGTACCCACTTTTTCCTCGGCAAGCTGGATGTGAATAATATGTACATTGTATAAATATCAGTTACATAATGATTTTCAGTGTGTAAATTACATAATGAGTTTTGCTGTTTACAAACTGTAAAATCGCCCATGTGTTGCCAGGGCCCATAAGGAAGCAAAGAATAGTACCACTGCAACCTACAAGGCATGTCGTAGAGGCGACTGATGTAGGACCTAGGGAAGCTACCCTAGTAAATAAAACACATCACAGAAATCGGATGTGCTGGCCTACTTGTAGGCGCATAACTGGCACAATGCACAATTGCTTTTAGGCTCAGATCGCATACAAATCACACAGTGGTTAACAAGTGGTCGCTGTGGAGCGTTTGATGAAGAAGAAGAAGAAACTGCAAAAGTATTTGTTAGTGTAATGCATGTGTTTAGTAATTATTATTAACAGTTCATTAAGTACATTTTAATTTATTCATTGCAGAAGTTATATAAAGTAGATGTATGTGTTTGCCAAGTATAAACAGATGTTGATTTCACAGTTTTTAATTTATTTTATTATGCTTTTGTAGTTTATCACATTTTTTATTTTAGTTTGATTTCAATGAAACATGTTGAGTAATTGATAGAATATTTGTCCCTTGTTTTATCTCACAGGGGGAAAGCCGTTTTGAACAAGCCAAGTGGAATGAAAGAGCGGGACAAATAGTTGATCACATTCCAAATGGGGCTTCAACATCAAGAGTTGGAACTTCAGACACATCAAATTTTGGGGAAGAGAGAGGGTCATCCTGGAAAGGTGAATTAAAGTATTTCTGATTAGCCGCTTTCCCAACAGTTCAAGATTTGATTGATCGCCTTTTCCAACAGCCCATGATTTGTGCATAAAAATGACTTGCCTGCATAAAATACCTGCCTATCCAACAATCTGCACATCTATCATCAAGCAACAGTCTACCCCTTATTTCAGCGTGTTGCTTATACATACATATTTAAATTGCTTTTATTTTTTACTTTTTAGCCTTGTTGCTTAGTCCACATTTTGTCTTCTGTTATTTACCTGAGTATAAGTGACAAGAAGAAAAGCAAATAACTGCACCTTATGTACACAGAAATGTTATATATTTCTTAGACCATATATATATATATATATATTTATATTAATGTGACATTCATATTTTGGGGACATAAAAAGACATGACACCATCGTAACATCTTTACTAGAGGGGAAAGTTGAGGGGAAGAGCAAGAGGAAGACCGAGAGATAAGTGGGAGGAAACTTTAAGAAATGGACAGGATACAGTCTGGCAGTGTGCAACACCAAGGCGAAAGGAGAGGATACTGGAGATTCATTGCAGCCAACCTTCGATGTGGAGACAGCACCTGATGAGGATGATGATGATGACATTCATATTATGTGAATAAAAAATAGATATCATTTGTCATGTACTTATGAATTCAACTCGCAGGCGTGAGACAGTTAATATTTAGATGTGATAATTAACAAAGGACATGTCTTTCAAAGATATCTCTAATAAAGAATTAATAATTGCATTTAAACAAAACAAAAAAATTAGTATGAGAAAATTGTTATATTTTGTGAAGAAACTTAATGTTTTGTATATATACTATTTGTTATAAAGATCTGTTGTCAGTTAACCACTGAAACTGATCTGCCTTAATCAGAATCACTACTTTCAACTAAATTGCTAACTGTGGTCAAAGTTTTCTCAGCTCATTGCCAACATAAATCACTAGTTGTCTCTTACATACATACATTATAATTGAGAATATTCATGTCCACTTTTGCAAGATGCAGTTTCTAATTGTCATAATGTGCTACTGTGAATATTTTAATGGTCCTGAATACATCAACAAAATTTATCAGAATATGTGTGATGATAATGGAACTCACATCTAGTTTATGTACTAGAGACATTATTTTTGGCGATTTATTTTTTGTAATTCTAGGCTTTCAGTTTAGAAAAATGGTGAAACACGTAAAAACAAAGTTATGTAGTTTTACAAAATACAAAAACAATACACAGCAACGTTTCTACTAAAAGGCCTTTATCAAGCAAAGGATACAAGAGAGGTGAAATTTTCATTTAAGAAAAATGCTACTTCTCTAAGCACATGTTTTTCTATCACTTATATAGCAACAGCAAAAATGAATAGCTTCTGTTACAGATTATACCTGACTTATGATGTTTTGTAGACTTTAGCTGAAAATTTCAAACGCAATTTTATGGACTCTCACAAACAAAAATACTGATTTAACAGCCAGTGAAGAATTTTTGAAAACAAAACAGTCTGAATGTATAAACTGAGAAAATAGAGAGAAAATAACACTTTTTCCGTGATCTTGAACAACAGTAATAGGTAGCATAATCTCAATGTGTAGATAAAGGCAATCATGGACCTGTACAACTTCCTGTACCTAATGCTGTTATCCAGCTCTGCTAATCTTCATTAAACCCAAAAAGTGTTTTTGGGTGAGGTGGTGCAGTTTATTATTGTCCTTCTCAAATTGACAGATCTGTTTTCATCAATTTATTTTTGGGACCGATTTAGCATTCTTTCTTCAATTTCTGTTCTCTTAAACTGCAGTGATTACTGCCTGTTAACTATGATTACCACTTATGGATTTGGTCAGTTCTGGTTCACTGACCTCTGTCATGTCTTTCACTACTTCTTAAGCCTGTTCTGTTTTGTTGACTTTATTTCATAGGTTGAGGTTAAACTTTCCAGTATATTCTCTCTCTGTCATGTCTTTCACTACTTCTTAGGCCTGTTCTGTTTTGTTGACTTTATTTCATAGGTTGAGGTTAAACTTTCCAGTATATTCTCTCTCTGTCATGTCTTTCACTACTTCTTAGGCCTGTTCTGTTTTGTTGACTTTATTTCATAGGTTGAGTTTAAACTTTCCAGTATATTCTCTCTCTGTCGTCCCCATTTATTTTGTCTGTTGTTACAATGGACCTCAACCCTCCTATTCTCACAATATGCACCACAAATGTATGACTGCCTTGACCACTGGGTGCATTTAGCTTCATAATACACTTTCTTAACAAAATAGTTACACAAGCTAATGTATGTGTGTACTGTCATATGTGTGTGAGCACATATGAGATGTACAAAACAACACACTATGTGTTCAATAATATTTCTTTGTTTAATCATCTTGTAGATTATTATATAATGTTAATACTTACCATTTGCATTCCAACTATATACATATCTTTGTATAGTAATGTATTGTTATATGTATATGCATGTGTGTTGTAATTTAATAGTTACTGACAATGTAGGAAAGTTCTTCATTGAGGACCTGCAGACATCCTTATATCTGAGCAGTGGTCTGCCTTGGTGCCTTCTCCCTTCCGAGAATAATACTTGTGGTATGTGGCCATTATTCATTCTTCTCCTATGACTTAGCCATCTTAGTCTCCTACTGCTTAGCATGCCCATCATGGAAGGCAAGTTTTCACCTTGCAGTATTCCTCAGTTGGTTATCTTGTCGTACCACCTGATGTTCATAATCTTGCGGAGACATAGAAGCGAAAGAGTGAGGTGATGGCAAGGTAGTCTCCTCTTGTACCTTGAGTAGACTGTCCATGTTTCTGAGCCATATAGTAGAGTGTGTAGAACAGTCAATGTGTAGACTATACAATTCATCTGAACATTATATGTGAAATAGTACACAACGCATACTTTTGTGGTATATGCTCAACTAAAACTATATTGAAGGTCTCTCGTCTACCTCATTTATGCTACATGTGCTGTGTCTGCATTAGCCATTAAATTCCTCAAGCGCTCGTCCCACTTGTCCTACACTGCCTAAAAGTGGTACTACAGACAGTAACAACAGTTTTTTTAGGTTTTTTAGAAAATATATCTAGGGTTAATTATTATAAACTGAAATAGGGAACAGTCTCTCATCATACGATACTTTGAGAACACAAGTTTATTGATGTAATTATCTGACGGACAGTATTCAACTTTAATAATATGTGCAGGACATACTTACACTGTAGTGTAATTAATGGGGTGATGTATGACTGTACTTAGTCTGCTGGATTCAAACAACAAATGTATGTACAGCAATTCAGAGCTTGATATTATCATTTCTCTTTTCTAACTATCTGAGACCATCATGGAAGGAGGCATACCGGCAAAGAGAGGAAGAGGAAGACCACAGAGAAGATGGATTCAGGATGTAACTGATGGTTTGAACATGATGGCTGCAGAGGCAGGACATGTGGCCTATGAGAGGGAGAAATTCCAGAGGACTGTTGGGGTGCAAAGTTCTGTTCAGGACAAGCTATTTGATGATGAACTAACTGAAATTGGGTAGCTGATTTTCTGAATTAGAGAAACATTCCGAATCGTAGACAGAGCTACTATATGAGAGCTCTGGTTCTTCACATTTAGCATACTGAAAAGGGACAAAACACATGCGGGTGCCCACCGAGTAAAGTGATGTAATTTCTTGAAGTGTATAAATCTTGACACTGTAGTTATCTGAGGGATAAAGCAAGATTGCAATGCTTGCATTAAATATTATTACTTTGGATACAAACTTGCAGTGGGGTAAAAAGTAATGATCGCACATTGGAAAGCATACAAGTACACACCAGGTTAAAGAGCATAATAAACCATCAATTATTTCTAAGATCTGTTAGAACTTATATTAATATATAAAACACAATAACCCATGAACTAATACTGTAAAATTAATTGGTTCCAACTTTGGTACCAAGGGAAGTCCACAGAATATATTAGCTGTTACAAGACTTTATAATGCAGTTAATTTATATTGATAAAGACTAAATGTGTGTATGTATATACTATAATCCTTTACATTAAGTTATTTGTTGGAATTGTTTATTTTGAGAGGTTTATTTTGTTGTATCTTCTGTACAAGACATATGCAGATTCTTATACAATGTGTTCAGTTATAAAATATTTCTTCATATTTGTTGACTAAATCATTCATTATCCCTTGTATATTTGGTCTTCTTGCGCTCTCATCTGCATTCAGCCATGCTAGATCTTTATCAGGTCGGTTGCCAGGGCTTTTGTTAATTATGTTAAGTTGTAATGTTATTTTTTAACATTTGAATGTTATGATTTGCTGTGTAGGTGCTCTGAAGCTGGCAACTTTAGCAAACTGGAAGAGGTTGGAGTACCTGTAGGTGTGGCTTAAGTACAATGTCATTGATTCTAACAATTTTGTTTCTGTGTTTTTTCTAACTTTCTAAAGACACACATTCAAATTTTCATAAGTATCTTTTAATTTTTCATAAGTATCCTTTTATTTTGACAAATACTCCAACTGACATGTAGCTTCATATAGGCAACCCATCTCATGGTTTAGATGAGCATACAAAACCGAACACAAAGAAGAAGAAAATTTCGATAAATGTATGGTTATAGATTATTCCAATACATTTTAATTCTATTTAATTTTCATGAGTGGTTAGGAATGAGAAAAAATAGTTTCAGGAAATAGTTAATATTAATATGACAAAAAGTAGAATTGATGTGAAAGAATTAAAAGTATATTTGTCATGCTGGTCATTGACTGCAATGTTCAAGCAAATTGGTTGCCCATACAACAAATGAATTAGTGTCAATACTTGGCTACTTGCCATGTAATTTAAGGTTTAAAAAAACCAGTATCATTATGTTTTGTCACATATATTAGCATATGTGATAAGAAGAAGCGTCTAGCAGAATGGATTAGAGCGCTGCTTCCATCCAGGAGACCCGGGTTCTACTTCCGGTAAGGTCAAGAAGTTTTTCCTGTTGGGGGCATACAGAGAAAAACAATTATTGAACATTTTCACAGTGACTGCACTAACCATGCAACCATTAAATTTCTCAGGCTCATGCCCCCGTCCTACACCGGCCTAAAAAAGCGGTACAGAAACATTTTTTTAAACAATTAACATATGTTGGAAGATAAAGAAACATGAGATCGGTGAGAAAAGCAGCAGTTTATTGAATAATATATTTTAGTTTAAAAATGAGATGGAAATGGTTGGTACATACATTAAGAATGTACAAGACCAGACACCCGCATGTAGCTCTTAAATGGAATTCAAACGGCAAGAGGTATAGAGGAATACATAGTGACACTGAGACGAACTATAGATGGAGAGAAAAAAAAGAAGTATGATCTGTAATTAACTAATCTGTCTTGCTCAATACAGTTTGGTTGGAGAACACTGGTAGGACTTAAAAGGGGAGCAACGTCTAGTCATTCTTGGCAAAGACCATTCCACAATAAGAATGATCAAAATGGTCGAAAAGAACATTCGCAAACAAACAAAAGTACACCAGAGTCTAGCAGTTGTTCAGAGACTTTCTTACCTTTACCAGTCAGCACCACACTTGATGATGATGATATCACTTTTCCTGGTGATAACATTCATATATTGATATATGTGACAACCACATCTAAATCATACTGGGTTTTTATTTAAATTTATATGAAGACTTCATTCTATATCACATATTCACTTTATCACTATAATGTATTGCCCGTATTCTCTCTCTTTATGCATATTATAATTATTGTTATTACAGATTATAAAACTACATATAATTTATTACTTTGTTGAATTGTTACTCTTGTAAAAGTAAATTACATAACCACTTGTAAATATTTAATAATTATACTTTCTATTTAAAAGGCTTATTACGTGCTCATTATGTAACACTGTGTAAATATATAACTATAACATGGATAGGTTGTGTGGGAATGTTACGTACTTTCACAGTAACATATCACAAAATTTATTTCTGTGTGAATCATATTAGATCATTATTTTTGTTCACAGTTTTTGTTAGTTTAATCAAAAGTTATATAGATGTGAATTATGGACCATAACACAAGCATTAAAGAAAGGAATATAACCTTTTTGAAACAAAGTGCTTTAGAACAAGAACAAAGAAGAGCAAGAAATATGTAGACATCTTATAAGACTTGACCATTGAGAAATATTGGCTCATAAATAATATCATGTCTTTTAACTGACAATATTTTGGTCACATGAAATGTTACAGTGGTTTAGGGATAACAGTAATGGATTGCGTGGTTCCTGGAGGACAAAAAGGGAAAGGGACGTAGTTGATAGTGGGAACAGTACATTAAAGAAACCTTGGAACACAACAATAAAGAAGGCAGAATATTTGGCTAGAGATTAAGTCCAGGTTTCAAGTGAGCTGGCATACCTCTGAAGTCGGAGAAGGCACGCCTGTATGAAGGACGACATTGATAAAAAGGAAGCAAACCTGTATGCAAAAGTATCAGGCACTGTGACTATGCCTGAATTCATAGCAGGCAATGCAAAAAGGTGGTGGGCTGTGATGAGAGATAGTCTGCCAAGTACACATTACCTAAGGAAAAATAAAAAGCTCTTTGGCTATTGATATATCATCAGTAATGAACAAGTTACACATACCCTTGAAGTGATCATGTTTCTCTTAGATTCTATACTTTGTTGAAGCTCATATCTACTCAAGAAAACAGTAAGAAATGCAATCTTTATTTACGTTTTTCATCCCATTCCTGAGCTACTTAACGCTTTGCATTTTCCTACTTCCCAGAGCATCCCACTTTGCATAAGCTTCTCATTCTCAGCTGCGTCTTATTCCCTGAAGCTTCATCTTTCTTTGTATGTCCATTATGGTCTATGCTAGGAGAGAGATTAAAATCTTTGACAACCTTATTCTGAATTAAGAAATATACAAATTGTTATTTGTGTTGGGTATATGTCTTATTCTCTGAACAAAGAATGTGTTGTCAGCGCACATATAAAAACAGTGAATAAAACTATATAATAAAATATAAATAACTGCAAAAATGCAAAAGAAATGTCAAATTTGTTAATTTAATGGAAGTTCATCTTTCCGTAACAACTGTTACTGTTTGAATCTCCAAGTGAGTACATGTTTACACTCGATCTCTGAGAGATATAAAACATTTTATGAATTCCTCTTGAAGTATTCTTTTATTATATAAATTCTATAACCAACAACTCACAATTGTATATCTTGAACTGGTTGTCTGTAGCTTATGCGGTAGTGAGCTTGATGCAAGCAAGCGTACCTGGTTCAAACACAGCGGCAGGCATATTTGTTTCCATGGGATTTTACGAAGGTAAAAATAGACCTCACCATTTGAAAGCAATGGCAACTTACTGAATGTATAAGTGGTGCTTAGAAAATCAACTCATTTACTGTGGTTGATTGCTATGTCCTGTAAAGGATATGCCACCATTTTTTAAAATTTCATATCTTGAACTGTAGCTGTTGTTCATTGTCAAACATAATAATATTCATTAAGTCTTACCAAGTTTAATTTGAAAGGAGAATTGTAAATGATCTATTGACCAATATTAGTAATTAAAATATGTCTAGCGACTAACTCCTTCATCTTATGTGATGAACATTTAACATCTACCTGCCCCGATGCTGTCAATATATTGTCATGTTCTTTTGCTTGTTCAAGTTCAGTTATCATAAGATTACTATCTTGGTTCTCATTTTTCCACATGCAACTTTTTCTACCATGAACATCTATTGACCATTATATCCAAATTTGCCATTACTAACTGCATTTTCAATTCAGAACAGATTTTATGAGCAAAATTTTGGCATAATCTATAACTGGCTATGCTTAAGACATCTTAGTTGTTGTTATTATATTTCTCATTACATCCTGGTAATTGTATTAAAACATTATTTCATAAAAAATTATAATTTAATAAACGACAGAGTACACTCAAATATAACTAATAAACGCATTATTTGTACAATGAAATGTTGATTATAATTTGTATAGAGAATGTGCTGTTACTTATAGATGTTTTGTTTGTGGTGTATTGTCGGAATGTGTGTTTAGAGAATCATGTATTGTATGAATATGTAACCTTTATGTAGTGTTTCAAGAACTGTGTGTAATTGCATGTTTTGAATTATGTATTATGTAGATTATGTGTGTGAGTCATGAATGGTAAACAAACAGATGGCAAATCTCAAGGCAACAGAGATGTGGTTTTACAGAAGAATGATGATAATCACATGGACTGTTAGAATGACGAATGTTGAGGTGTTGAAATGAGATCAAGACACAGAGAAAACTTGTCAATATAAGAATGAGACCGTCATCATTTTTCCGACATGGGATGAGAAGGGGAGGTTTAGGACACGTTGTGACAACCGGTAAAATCGAAGGAAGACGAGACAGAGAGATACAATTTTAGACATCCCCACTTCATGGCAAGGAAGAGTGTTAACATCTGAGATGATAGCAAACACCAGAGACAGATTTGTATCATAAATAAATGATCTGACCCATGTTAAATTGTAACAACTATGCATATATCCCCTCTTTGACATGATTATGTTGTCATTGTTTGGATATATAGTGGGGAGTGTGGCCGAATGGATTAGAGCGAGGGCTCCCATGCGGAAGACCTGAGTTCAATACCAGGTACGGCTAAGAAGATTTTTCTGTCGGGGCACAATGAAAAATCCTAACCTTAACAGTTTTGTGGCGACTCCGATAGCCATGCTGCCATTAATTTCTACATGCGCATGTCCCCCTCTGTCCCACACTGCCTTAAAAAGCGGTATTACAGGCAGTAATGACAGTTTTTTGGGTTGATGTAGGACTAGATGCATCTGAGATACTATCTATATTTTTTGGTTATTGTACCAACATCACAGCACTCCGAGCAGACCAGTATGGGTATGATCTCAAGTAGATATTGTGGGCATGCATGCGGATCATTCCCATGACTTGCTGGTTAAATACACCTTATCACATTCTGCCCCAGAGGTGCCCAGTCTTATACATACATTTGGATGGCCCAAGCTGAGAGAACAATTGGCCGGGTGACCATGGTTGCGACCCTACCAAAAGGGGAAGAATGTATCCCAACAGATGGTAGCATGACTAACCATATCTCAACGTTATCATTACTCTTGGAAGAGAATGTAGATATTGGGGCAACATGAAGGCTGATATCGAAGTTAAGCAGCTGATAGAAGATAATGCAAGGGATGATGATGTTGTTGTATATACCAATGGGTCGGTTCATCATGCTGAGAAGTCCGCTGGGGTTTCTTTTGTCTAATGCGCATGGTAGGGTTGTTGTAAAGCGAAGTGGAGCGTACAGGACAACTACTTCTAGCCGAAGAATTGACTTCATTGCACCGGGTTTTACCCCATATGGCTCAGTACCTCTCCGCAGAAATGGCATGCCACCTGCCGAAGTATTGCACAAAGCACAAACTCCGTAGCTCCGCAACAATCTAGGGTCTCTGGAAACAACTGCACTCATGAACAGAAGGCTGCGGTCCGGATTCGAACCCACGACCTTCTACTCACAAGGCAAAGGGCTTAACCACTCAGCCACAGAGACCCCCTTTGAGGATGGAGGTTGAGGTCGTTACTGCTGCCCTCCATTTGCTCTCTGGGACTTCATTTACTGGGGCCGTTGTTGTATCTGACTCTCAGTCGATGCATCACATGATCCAGAAGGGTAGGTTTCGATATGTGTGGATATCGTCTATAGAGGTTTCTAACCTCTAGAGCTTTACGGAAATATACTGTCCTGGGAGTGCGGGTGTTTACGGTAATGAGAGAGCGGGCAGGCTTGCATTAACAGCATCGATTGTTGGAGAGTTGAAGATGGATAAGGGGGATGTTCTTTGGTCTCTTGGCGACTGTCTGTTGGATGAGGACACTCAAATAGATATGAATTGATCCAGTGATTTAGGCAGTTTGGAGTTACTCGTTGTACAAGTAGAACTGGATGCCTGAGGGCCAGATTGAGAGGTGTGTTTAATCAGCGAGCCACGGAAACCATCAGTATGCATACTCTTCGATATCTGTTGGGGAGACTGAGCACCTATTGGTCTGCCTGGAGTGCAGTGAAGTCAGTTTAGTAGCCAATAACCAATATATACATTTAATTTGAAATTCCTAAAAATGCAATGTAGATACTTCCTAAATTTGCAAGTCCTTATCGAACAGACGGTCACTAAATAACTGCAGTACATCCCCCTTACAAATCCTAACACACACCTCGACTAATTATGCTTTCAGTACAAGTCTATCTGCCCTCTCATTACTACGACCACCTGCATGTCCTGACAATAGATCCATGTAACAAACTGGAGGTTGGAAGCATTCATAGATGATATCCACACACACCAAAGATGGCCATCCTGCTGAACCTCCTAAAGTTTGGACTAGAATTCAGACACAATACCAACTCCAGCAAACAATGTCTCAAAAAGCCTTTGGATGGCAGTATCAATAACCTTAACTTCCATCCTCATGAGAGCCACACTAGAGCAGTATTTACTGCATTTCCTTCATAAGGCTTCAGTTTCATGATATGGATGGACATTTTTCTGACTAGTGGCTCTCAGGTTGGCCCAGCCTTACTTAAGTAAGAGAAACACTGGGAAGTAAAGCAGACTTGCAGGATGTTAACCACATCCCCTATCTTGCGCTGATGGTCAAAGAAAAATATGGTCCGGGTCTTTGTGTGCGCTTCATAAACAGTGTTTTTCATCGCCTCTATTATCTATGATGTCCACCTTTTACGTGTATGGCCTTTTGCTTTGTATCCACTGTATTATGTTTGTGACTGATAATGGCGCATATAAGTACGAGCTGCTAAGTCTTGGAGTCTCAATAAATTTAAGTTTATGTATTAATAAATAAAATTGCATGTGGAATGCGTGGACATCATTTGGAGATCACATCTCAAGAAAATGACTTAGCTGTACACACCTGGACATGCTGGAATGCAGGGTAATGAGTGTGCTGACTTTCTTGCCAATACCCCGACTCAAGCGGGCAAAAGTATGGACAGAGCCGATATCATCAATGCGGTGCGCTCTCATTTATGTGACATAGGCAAGTCTCGGACACTGAAAGAAGTTCAAGAATTAGGCATTAAGTTTGAACATTCTAGACAGTGTCGTCATTGTGGTAGAGAGAGAAGATATACTAATCAGCTTCTCATGGATACGGTGAGCAAATGGACTTTGGGATGGCTCTGCAGTGGAGGACAGCACAAATGGGAATGCCCAATGTGCCATGACGTCGATCACATAACATAATAAATAAAGTTGGAAATCATTATTTAAGTAACACTTCGTTAAAGATATTTAGCTTCAGTAGCTGATTTGTTCAATTAATGTATAACATTCCCTTTGTTTTCAGTAGATAGGTCCGCAGTTCAACACATTGGATATAATCAACGCTATGAATCGAGACGTATCTCAGCCAGTCCACCTATTACTTATGTACAGACCTCACCCACACTACAGAGACGGGAGCAATCTCCCAGAAAAAGTTGGTCACCACAACCTAGCAGACGAGTGTCGCAGCGTAGGGACAGTTTATCTCCAGTGGCTAACAGGAGCTCTCCAGAAATTCAACGCCGTGTCTCAGGTCCATCCAAACGACTAAGTGCAGTGACAACTCAGCGTAGAAATCGCTCACCTTCTCCAAGACATGCATCACCTCCAAGACACACTTCACTCTCAGGCCAAAGGTATGATTCACGAATGCAAGAAAGCGACTTGAAACAACACAAAAGTGCATCACCCTCCTTTAAGGGTGCCTCTAGACCTGATACCAGAAACAAGCGGATGTCACCACCAAAGTATAACCCACCTCCTCCTCCAAGATATCACGCCGTGCAAGAAAGCTCTGCAGTTGACTATGACTTGGAACTGACACATTCTGATTCAGGTAAATCATGTTCTAATGACGATAATTGTAACATCTGTGGTGGTAGCGCGCAGAAGCGACAGTAGTTGTGGCATTTGTAGTAATAATAGCAGTAGTGGCAGTTAATTAATAATTCTTCACGTACCGTTATACGTTACATAGGGCCTGCATATTTCTCCATACCGCTCTATCCTGAGCAACTCGCTCAATCTTCTCCATGGAACTGAGATCGATATCTCTTACCTCTCTCAGCAAAGTTCGTTTCAGGGTCTCCTTAGGTCATCCTCTCTTTCTTGAGTTGATTAGTAGTAATCATATTTTGGACGTGATGAGATTTGTCTTAGAACATATTACAACTGGTAAAATCAGTGGCAGACAAGACAGGGGTCAACAGAGAAAAGAAAATTTGTGACAGCCTGACTTCAGAGCATGAAAAAGAGTGTCAACATGTGAACTGATAATCAGTACCAAGGACAGAATGTAAGTGAATATCCATAATCGCATTTGCCAGCCAGTATGGCACATCATAGTGATGATGATGATCATGATACAAAATTTCAGCAATTCTGGTCAAATGATAGCTAAGTTATCGAATTTCAAAGAGTTTTGTTTTAGTTTAGTCGTTTGATTGAGACCTGCACTAACGTAGTTGTTAGTGAACTTGCTTCTTAGACTAGTGGTTCGGGTTCAATTCCACAGTGGGTGGGGACATTTTTCCAACCGTAACAGCTCTCAGGTTGACCCAGCCTTAATTGGGTACCAGGTAAAACACTGGGAAGTAAAGGGGTCCGGCTGATGTTGACCACATCACCCATTGTGTGGCGATGGTCACCAAAAAATACAGGCCTCACATCGTATTATCCAAAATCTCTCCAGGTATGATCGGTTCCTTTTACCGATCTCCTCTTGATATGTCTCTCAGTATGTGGCAATTAATGACACCGGTTCTTTGTTGGTTTACTATTCTTCTTTGGCTACCAGTATAGTGCTTTTATCTAGTTACACCACGTTTGACTTGGTATTCTTGCAGTCTGGTTAGAGTTGTAGATTCACTACCATTACTTGAATCATATACATGTCCTCTCTACCTTAGGAATTTGTAATATCAGCCTGTTCCATTGCTCGCCCGCTTTTTCACAGCAGCCATACCTGCAAGCCTATCGGTACATTCATTTACCCTTACACCAGCATGCACTGGCACAAAAATAAAACTTCTTTGTCAGCCTAGACCTCTTCAGCGAATTCAACTATTGTCTACAAGCTAAGCCAATTTCAATCTTCCTGCGCGTACTTATTGAGTCACTGAGAAAAAGTGCATGGATAAACATCTGAGACTCAGTCGTTTCATTGCTTTAGTTAATGTCATGATCTCTACAGTGCGACTGCATGTTATCACAATTTCAAAGATTAACAAGTTTCAAAATTAACTATAACTGAACTTATCTACCTAGATAAATCTATCTAAACTTATCATCCTATTTATTTCTACCTAAACTTACCTTCCTAGATATTCTCTCACACCATACCTGTCTAGATAATTCTACCTAAACTTACCTGTCTAGATATTCTCTGACAACCTACCTGTCTATATATCTCTACCTAAACTTACCTTCCTAGATATTCTCTCACTACCTACCTGTCTATATATCTTTAACTAAACTTACTTTCCTAGATATTCTCTCACTACCTACCTGTCTATATATCTTTAACTAAACTTACTTTCCTAGATATTCTCTCACAACATACCTGTCTACATACTTCTACCTCATCTTACCTTCCTAGATATTCTCTCACAACCTGTCTATATATTTCTACCTAAACTTACCTTCCTAGATATACTCTCACTACCTACCTGTCTATATATTTCTACATAAACATATATATATATATATATTCCTCTCAAATCATTATACGTTACATAAGGTTACATAAGGCCTGCAATTAATTTCTCCATACCGTTCTGTCCTAGGAAACTCACTCAATCTCTTCCACAGAATCGAGTCCTATATTTCTTGCCTCTCTCAGCAAAGTTCGTCTCAGGGTTTCCCTAGGATGTCCTCTCTTTCTTGAACACTTTGTCTCCCATTTCAATGCCTGCTTTGGTATTCTTTGATCATTTCTCAAGGTATGCCCAACATATCTCCATCTTCTTCTTATAACAGTTGTTACTAGTGGTTGATCAAACATTTCTCTGATTTCATCTCATGAACACACAAACATACGCACCTATATGTATCTGTCAGACAATCCATTCTGTCAACATATCAATTCATATATACAATAATCCATTCAAATTATCCATCTTAGCATCGAAGACCGCTGAAGAAAATCTGCAAGAAGAATTACATGCTAAGTTGACTTCCAGACAAACACGTTCCTTTAAGGCAGTAAATGAACGTGCATATAAACAACCTGGAGACGTCACCAAAATCAGTAAAAGTTCACCAGCACATGATGTAATGGAATGGCTAATAAATAAAGGTTTCAGTGACTTGTAAGTTTAAATTATCTCAGTCTAGTCTCTGAGTCTTCACTCCAGACATTAGCTATATATTCTGAGATAATCTGTATTCTCTTTTTTCTATCTATGTCTATCTACTGTACAATATAGCAAGAAATATTGGTCTCAGTTCAAATTAGGAGATTGAGCAAGTTGTCCAGGATAGAGCGGTATGGAGAAATTTGCTTGCAACATGTAATGGTAACACCGTTTGTAACATGTAATGGTACAAGAGGAATTATTATTATCTGTAAAATATATATAACTAATAGCTGCCCGGGCTAGGCATAAATAGAGATTACACTTCATCATTGCTTTCGGCTCGGACACAACAAGGAAAGCAACAGTACAGGTGAAAAAGAATGCCCTTGTATAAGTCTGTCCGAAGTGTTATGATGTTAGTTCGATAACAATGTAATGAAGAAGCGACTGTGACTGTTTAACAGAAGTCAAGAAACAATTGAAGATTAGAAACGATATTTGTGCACAGTCCATCTTTGTTCTCCACTCTAGAGCTTAACTTTTTATGTAGCTTTGGTTTTAATTTAATTTGTTTTTAACCGTTGCTATATCTTTGTTAAAGTCTATATGTAGTGTTCTGAGTTATCCGTCAGGTTTGTTGTATCGTTTTGCTTGATAAAGACCTTTTTGGTGAAGCGTTGGTGTATTGTCATTGTATTTGTATTTTGTAAAATTACAGTACTTTGTTATTACGTGTTTCGCCATGGAAAAATCAAGAAAGTAAGTCAAGTTTTCACCATACTCAGCAAAATCTGGAAATCTATAAGATTGAATCTTAAAACAGCATTTAAAAATATATATATGAAGCAGTGTCTTGAAAGTGTTATTATACAGTTTTCAGTGCTGGAAAAGGACTCACAATATCATATACAAGCTGGAGACATTTCAAAAAAGATCTTTAAGAAGAATCCTGCAAATATTCTGGCCAGGTACAATAGTAGGTATGTCAATATGGAAATTGGCTAGGACAACCCTCAGATGGATAGTGGATAAGAAAAGAAGACCTGGACATCCAAAGAAGCATAGAGAAGAGTTGTCGAAAGAGTTGAAAAATTGTATCTCAAAATGGGAAATAATTGCTAGAAAAGTAGCTGAATGGCAACAATTTAAATCTTTTGTGGAAGCGTTATGTTTCAAATGGGACACAAAGAGAATATATATTTATATCTTCTTCTCTTTCACCATTGACTTCTTTATAGAAGTGTTGGCGGTGAAACGTAGTGATCTTGTGTGTGCTTGTTCTTCTCTTCCACCATTGACTTCTTTATAGAAGTGTTGGCGGTGAAACGTAGTGATCTTGTGTGTGCTTGTTCTTCTCTTCCACCATTGACTTCTTTATAGAAATGTTGGGGGGGAAATGTAGTGATCTTGTGTGTGCTTGCTCTTCTCTTCCACCATTTACTTCTTTATAGAAGTGTTGGGGGTGAAACGTAGTGATCTTGTGTGTGCTTTTTAAGGCACTTTGTAAGCTGATATTCATGTTCGTAAGGCTGTTCTTGATGCCGTCACTCCATTTTTTGGTCTTCCTCTTGCCTTGTACTCATTATACTTTTTCTGTGTGGCTCTCTGTGGTAGGCGATACCAGGGCATTCTGGTCAGGTCTCCAAACCATTTAATCTGTTGTTCTTTTATGAATTGCATAACTGGTTTCACTTCCAGTCTCCTTCTGATTTCTTCATTTCTAATTATATATATATACAGGGTGTTCAAGATAATTGCAGCCCTATTGACAATTCAAAACTTGCCAGGTACACATTGAGTTGTGTTTATTTACTATTTAAACCGGTTCTGACTAGTTGGTCCTACGTCACATTTGTTCATCGCCCCTTCCCGCACTACAATTACACACTGTCACACAACCTTGACCTATACTACGTCATAACTGAACCTTCTCATTTCCATACATATATGCCAGATTAGCTCCATTCACGGGCTGCTTTTAAGTTGAACACCCTGTAGAATTAAACAATTGAAGCTTAGCTAGAAGCGATATTCATGCACAGGCCATCCATATTCTTCACTTTAAATAACTAACTTTTTCTGTGACTTTTCACTCCATAAAGTTTCATGTATAAAAATCCTTATCAGAGCAAAGGACACGTTCAGTCATTATACAGGTTTTGACATGTTTCAACTACGATTAAGTGATCTCCAGGAAAAACTAGGACATGAGGAGGCCATCAGACTGGATGGACTCATCACTTTACAGAAAAGTTCTAGTAGGGTGAGTTATATGGCATTGCCTGCCAGTTCTCTGTGATGTAGTCACTCATTTGTGAAGATGTGTTGACAGTGATGGTATGCTTATAGTAATTGTTGGTAGTAATAAGGTGTTTGTAGTCATTTTATGTTACCAGTAGTTGCCCTGTTTGTAGTAATGATCTGTTGGCAATAATGGTATGCTGGTAGTAATCGTATGTAGTTTGTAATAATGGGTGTTAGTAATTATTGACTTTATAGTAATCTATTATATTATCTTCTTCTTTGCGTTCGTTCTTTACGACCAATTTTAGTCACTCTTTGTGATATGTTTGATCTTTGCCAAGAACATGTATACGTTGCACATTGGTTTGGTAGGCCCCTAAACGCATAGACTCCTATACGTTTAGGACTTGTGCATCCAATTTCAGCCAAACCTCCTTAGTCGCCTCTTACGACATGTGTGGCAGGTAACAGTAGTTCTATTCTTTACACCCAAATTTGGGCCCTGGTAACCACTCGGGCGGTATTATATTATATTAGTGGCGTCTGTAGCTTAAGCGGTAGTGAGCTCGAACACAACCCAAGTGTACTTGATTCAAACTCTGCGGTGGGCAGTTTGGAAGCAAATTTGTTTGACGTGGATTTTTATTAACGGTAAAAATAGACCTAATGATATTTAATTTAAATGTCAAGTCTGTCCTTCTGTATAGAGCGGAGACATGGAGAACGACTAAGGTGAACACCAAAAGCTGCAGACATTCATCAATAGATGCCTACGCAGGATACTCCATTTGAGATGGTATGACAAGACCACAAACAGAGAACTGTGGGATAGGGCAGGACAACGGCAGGTGGAACAGGAGATAATGAGCAGAAGGTGGCGATGGATAGGACACACTGAGGAAACCCCTGACAGCATCGCGAAACAGGCTCTCAATGGAACCTCCAGGGCAATAGAAGTAAGGAAGACCCAGAAACACCTGGAGACGGGAGTTAGAGATGGAACGCAAAAAACCGGGAGAGAGTGGTGAGATCTTGAAAAGATGACCTTGGATAGGCTGGCTTGGAAGGCCTTGGTTGCGGACCTATGCTTCCCTAGGGCGAAGGGTGAAAGAAGAGGACAAAAATAGACCTCCATGTTCAGAAAGTAATGGCAAGCTACTGAACGTATAAGTGGTGAAAATCAACGACTCGTTTACTGTGGTTGATGGCAAAGTCCTATAAAGGATATGCCATGATTTTCATTGTTAATTATATTATTAATTATGTTGGTAGTCATTTTCACCCTAGTAAATTTCAAGTGTCTGTTGACAGTAATACAAATATCAAGTTCATAAAGTTGATAGTAGACATATCAAGTGATGATGTTGATGAAAATCTTGAGTTATGGAGTAGGAAGTGCTAAAGTTACAAATATCAAGTGATTCATCATCAAGGTGCGTATCCTTTATAGGATGTTGCTCTCTTTGCAGCGTAACTTAAATTCACTCCGTCTCTAGCAAGTTCACCCACTTCGTTGATGGTCATATTCATGGTTTCTTTAATATCTTGTAGTCATCTTCTTCTTGGTCTGCCTCTGCGTCCTGGGACCCTGCCCTCTAATATTGTTCTCTCCAGGCCATCGTGATGCTTGATGTGACCAAAGTATCTAATTTGTCTGTATAGTATGTTGTTTATCAGCCAATTGTCTTCAACATTCAGTTCTTTCAGAACATCAGTGTTCTTTCTTTTTTCTGTCAATGGTATTCATAGGATCTTTCTGTAGCATTTAGTTTTGAAGGACTGGATTTTCGTTCTTGTTTTTGTGTAATAGTCCATGATTCACAACCATAAGTAGCCACTGGGAAAATGCATGTTCTCAATATTTTTAATTTTAATGTTTTGTTGGTGCTTTGCCACATGTTCTTCATAGTGTTTAACTTCTTGATTGCTATTGCCAATCTTCTTGAGATCTCTTTGGAGCAGTCGCCTTAATTATCAAGTAATTAATCAAGTGATGAAGTTGATGAAAATATCAAGTTATGGAGTAGGAATTGCTAAAGTTACAAATATCAAGTGATAAAGTTGATGAAAAAGAAGCTAATTATAAATATATCAAATTGTGATGTTGATATTAAATATCCAGTTATTCAATATTTTACATGAAGTATGTCACAAGATCAGCTAAAGAGCTTAATGACATCCTCCGCAAAAGAAAACAGAACATCGAGCCTGAACATGAAGTTTTGCCTTACCAGAGACGACAGGAGGAAGAGATGATGGCTGAGATGTACACCGCAAGTAAGAATCTTACTATATTCTTATCTTTCTTTGTATAGATTCTCACTATGCTATACATTTTAGAATAAATGCAATTGTTTGAGACTTTCCTTTCAGTTCTTCATTACCTTCTTGATGCTGTTTATATTTTTTCCTGTCTTTTGTGACCTTGCTTGGTCTTCTTTCTAACTTGTATAGCATATCTATTTTAAAAAAAAGGTCTAAAGCTGAAAGATTTACTTCATTGCACCGGGTATTTACCAGTATGGCTCAGCCCCTTTCTGCAGAAATGGCACCCTACCAACCAAGAGTATTGCACAAAGCACAAATTCTGCAGCTCCTGTAACAATTCTAGGGGTCTCTGGGAAAAAAATGAACTAGTAAGCAGAACGGTGCGGTCCAGATTTGAACTCACAACCTTCTGATCGCAAGGCAAATGCTTCTTCTTCGCTTCGCTCTTACGACCAATTTTATTCACTCTTTGTGATATGTTTGATCTTTGCCAAGAACGTGTATATATTGCACATTGGTTTGGTAGGCCCCTAAACGCATAGACTTCTACATGTGTAGGACACGTGCATCCGATTTCAGCCAAACCTCCTTTGTCGCTTCTTACGACATGCATGGCAGGTAACAGTGGTTCTATTCTTTACACCCCATATTTGGGCCCCGATAACCACTCGGGCAGGCAAAGGCTTAACCACTTAGCCACAGAGACTCCTAGAGGGGGGTTGGTATTAAGTATCTATGTTACTGTCTGAAGAGCTATGATATTGTTGGTTTAATAATCCAACAACCAAGGAGCTAGCTGATCTCTTCAAACCTACATGTTTATCTCCTTGACTTCAAAACTCATACTCATTCTTCAATTTCACACAGTTATGCTTTTATTTTCTTCTTTATACTCTCTTCTTGTCCATTTCGTGTCACAATCATATTTTGTCAATATTATTAATTTTTTTTTACACTTCCATCTTGACCACTTCTTGTGACCATCCTATTTTGATAATATTAATATTTCTTTATGTTTGTTTGTTTGTGTGCGTTCATTCGTTCGATTCGACAAATTTGATCATTCTTATTGTGATGTATAATTGATCTTTACCAAGAACAACTGTACGTTGCAGCCCGGTTCTTAGGCCCCTACTTGTGTATGGTACCATACACTTGTAGAACAGGGCTTCTGATTATTGACCTACGGGAAATGCTTTGAGTCTGTCTTGCTGACAGTCAGTCCCCCACACTTCCCCTTCCTTTGTGTATTCATTACTCTTTAACGATCATTTTTCGCTGTATATTTTTGGGCTTTATGATCTTCGCCTAAGAGAATGCCTACACTATACGCCTTTCTGACTATGTGAGATCGTTTCGATATTTCTTTATAAATTTGGTTAATGAGTTAGCACACATGTCAATTATTTAGCTGCATTTACTGGTCTTCATAGAAAGGTGGTCAAACTGTTTGTCTTTTGTTCTGAAGGTCCTGGGTTCAAATCTGGACCACTTTATTCGCTTCATAAGTGGACTTTTTTTTCAAGATCTCTAGAATTGTTGCTGAAACTATGAAGTTCATGCAACGCTCTCGGCAGGTGGCATGATTTTTCTGCAGGGAGGGACCAAGCCATATGGGAAAACCCAGTCAATTTTTCTTCTTTAAATATAACTTCACTACACTGCAATCCTTATTCACAACACTAGCTTGAGATATACTTAACAGAACAACTTTGAAAGCAAGTTTTTTCTAAGCAGTTTTATTTAGGCATTAGTATTAATTCTGTTCCTGATTAATGATGTTTTTAACATGTGCAATTGCCCGTCTGCCCAGCGTGTTCGTAGCACATTGGACTACGGGTGACTATCCCTCTGTGTGTGCGGGTTCAATTCCGCGGGATGGCAGAAAAAGCCACAGATTACCCAGATTTACAGTGTTCGTGGCACCGAACCGAAGGATTACGATGTCCATGGCACCGAGCCAAGAGCTGAAAAGCTCAAGTGCTTCTGGATCGGAAAAAACCAAAAAAACATGTGCAATTCCTGACCGTTTATGTCTTTTGTATTCATTATGCTTCCTTATTACAGCATTGTCTTTATAGTATAATTGTTATACTAGTAATCCATTATTTGCAACATTTATATAACTGAAATAATTTCTAAACAGTATGTCTATAATTTTATTGAAAAGTTGCTGTACATTGTTTTTGTACTTTGTAAAACTATATTACTTTGTTTTTACATGTTTCACATTGTCTATAATGATCATATTTATATTTGTGTCTAGGTGACGAGGAGAAGGATCAGGCACACAACCTCCGCGACCAACTAGTTCGTCAGAAGGGTCGATTACGACAGAGCCAGAACGTCTATCTTGAATAGAAGATTTATGTTTAACCACATGTTTAGTTTCCAAGTTTGCTATGTTTTGCTTGTTTTTCTTCTGCGTATACTTTGAGAAGTTAGCTTGAATATTTTAAAGAAATTGTGACCAGTTTAATGATGCCTTTATCTCCATAGAATTTGGTCTCAGAGTGATGCAGGCAGTTACCAGATTACTATGGTTCACATATGTTGAACAACTCTTCCTAGATATGCAGCTGTAATTTTATCAGTGCCACAATCTAAATATCAAAACTTTTCTATCTTCATATTTTTGGACATTAGTATCTTATTCTTTTAATTTTCACCCGCTGTGAATTCAGACGTAGTTAGTGAGTCTGGTATGGCACTTAACACTGATTTTTGCGTGAAGGCCTGCTTTATTTTTATCAGTGTCCCTGTCATACAGGCATTCCTTCTTCGACTTCAATACATTAATATCTAAATCTGTTGTAGCTAGTGAGGAGTCTGCAGATTATTGCTTGTTCTTAATTCTAGAGCCTCTTGACCTGTTGTTCTTAATATCCTTCTTTTGTCATCAAACTGCTACCTCGATGTAGCCCAGTGTCATGGTCTTCTGTATTTGTCTTTTGTTTCTTGAATGGTTTGAGTTTTTAATTTCTGCATCTTTCGTTGTGATTTATCCATTTCTCCATCTTTTTTCTTGGTCTTACACTCTCCTCTTTCACCCTGATGTTCTGTTGTAGATGGCTTTCTAGACGTGTGGTTGAACAGTGTGGTTTAGCTTCGTTCTTACTAGGTGGTCAGACTATTTCATTCTGTTTTCTTGTATATAATTCAAGAATGTTATTTTATTTAATACTAATGAAATATCTGCTGCTGATGTACTGCGTATATCATGACAGATTTATCAACAGACATACTATCATGTATGTGTGAATATCATTGTGATGTGATATCTACCTTCCTATACCGTATTCATGAAATGCTACACCAATCTTGCAGAATAAGCAATTATTGCTTGCTTATTTCACTTCGCTCCTTTTGGAGCATAGGACCCATAACAGTTTTTTGTCTATTGTCTTTCTCAGGTGGATGATGGAATTTTGTGTCCACTCTTGCTGTTAAGTGTAGGGGTGGGAGCTTTAATATTTGTTCCATATCCAGATGAGTCGCCCTTGCTGTGTTATCCGTGTTTATTTAGTGATTTTATGCCTGTTGGAATATATCTCTGTCGTAATCTATATTTAGTGTGCTGGGAAATTCGTCACACCTGTTGTATCGTTTGCTTGATAAAGGCATTTTGGTCTAAATGTTGATGTGTATTGTCATTGTTTTTGTATTTTGTAAAACTACAGTACTTTGTTATTACGTGTATGTTTATTTAGTATGGTCTTGATATTGTCTATCCATCTTTTTGCTTGGTCTTCCCTTGGCTCTAGTACCTGATCTCTTTTATTGTATGCTGTTATTGGTGGTTGGTTGTATTCCTCAACATTTATCAATTAAAAAGCAATTATCAATCTTTCAAAAAAGGAATTATAGCAAAGTTGATAGAATACACTCACCTATAGATACTACAATGGGTTCCATTATCACCGTCATGAGAGGAAAGTGTAGTATAGTGAGACTTGTGTATTGTTTCACACAAGCATAGATAAAACAGAGGTGTGTCAATCTTCTTCTTCGAACACTCCATATCCACCACTTGTCAACCACTCTGTGTGATTTGTATGTGATCTGAGCCTAAGTGCAATTGTACGTTGTGCCAGTTATGCGCCTATAAGTAGGCCAGCACATTCGTTTTCTGCGCTGTTTTTTATTTACTAGGGTAGCATACCTAAGGCCTACATCAGTCGCCTCTTACGAATCGTGGCAGGTAACAGTAGTTCTATTCTTTACCCCAAATTTGAGCCCGCACCACATGGGTGGATGTGTCAATGAAAACTAATAACTCTATGTACTAGGACAATCACCCGAGTGGTTAACGGGGCCCAAATTTGGGGTGTAAAGAATAGAACTACTGTTACCTGCCATGTATGTCGTAAGAGGAGAGAAAGGAGGTTTGGCTGAAATCGAATGCATGTGTCCTAAATGTGTAGAAGTCTGTGTTTAGGAGCCTACCAACCAATGTGCAACGTATACACGTTCTTGGCAAAGATCAAACATATCACAAAGAGTGATTAAAATTGGTCGTAAAGAACGAACGCAAAGAAGAAGAAGAACACTAGGACAATAAAAAAATATATAAACTCAAGTTTAAATTATTTATAAAGGACACTGAAGTAAATTAGAATGCTATAAGTTAAATAATCTTTGTGTTATTGTTATCTTTTCAAAAGTCAACAAATTCTAATGCCAACTTCTGACATTCAAAAACTAGAAAATAAAGAAACATACACTTTGCACTAGGATGAATGGATGATAACATATATATATTCCTCTCGTACTGTTATACATTACATAGGGAAAGGCATGCAAAGTAATTCCTCTATCCCGCTCTGTCCTGGGCAACTTGCTTAATCTCTTCCATGAAATTGAGTGATATTTCTTGCCTCTCTCAGCAAAGTTCCTTTCAGTGTTTCCATAGACCCTCTCATTCTTGAACCTTTGCCTCTCACTTCAATGCCTGCTTTGGTATACTTGATAATTTCTTCTCAAGATATGCCCAATATTTCTCCTTCTTATAACAGTTGTTATTAGTGGTTGACCAGACATTTCTCTGATTTCATCATTTCTCATGAATTTGTCCCATTTTATGTTCATTATTTTTCACAGATATCTATTTACAAATTCATTTAACTTACATTCTATATCTTTAGTCATTTCCCAACTCTCGCTGACATGTTAGGACTGATACAACATTGAAATTACAAATTTTTCATTTAGTTTTAAAACTGTATAATTTACAGTTTCATATTTTATTTAGACTTAAAAACTTATAATGCCTTGACTATTCATAATTACCTTTAAAGGCTGAGAATGTTCCTATTCCGGAATAGAGAAAATTCTAGGGCAAGCTACCATAGTAAATAAAATGCTGGCACTAAATCAGATGTGCTGGCCTAGTCACCATAGGCGCATAATTAGGCACAAAGTAAAAACGTGCTTGTCAAAGATCAGTTATATATCACAATAAGAATGATAAAATTGGCCACGAAGAACGAACGCAAAAAAGAAGAAGATAATTAACTTGTATACAGTAAATAAATAAATGTATAATTTTATGGGGAAAAGAAGATGTAAAAATTAGACACATTTATTGTACTTTTAACTAGGATAGACTGGAAAAAAAAATAATCACAATCTTAACCCCTTTTGCACCGATATACTGGCTCAAATTTTATCAGATGATCCAATTCCAGTATACAGGCTAATTCAGTAATACATTACAATGTAAATGCGTTTTGAAATTTAAAAAAATTGCAGAGTGAAAGGGTTAACATACTGAAGGATGTATAAAGTGGTTGGCACATATCATCTGGGGTTGTCTTCTAAAAACTAAATGGTTATTAACTGGAGATTTCAATGAAAATCTTGTGGTACCAACTGATGTTGGTGAATTTGTCAGAGTTACAGTGGTTTTTCCAGCATAGGATCCTATTGGAAATATGTTTTATAAGCAAATCCACCACATTATCATGGGCAATTGGTTCTAATGTAGAAACAGCATATCAAAGGTCTTTCTTACACAAGGTATAGCTGTATCAAACAATCTCAAACTCAGATTTTCCAAAGATTGAAACTTCTTCGAACGCTTCTTATCAACCACTTGTTAACTACTCGGTGTGATTTTTATGTGATCTCTCTCGTGCGCGCGATCACCGCCCAGACCGATGTACCAGACCTCCCATAAATTCTATTCATGTGGAAATCTGATTCATGCAGCCGTATCATTGGTGTGTTTTACGTCACATCTTCAGCACCATTTGGAGCTCTGGTGCTTGTCCTTCGGCAATTTGTTCGGTTTCAGCCAGCGTTTACTCGGTTCGCTCTCCGTTCTGTAGCCAGCTAGTGTTTTTATAGTGTGGGTAGCTAGCCCACACACCAACTTGTTAGTCGCCTCTTACAACATACGTGGCAGGTAACAGTGGTTCTATTCTTTACACCCCAATTTGGGCCCCGTAACCACTCGAGCGTTATGGGATCTGAACCTAAGAGCAGCTATATGTTTTGCCAGTTATGCGCCTACAAGTAGGCCAGCACATCCGATTTCTGCTACGCTTTTATTTACTAGGGTAGCTTCCCTAGGCCCCTACTTCAGTCGCTTCTTACAACATGCCTTGTAGGTCGCAGTGGTACTATTCTTTGCTTCCCTTACGGGCCTCGGCACCACACAGGTGGAATCGAAACAATATACATGATATTATTCTGACTAATGTAATTAGTAACACTTACCATATAAATCTGTCTATGATACTTCTTGTCCTGAAGTTAAGTATTCTTTGCATTTTGTTCTTGATAAAGGTCTAGTACCGAATCATTGAGTATTGTTTATGTTCATATTTAATCATTAATTTTTCACTACTCATGGAATACTGTATATACCTGTCTTTGTTTAATTGCCCATTTACTCAGTATTACTGCAGTCACCCAAATGATTTTCTTCAGATTGGATCTGCTCCTGTCTGACCACCTCAGATTTTTAGATTTTCGTACATCACATTCAGGATATATCAAATCTTTATTTTTGTCTCATCATAAGACAAACATTTTTTACTGTAGCATCTTGCATTTGTCTTTCATTTTTATTGTTGTATTTTTTATTACTTATTGATTGTTTGATGATTATGTCAATCTTGATGATCCAGATTAAATGTGCAGTAGTATCCTGGGTTTTTTCTTTGGGACAAAACTGTTCCAAAACTCTGTGACAGCATTGTGAGCTTGCACCTGTTAATTACTCAACATAGCATAAAAATATTGTTATTGATGTTGTTTATTTGTAATATTTTTAATTTACTTCATCCACCATTTATTAACCACTCTGTGATTTGAACTAGAAAGCATTATGTTATGCTCTACTTAATGCTCATGTAGAATGTAAAGGCAAGTTTCATCAGACTTTTGAAAACAGCTTGATATTTTGGTTCGACACCCTTCTGTGGCTAAGTGGTTAAGCCCTTGCCTTGCGAATCACTGGGTTTGGGTTCGAATCAGTGCCGTTCTGTTCACAAGTGCATTTTTTCCAGCGATTCTAGGATTTTTGCCCGAGCTGTGGAGTTCGTCCTTTGTGCAATATTCTGGGCAGGTGGCATGTAATTTCTGTGGAGAGGGAACAAGTCATATGGGGTAAAACTTGGTGCAATAAAGTGAATCCTTCGGCTTTAAAACCCTTTAAAAAAAACCTTGTTTGTGACAGTCTCTTCACTTTCTACTGGGCACCATTCAATCGTTCAGGCAGCAGTTTGCATTCGCTATATAGTGATCACTTTTCAAACACTCCTTGTAACTCGTGTATGATCCGAGTCAGGGAGCATGTGAGTAGGCTGTGCCATTATTGTGATGCTGCATGACCGTTCTGGATAAGGAACATGTTCCACCATTTTAGGCAACATATATAGCATGCGTTGCTCTAAGAAATTATCGAAATAGGGGGAAGACTGCAGTAAAACATTGTAAGAAATTAGAAGTTTTCACTGTATTTTTTCGCAGGTTAAGGTAAGTTTCCATCCAAACTCCAGAGTAAACAACAGTCTTCTGCAACAGAGCATCAGGAAAGAAGATGAGAGGAAGAGCTTTTTTTTTTTTTTCTTTCGTCCGCTTTTCAACTCAGACGAAGTTCATCTCTGAAACTGATTTTTGCGTGAAAATCTGTTTTCCAATTTCTTACAATGGCAGCGTGCACATTGTAAATTACTTTACACTGGCAGCCGTGTGCTCAATGTACTCGTAATTAGTATTCCTCGCCATACAGGCAGATTTTCTCCGACTTCAGAGGTACTCATGTTATCGTCCTGAGTAAGACCAGGGACTCGAACAAATGCCGGACAGTAGGTTCGAACCCGAGCTATGAGGCGTCTACAGCTAGCAGGCCGAGCTACTATCAACTACTCTAGGCAGTCCCCTGGAGGAAGAGCTTGAAAAGATGGTTAGATGGCATAGCAGAATCCTGTAAAGGAGCAAAAATAACTATCACCCAAGCCACCAGAACAGCGCAAAACAAAAACCGAAAACCACGACACTGGAAAATAACCAGTAGGTGCGCACAAAAAAAGAAGAGATACATTACCATCAGCTGCAGTAACAGGAGAAATCAATCAATTGTATGTCACATATCTCAGTTCGAAATGAGATGGGGCAAGCTGGTTATGATTAGTCCCAGAATTAGGAGCTTTCATTCTGTATTATTCTCCAGGCATTAGTTACAAACAGCAGTCATTCGCAGAATTTGTCAAGATCAGGCAATTCTGGCATGACCAACCAGTTTCAAGATGACTGTCTTTTCTGCAGCAGTTTTGTCTTATATAAACCATATTCTCGCACACTGTAGCACAGTAGGACTGGAACGAGTCCGAGAACTAGGAGTTAAGTTTGGACATACCAGACAGTGTCATCTTTGTCGTAGAGAGAGAAGATATCTAATCAACCTCTCATGGGTACGGTTAGCAAATGGATTTTAAGATAGCTGCTGCAGCGGAAGACACAGCAAGCATGGGAATGCCCAATGTACCATGACGTTGATCGCATAATATAACAGTAGTACTGGCTTATCGGTTTCTAGATATTAACCCTTAAGATCCTATGTTTATTTTTTTATCATAATCTATATAATATTGAGTTAAAATGAAAAAAAAAGAAAACTGGTGATTTGCTTGGTTTATTAATAACTTTTGAATTTCTTATGATACTTGTATACATTTGGAGTATGTTATGTATCAACCAATGAGTGTCTAAAATGTCATGTGTGTGCCAAAAAAATATGCCACTGTGGCCTAGTTGTTGAGTACATATGGCCTACTTTACAGAAAATGTAAACAAATGAACTTTGACTGGGTTCATGTCACAATTTTATCATCAATAAAACAGAAAACTTATTTCAACAAAATTGCAACCAATATTTTTGTCATTTATGTTATGAAGAATTGTGAAATAATGGATCTTTCATTTAATAAAAATACTCTTGTAAACTACTATTAAAAATATATTTTGTGAGTTACATTTGTGTGTGCTGAGTATGAGCAGTGCACATGGAATATATGTGAAAGTTAGACAGAGATAAAAGCCTCATAGGTAGAGTTGTGGAAGGTGAACTGGAATAAATAATATTATTCTGCTCAAATTATTCAGCAAAGAGCAACAGTCGCAATTATGTTTCACACAAATAAGGTATAGTACTTTGATATATGGCATGGAACTGATAACCAAACAAAAATCAGAATACTAAGAGCATTCATATTCCCAGTGGCAACATATGGGTGTGGAGCATGGGCATTTAACAAGGCAGGGGAAAAACATATATGCTTTTGAATATAAGTGTTACAGAAGAGTCCTGCATATACCATGTACAGAAAAGATAACATAGATCTATCCAGAAAGAACTCAAAATCAAAGAAAACTGGCTGATGCTACAAATAAGAAAATTGAAGTATTTTGGAAATATAAGGGGACACAATGGTTTGGAGAAGACTATCATGAAAGGAGATATCCCGGCAAGAGGAGAAGAGAAAGGAGATACCCGCAAGAGAGAGAAAGGAGATATCGGCAAGAGGAGAAGAGAAAGGAGATATCCGGCAAGAGAAGAAAGAAAGGAGATATCCCGCAAGAGGAGAGAAAGGAGATATCCGGCAAGAGGAGAAGAGAAAGGAGATATCCCGGCAAGAGGAGAAGAGAAAGGAGATATCCTGGCAAGAGGAGAAGAGAAAGGAGATATCCCGGCAAGAGGAGAAGAGAAAGGAGATATCCCGGCAAGAGGAGAAGAGAAAGGAGATATCCCGGCAAGAGGAGAAGACTATCATGAAAGGAGATATCCCGGCAAGAGGAGAAGACTATCATGAAAGGAGATATCCCGGCAAGAGGAGAAGACTATCATGAAAGGAGATATCCCGGCAAGAGGAGAAGACTATCATGAAAGGAGATATCCCGGCAAGAGGAGAAGACTATCATGAAAGGAGATATCCCGGCAAGAGGAGAAGACTATCATGAAAGGAGATATCCCGGCAAGAGGAGAAGACTATCATGAAAGGAGATATCCCGGCAAGAGGAGAAGACTATCATGAAAGGAGATATCCCGGCAAGAGGAGAAGACTATCATGAAAGGAGATATCCCGGCAAGAGGAGAAGACTATCATGAAAGGAGATATCCCGGCAAGAGGAGAAGAGAAAGAGAGATATCCGGCAAGAGGAGAAGAGAAAGGAGATATCCGGCAAGAGGAGAAGAGAAAGGAGATATCCCGGCAAGAGGAGAAGAGAAAGGAGATATCCCGGCAAGAGGAGAAGAGAAAGGAGATATCCCGGCAAGAGGAGAAGAGAAAGGAGATATCCCGGCAAGAGGAGAAGAGAAAGGAGATATCCTGGCAAGAGGAGAAGAGAAAGGAGATATCCCGGCAAGAGGAGAAGAGAATCGCAAGAGAGAAAGAGGATATCAGGATGTAAAAATGATGGTTTGAGCATGAGATCTATGAGAAGAGAAATTCGAAAGACTGTTACGGTGGAAATGTTCTGCTTAAGACAAGCTACTTGATGATGAGTAGTGCACTTCCACAAAATCAATGTTTGCATACATAATAACTTTATGCAACCTAAATTTCAATCATCTCTGAAGACAAGACAGCGTTGGGAAGGCCTTTATTTCCAAACTTGCTTGAATCTTTTTTCTAACAAAAGTGTCTACTGTGATTCTAACAAAAGTGTCTACTGTGATTCTAACAAAAGTGTCTACTACTGTGATAGCAAATTCATGTCCTGCCTCCTGGGTTATGTATTATACTTATTTTTTTGTTACAAATAAAGAGGCACAGAAATGTTCAAGAATCCATATTACTCCTAGGTGAATCCCAGAGTTAGATTTCTAACAAAGACCACCAAGCACACAACCCCCTTCCCGATAGATGCATGATAGAAGCTGGCAGCTTCAAATCTTTCCATTTACCGGGCCAACACTTAGTGTAAAACTAACACCAGAACAAACAAATTCAACGGTTTCTCTTGTCTTGCTAATTTTTTATAACACATCTTTGCACACTAAAGTTGGGGTACTAATATTAGTTTCGTTCTTAATCCTGTCTTCTCGTAGACTGTTGAGAAGGATGTGATGAAAGAAGGAATCCCAAAATGAATTTAGAATATATAGGTAAAGTTTTCATTGAAAAATCTAATAATGCATTTAAATGCAAGAGCTACAGAAAAGTCCTCAGAATACCATGTGCAGAAAAAAGAACAAATATGTCCATTTTGCAACAGCTTTAGATTGAAGAGAAGTGGTTGATATAGAAGTGCAAAACTGAAATATTTTGGAGATATGAACATACATGCAGATCATTCTGTGGAAGATTATTGCAAGATGTCAGACGAGTTAAGTATGACTGTGAAGGCGTGGGACACATAACGCAGGGCAAGGAGGAATTTAAAGCTGTGGTAATGGAAGCCTAGTTGCGATAGGGACAGGCTCTAGATATTTATTCCGTTTTAGTACTTTGTAAAACTATTTTGTGTTTTGATATTTAGTCAATTTGTATATTGTTTGCTACAGCATTCACAAGTATCAGTTTAGAATTAAACGTAGTGTAAATAGAAATATGAGAAGAATAAGATAGCTTTAAAAGACGGCTGTAAGCAGCGACAATGTGGATATCATCATCACACATATCCATTTGTCACTGCACGCGCACCTCCCAAACTGCAGGTGGTACACATAAGTTTACTAAGTCCAGTAATGCACCACTTTGCTACAAGCTGTGCATAAAATCATTGGTTTCATTAACACATAAAATGACATGAAATGGACACGTATAAAAACACATAAAAAACAATTGAAATCTGGTCATATTTTCAGTATTTTATTTCTTTCATCATGCAACATTTTAAAATGAATCAAACAACAAATTGTGCATGTCAATCAAGAATAAGAGAAAAGTTGGGACACAAAAGAACTAGAAAGAAGCATCAAATGATTTTATTATAACTATGCAACTAAGAATAGAGGTTAAGAAGATAAAACACCCTAACTAAACAAGCTAATATGAATTATTCCACTATGGAATCTTGATAGTTTCTACATTGTGTTGGTTGACAGTGCTTACCCCATACAGCAAATTTAATTGAAGTTGAATGAGAACAAATCAACAGCTGCATAAAACTTGAGATAAAACCTTAAGAATTTAACATTTGTTTTAAAACTATCATTATTAAACAGAATGACTGTTTAACAACTCTGAACTGTTTCCAGTTATATTAGGTTCATCTTCGGTCCTGGGCACATGAATGACGATGCCAATGAGAGAGCTGGAACTGAACTCAATCTCACCTACACTTAGATAGGACTAGGAACTCGATCTCACCTACACTTAGATAGGACTAGGAACTCGATCTCACCTACACTGAGATAGGACTAGGAACTCGATCTCACCTACACTGAGATAGGACTAGGAACTCGATCTCACCTACACTTAGATAGGACTAGGAACTCGATCTCACCTACACTGAGATCAGGGATCTCCAACAAAAATATTCAGATGGCTCCACAATGGAGCGAACTTGGTACCTTTGGCACGAGAGACAAGCACCTAGCCTCTAGGCCACATCTTCTTGGTACCTTTGGCACGAGAGACAAGCACCTAGCCTCTAGGCCACATCTTCTTGTTAGTTATTGATAATGCAACAGACTACAAGACACAGTTACAACTTCACAGCAACAGTTTGCCCACATAATTTCTCAATTCCTGTTTACTACAATGTACTACCACATCTAGCCCTAGAATGCAAATTAAAGCTCCGTCCCTACGCTAACGGCAAGAGTGGACAGCCAACTACATCTTCCACCTTGGAATAGACAATAGCGCGACTCATCTAGCCCTAGAACGCAAATTAAAGCTCCTGTCCCTATGCTTAACGGCAAGAGTGGACAGCCAACTACATCTTCCACCTGGGAATAGACAATAGACTACCTTCAGAGTCTACTATTACAGAAGTAATGTAATACCTCAAATAGACATATTTAGATAGAAAACGATGGAATGAGTACAAAGCTTACTTAAGTGTCGTCGTGTTGCAGTTCAATTATTGAAATGAAAGTACAATGATCATTTGCAACAAAAAAAATTATCATAGAATATTTACATCATCACATCCGATATTCTTCAAAAATAATCGATTCTGATGTCAATGTATCTCCTTTCACACAAAAATATCACACACACACACACAAGCAATTGATGGTCTAAAAAAATTACACACATTCTGATGTCACACAAATATAACACACTTTCATATTTATACAATCAAACACAAAATCACCATTCCCAAGAGAAATACATTATTTTCCTGACAAATATAGTAAGCTCCTATGTCCAAAAGCAAAAAAGGTATATGCTAGATAAGTAAAATCAAAACTGTACACATTAGTTTTTCTGAATGAAGTCGCAGAGTCTCTAGTGAAATAAACATGTAGAGACAGTCTTTATTGATGATGTCTTGTCCATAGAGAAAATGTTGAAGTCTCTAGAGAAGATATCTAATCCATAGTAAAAATGTTAAGTACCTAGTTAAGAGGTCTAGTCTCAAATGTCTAGTCCCTAGTGAAAAATATCTAGTCCCTAGTTAAGAGGTCTAGCCTCCTAGTAAAAATGTCTAGTCCTCAAAGAAAATATCTAGTCCCTAGTTAAGAGGTCTAGCCTCCTAGTAAAAATGTCTAGTCCCGAGTTAAGAGGTCTAGCCTCCTAGTAAAAATGTCTAGTCCCGAGTTAAGAGGTCTAGCCTCCTAGTAAAAATGTCTAGTCCTCAGAGAAAATGTCTAGTCCCTAGTTAAGAGGTCTAGCCTCCTAGTAAAAATGTCTAGTCCCGAGTTAAGAGGTCTAGCCTCCTAGTAAAAATGTCTAGTCCCGAGTTAAGAGGTCTAGCCTCCTAGTAAAAATGTCTAGTCCCGAGTTAAGAGGTCTAGTCCCCAGAGAAAATGTCTAGTCCCGAGTTAAGAGGTCTAGCCTCCTAGTAAAAATGTCTAGTCCCGAGTTAAGAGGTCTAGCCTCCTAGTAATAATGTCTAGTCTCGATCTAAGAGGTCTAGCCTCCTAGTAAAGATGTCTAGTCCCCAGAGAAAATGTCTAGTCCCGAGTTAAGAGGTCTAGCCTCCTAGTAAAAATGTCTAGTCCTCAGAGAAAATGTCTAGTCCCGAGTTAAGAGGTCTAGCCCCCTAGTAAAGATGTCTAGTCCCCTAGTAAAATTGGTTGGTTATTGGTTATTAAACTGACGTCATTGCACTCCGGGCAGACCCATAGGTGCTCAGTCTCCCCAACAGATATCAAAGAGTATGCATACTGATGGTTCCTGTGGCTCGCTGATTAAACACACCTCTCACTCTGCCTCTCAGACATCCAGTTCGACTTGAACAACGGGTCCTAGTAAAATTGTCTAGTCCCTAGTGAAGATGTGGAGTCCCTAGTGAAGATGTCTAGTCTCTAGTGAAGATGTCTAGTCTCTAGTGAAGATATGTCTAATCTCTAGTGATGGTGTCTAGTCTAAGATGTCAAGTCCCTAGTAAATATATCAACTTGGGCAAACAACTGAACTCAAACAAAAAACTAAGAGATTTCACTATACATAAACACTGTACAATACTACTCATAAACACTGTACAGTACTATATAGCAGAATAACAAACAAACATTTGCAATATAAACACACAATTTTAAAAATACCAACTAACAAAAAAATTATATCTAAAAAATACCCAAAACCCAGCAAATGAAAAATGACATGAACAAGATTAGGAAAACGTAAACATTTCATTCATAATTTACATGTTGAAAAGAATCTGTTTAAAATAACCTTGATCTATCTTGGAGAAGATCTGACTAATCCAGTTCTACAGATTTGATATGTGCAACATTACTCAGAATATTGTTAGTCAGGCTTCTCATCCAACATTACTGAGAACCAGCCAGGCTTCTCATAAAACAATACTGAGAACATTAATGTCAGCCAGGCTTCTCATCAAACATTACTGAGAACCAGCCAGGCGTCTCGTAAAACAATACTGAGAACACTAATGTCAGCCAGGCTTCTCATTCTCAGACTAAGTGCTAGTAGTAATGATAAAAACGAAGTATATACAGCAAGTTTCATTGAATCACATCAGTAAATCAGCATAATCAATAAAGTATCTTACAATGACAATTAAGATCAGATATATATATATATATATACACCAACAAAAACTAGCACTTGATACAAGTGTAGGAACAGTGTTTCTTATTGTGGGGACATTATAGATTTTCCTACAATGAATGAAAAGTGCAACTATTTTGTTGATGAGCACGAGCATGCAGGTGTCTGTAGCTTAAGCGGTAGTGAGCTCGATCACAATACAAGTGTACCTGGTCCAATCTCTGACAATTTGGAAACAAATTTGTTCGGTGTGGATTTTTACGAACAGTAAAATTAGACCTCACCATTCAGAAAGTAATGGCAAACTACTGAACGTATAATTGGTGCCTAGAAAAATCAACTACTCATTTACTGTGGTTGATAGGAAGGAAGTTCTGTTATGGATATACCAGGATTTTCATGATGTCTTTACAAGATGTACTTTAATTAAGCATTTATTTCTTCTTACTGAACTGTACAAATATATTTTCTCCAACTTTTAAATAGATCATTGCCTGGGCATGAATGATATTGCTGATGTTTTGAAAAAAAACTACATTTTTAAAAGGAATGACTGAGTTGTGTTTACATCAGATACTACCAATATATTTGAAATCACCACCAGTAACACAAATGATAAATCCAGAGTGTTGAAACACAATTAATAAATAATCTATCATCATCAAGGTGCATATCTTTTATAGGACAATGTTCTCTTTGCAGCGCATCTGAAATTTACTCTGTCTCTAGCCAGCTCACCCACTACGCCAATGGTCCTATTCATGGTTTCTTTAATATCTTGTAGCCATCTTCTTCTTGGTCTGCCTCTGCGTCCTGGGACCCTGCCCTCTAATATTTTTCTTTTCAGGCCATCGAGACGCTTAATGTGACCAAAGTATCTCGATCGCGACCAAAGTATCTAATTTTTCTGTATAGTATGTTGTTTATCAGCCAATTCTCTTTAACACTTTCAGGACATCAAAATAATAAAAATAATCTATAAGTGAAATAAATACTGAAAGAATATATCAATGATGTTGAAATGCAATTTGATAAAATATAATACAGATCTGTGCTCATTTATAAAACTATATTTCAACCCTGTTTATATCGAGGAGAGTCTGGAAGAATGGATTAGAGCGTGGCTTCGATGCGGGAGAACTGTGTTCAATCCACTTTGAGGCCACTGATTTTTTCTGTTGTGGGCATTTAAAAAAATCCCAATAACAGCTTCCTGCACTGAGCTAGCCATGCAGCCATAAATTCCTCAGGCTCTCGTACCACAACGAGCTAAAATGCGGTGCTACAGGAAGTAACAAGTTTTTTTTAAATATCTATTTTCATTATTCATTATGTCTATTTGTCACTGCAGTCTTCCTTGTATGTGATTAATGAATGTAACCAGTTCAACATAAACTAATGATCATTTATTGCTGTTATATATAACTTTACATTTTATTATTCATTTTTGCTGATGAGTCAATGAAGGATCAATGATCTATGTACAGGTCTCAGTACACAAGCAAACAAGTTTGGAGAACCAAGGATTAAATATTGACTTGTCTTCTAAAGTGGAAAAAAAAAATGAAAATATGCCAGTTTTGTTTTATTGAATACGAGTATTTCATTCTAATCTGAAGACATATCTGAGACTTTTGTCTGTCTTACTTTCAATAGTTTATTAACACAAAAACCCAACTTTTCTCAGGTTCGGCATGTGACTGGCTATTCCATCCAGTAAAAAACATTTCAGAAATCTTCTACTTCCCTTCACCCACTATGAATTCAGGCACAGTCAGTGACTGGTATAGCGTGCCTGACTGATTTTTGCATGAAAGCCTGCTTTCCTTTTTATCAGTGTTTCCCTGTCATACAGACTCTTGACTTCAAAGTCAAAAGGTGTACACTCTAAGATGTCAACATCAGTATGCTCAAATAAAGCAATTCTCAGATAGAAACTATAAACATTCCAAAAGAATGTACATGAGCATAATAGTTTTTCTGTACAACCTTCATATTAGTTGAACATATAGTACCTGTCTGTTGTGACCTGTACAAAATATGAAGACCTTGATACTAGTAATGTGCATTTCAGTTGCTTTTAAGTATTTATAACTATTCGTTATTTTCACATCAAATACTAACTACCTTAGTATTCGCTTTGTTAGTGAACTCGCTCTCAAGGCTGGTGGTCTGGGTTCAGCTCCCGCAATGCGCGTGGAATTTTCCCGACCGCGACGGCTCTCAGGTCGACCAGCCTCAACTGGGTACCAGACATGCTCTGGGAAAGTAAAGGCGGCCGGCGTGATGCTGACCACATCACCCATCGTGTGCCGATGGTCAATGAAAATACAGGCCTAACACTGTATTGACCTATATACCACGAGGTATGAAAGGGTTCCTTTTAGTATTCGCTACTTGAGTAATCATTATTTAGTAATTGTTAATGTCATCAATAGTATCTGCAGTCAAGTAAACAATTATGTAAGAAGTAATCGCCAGAATATGGTCCTTGAAGTAGCCCGATACTATTCTTCTAACTGATGTAGTGTTAGTAACAAATAGTTGCAACAACTATCAGAACAATGCCCATTCTCCACATTGAAGAGATCTGTAATGTGTCTCTCTGAAATGTTTCTGTCTCATGTGATTGTATGACATTCTGTAAAACTGGTTTTTTTTTCTTATTCTCTTACTTTCTTCCCACTGATATTTCTGTCATCCAACTTTTTTTGTCTCTAATATGATTTTCAAAGGTTAATATATGAAAATATTTCATTAAATAAATAACAACTAAGCCCTTTCCAGTGACACTGATGAAACACTTGATATTATTAGTGGTAATTAGATGCCTGAGGGGCAGAGTGAGTTTAACAAGTGAGCCACGGGAAGCATGAGTATGCATACTGTTTTATATCTTACTGTTTTATATAAAAACTTCCCATTGTTATATTATGCAATCTACATCATAGCACATTGGGCATTCCCATGCATGCTCTGTCCTCTGCTGCAGCAGCCATCCTAAAGTCCATTTGTTCACTGTACACATGAGAACTTGATATACCTTCTCTCTCTACCATAAAGACTACAATGTCTGGCGTGTTCAAACTTAACTTCTAGTTCTCGCACTCATTCCAGTGTCTGAGACTTGTCCATATCACATAAATGAGAGCGATCGCATTTATGACATCGGCTCTGTTCATACTTCTGCCCGCTTGAGTCAAGACATTGTTTACAAGAAAAACAACACGTTCATTACCCTGCACTCCAGCATGTCCAGATGTGTACAGCCAAGTCATATTCTTGAGAAGTGATCTCTGAATACTGTCTACCCATTCCACATGCAGAATAATCTCTCAAATTGTCCTTCATATCTATTTCAGTCCTACCATCTATTTGCAGTTTACCATTCAATCAATCAAGTGCCATGTCTGCTGCATAGGCAATCATGTCTCTCCACAATTCTCTTTCCTTGGTGCAGTTAATCAGTTACCCCTATAATTTTCAAGGATTATAGATTCTCCCATATGATAACCCTACTCCCAATACACCAACCTGGGAAACCATACTAAATACTGTGATTTATTATTTGACTGTTATTTCTGCCATAAAGAAAATCTCTCTTGCAATCGTGTAAAAGAAGTCTGAATTTCTTTGCTTCTGTTGTATCTTTTGTTTGATAAAGGAATTTTGTCTGAAATGTCGCTGTATATTGTATTTTGTACAAGCAGTGGAGCTGCAGTAGCAAAGTTGTTAGTGAACTCGCTTCTTAGGCTAGTGGTCCGGGTTCAATTCTGCAGCAGGCGTGGAATATTTTCTGACCGTAACAGCTCCCAGGTAGACCCTGCCTAAATTAGGTACCAGGAAAATCACTAGGAAGTAAAGACGGCTGGCGTGATGCTGACCACATCACCTATCATGTGCCGACGGTCAATGAAAAAGACAGGCCTAACACTGTATTACCCTATATACCATGTGGTACTAAAAAAAGTTCCTTTACCTTTTTTACTTTGTAAAACTACAGTACTTTGTTTTTACATGTTTTGCTATTGCTACATAATTTGATTGCAGTCTTTCCTTATATCAATAATACTAATCTCTTGTCAACAGATGAATCAAATAATCATCTTTTGTGTATCTTTCAATCAAACAGTTATGTTGAAGTCTCTGCATCAAAGATTGGCTGTAATGGTTCTCCAAGTTCTGTCTCAGCGATAGTACACTCTACCAGACTATTGCTCGTCCACTTTCTGATATTCCTCTCCCAATTGTATCTCCAACTTGTTCTTTTGTCTTCTAACATTTCTTCCAAGATGGTTTTCAACAAAGTATTATGTGGTTTCATGTGAGCAAAATATCTTGTCTACTTTCTATCTCCCTGAGCAGTTCTCTTTTCAGTAAGTTTTTGGAGCACATGTTTATTAGCTTTATTCTCTGTCCAGGACATTTGCCCTATTCTTCTGTATATTCACATTTCACAAACTTTAATTCATCCCTCTCCACCTGCTTGTTCATTGTCCACATTTCCACCCCATTCAACAAAGATAAATATATCTAGCACTTGATAAGTCTATCTTTTGTGTATGTGCTATTCGTTAGAATATATTTAGCATGAAAATTGTATCAACATTCCTATCCTCTTCCAAACTTCCATTTCACATCTGCTGTCTTCTCTCATTATATGTCCAAGATAAACATAACTTGACATTTCAAGTCTATCTTTTGTGTATGTGCTATTCGTTAGAATATATTTAACACGAAAAATGTATCAACGTTCCTATCCTCTTCCAAACTTCCATTTCACATCTGCTGTCTTCTCTCATTATATGTCCAAGATAAACATAACTTGACATTTGTTGCATTCTTTCCCCATTTACCATTATGTTTAATGTCTTAGTCTCTCTCTCTTGCTTTTGCTTATTACCATTGTTTTTGTTTTATCAATATTAATATCAAGGCCATATATTTGACTTTTATTGTTTACTTAAGGTTCAAGCTAAATTTGTTCATTGTTCGCTATCATCACTGTATTATCTACATATCTTATGTTATTTATTATTTAACCATTGATCCCTTCTACTTGTTTTTTCCAGTATATGAGTTACTTAGGCAAGTGGACATAACGCAATCACTGTTTTACTGTTCTCTTTACATGTCAATATGTGGAAAGTTGTTTTTCGGTATGTGTTACTTAGGCAAGCGGACATAACGCAATCACTGTCTTACTTTTCTCTTTAAGTCAGTATGTTGACGTTTGTTTTGCATATTATTATTGCTACCTATTGTGTCCAGTACAAATTGCAGATCATTGTGTCTTTTCCATATAAGCCTATTTTTTTTCAGATGCTCATTTAGTCTCTATGTTGAATTTTGTCAAAAGCAACATGTTCGTTTTTCGGCACTTTTCTGTTAACGTATTTGGACATGTTCTCTAGTTATTTTGAAAACTAAATTGTTCTTGGCTAACTTTGTTCTCAAATTTTGCATTTTATTCTCTCATGTATGATCCATACGAGTATTTTTGACATCATGTGACTTACAAGGTTGATAATTCTGTTGTCTTAGATTTCTAAGATCAAGCTACAAAAACTGATGTTTTCAAATCTTTTGGCATTACTGTTGTATCTTTATCAGCACTAATAGACCAAGATTGCTGCTATCTGTGTTTTATTGACTTTCTGTGTGTTGTTTAATTTCAGTATTTTTCTTTACTTTTGAAATATTTCTCTTTAAAATATATACACACAAAATATGACTTGTTGTTGAATGGATGGTGATTAACACATCTTTATTACAGTTCACTGATAGAAACTTATTGCTACAAGTGTCTATACCAATTAAACTGCTACAATGGACAGAAAGTATGGACAATCAACTAGAACTACAAATCTTGAATCTAGAAATTAATTGGTATTTTTGTATTAACTATTTGTAAACTTGTCCAAGATCAGATCGACAACAAATTCCAGATGAATACAGACATTTGTTACTGGAGTTGGGTGTGAGGAGGATGTCTGTACACTTAATATGATCTATTCCTATGCATTCAACCTAATAGGTGCTCAGTCCCTATCAGCAATTGAAAGTGTACAAAACCCTAATTTCAACTGAGTTTGGACAAACTCATCCACTTATATTATATGTAAACAATGCCACTAGAAACCATCTCATATAAGGAAGACTGATCGATTACCAAAGACATGTATTTTTCTTTAACCAACGACAGAAGATTGCTTAATGTGGTCAATATCACTTTAGCCACCTTTACTTCTGAGTCTTTCTTTGGACTCGATAGAGTCTAGGTCAACCCGAGTCACTTGCTGTCTAGAAATAAGATCTCATTCCATCCTGAACTCAAACCAAGACTACTTCATCTAGAATGCAAGTGCACTAATCACTGTGCTACCAAGGCTCTCAGACAATAGTAAACAATATACAAGTGTATGACAGTTTTACAAAAGTAAATCAAAAGATATCAATGTTATAACAACATCTTAATCAAGTACATGAAATATTAAATATACAATATTCAGGTGTGAAATGTCAACACTAAATCTCGTAGTTTGTCAAACCAATATTTCGTTATTCCTTATCACTCAGAATCACTTCAGTAGCAGCACAAGATTCTGAATACTCTCGTGATTATTTAATCTCATTTACATGCATTAAATATCAAAACAGTCGTTTTAAAATGTCTTGTCATAATGTTCTCATTGTCACAACAGTATTGTATGGTAGTAACACAGATGACATAAGCATTTACATGAATCAAATGTTCATGATGTTCTCATGGTCACAACAGTATTGTATGGTAGTAACACAGATGACAAAAGAATTCACATGAATCAAAGGTAATCAAAGCAAGGAAATAATCAGATATTATTTATTATTTATCAACACTGCAAAAAATTCAACAAAAATACACATTGTATTAATAATAATGTGGAATGAATGCTTGCAAACAAAGTCTGATGACAAGAAGTATTTCAGAGAATAAAAGACGCATTTTCTTTAACCCTAGCTTCATGTACATGCACATACAGATGTACATATAGTTATGTACCAGACATTTGGGAGTTAGTGAATAAATGAGATGATACAAAGGGATGAAGATCAATCAAATGATATTACAGGTGTCAAAATGGAAGAGCCAAATTGTGTGTGCTTGTAAATGAAGGTGACCCATGAACATGATATATAATTCCACAATTTGCAATAAGTCATGATTTTATCATATATATTTCTTTTGTATCATTATATGTTACATGAATCCTGCTAGTAATGTCTTCATACTTTTTCTTTCATATTTCATTTCTCTCTCTCTCTGGGACAAATTTGTTTCGCTAGGGCAATCTTTCCTGTTTCCAAGATGGCGGCGGGCAGATGTGAATTGCTATTGCTGGTCCGAAACGGTTTTATTGTTGTGGTGTTTTTCCTCGATTAGGGATTACTAGTGTGCTCAAGTAGGATGGACAGTTTAGTCCAACTATATAAGTGTGTATTTCTATTTGGGATATACTCTGTGATGTACAGTGGTGATTTATACAAGGGCACAACTAGAACTGGGCGGATCACGGTAGTGAAACGCTGCCAGCCGCCAACCTGTAGACATGGCATCCGATGCTGTGACTGGCCTAGCAAGCCAACAGCAGGGAAAGAAATTATGCTCGAAGAATAGGAAAGCGAGAACTAGAGCGAAAGCAAATTAAATGGTTCGGCCACATAAGCAGATTACCAATAGGCAGTAAACCACAGAGAGCAATGTTGCTCCAATACAGTGGATACAAAGCAAAAGGCAGGCCATGCAAAAGGTGGACCTCAGAGATAACAGAGGCGACGAAATACACTTTATGAAGCACACACAAAAGCCTGTGCTAGAAAACTCTTCTTACCCTGAAGCTGTGAGGCAAATCAGGATTGGAGAAGAGAAAGAAAAACAAGGTGCGTAGAGAGGCTTGCTCCAAGTGTCTCCTTTTTCAACCTGACGCTGAAAGGCAAACAGGATTAGAGAATATATACGCCAGAGTGGTTACCGGGGCCAAATTTGGGGTGTCAAGAATAGAACCACTGTTACCTGCCACATGTCGTAAGAGGTGACTAAGGAGGTTTGGCTGAAATCGGATGCACATGTCCTAAACGTGTAGAAGTCTATGCGTTTAGGGGCCTACCAAACCAATGTGCAACATATACACGTTCTTGGCAAAGATCAAACATATCACAAAGAGTGATTAAAATTGATAGTAAAAAACGAACGCAAAGAAGAAGAAGGAGAGAATATATAGATAGATACTTTCTTTCTTGAACCCTTTGTTTCCCACTTCAAATCTTGTGAGTCTTCGATCATTTCTTCGCAGAGTATGTTCATCATATCTCCATCTTCTCTTTCTAATAACGGCTGTTACAAGTGGTTGACCAGACATTTTTCTGATTTCATCACCCCTACTGAATCCATCTCATTTTGTGTTCATTATTTTTCTACAGGCATTCATGACATGGTCTCACAAAAGCAATTAATTACCAGTTACCTCAGAAGCTAGCAATGAATTCACACAGTTCAACTCTTCTTATTTTGGTGAATACATGAATGCTTCTCTTTATCATGTTGAACTCACACAAGTTTCAATGTTGTGATTAAAGTATTACAATTGAGTTGTTAATATAAATCCAACATTAAATACCCAGTTTTATTATCTCAATATCAACATATTTTATTCAACAAAGCACACACACACACAGGTTCAATTTATACAGTCAGAACTTGGTTTAAACAATGTTAATGTAATATACAACAATACATGATGATAATGGTGGGAGAAATGTTAGTTATCGTTAAACACATATCGTGAAATACATTTGACAGTGCAAGGTTTAAGGACATTAGAGGTGGGATGGATTTATTCTCTGCAGTGAAGCCAGCATGTATCCATTACTAGCTGTGTTGACTATCAAGCCAGCATGTACTCATTACTAGCTGTGTCGACTTTCAAAGTCAGCATGTACCCATTACTAGCTGTGTCGACTATCAAGCCAGCATGTACTCATTACTAGCTGTGACGACTATCAAGCCAGCATGTACCCATTACTAGCTGTGTCGAATATCAAGTCAGCATGTGCCCATTACTAGCTGTGTTGAATATCAAGCCAGCATGTACCCATTACTAGCTGTGTCGAATATGAAGTCAACATGTACCCATTACTAGCTGTGTCGAATATCAAGCCAGCATGTACCCATTACTAGCTGTGACAACTATGAAGCCAGCATGTACCCATTACTAGCTGTGACAACTATGAAGCCAGCATGTATCCATTACTGCTGTGACAACTATGAAGCCAGCATGTATCCATTACTAGCTGTGTCGACAGTGAAACCGGCAACATGTAACAATCCCAGGCAATACACTTAAACTACTAATGTAATATAATTTATATAATGGAACTCCAAATGTAATGTAATGGATGTAATCAACTCCAAATGTGATGTAATCAACTCCAAATGTAATGTAATGGATGTAATCAACTGCAAATGTAATATAGATGCAATAAAGTTATCATGTAATATAATGGATGCAATAAAGTTGTAACAATAAATGTAGTGAACTTCTAATGTAATATAATGGATGCAATAAAGTTATAATATAACAGAACTAATGTCTATGCCCTTAGAATGCCCTTATAGGTGCTCAGTTCCTTTCAGCAGATGACAGTGTCAGCAGCAAAGTACTTGTACAATAAGTAGCTCAGGCAATGAATTTGAAGATAGCTGTATCCAAACACCAACCACTCTGGAACAAATGCAGAGGACTGCCACACATCTATGCTGACAGAATACTTGTATGTATGATGTATGTATGTACAAATGAATGTATCCTGAACTAACATAAATTTGGAAACACATTTTATACACAAATATAACTGATATTAGATTGTAGGTATTTGTATTATTACCATGTAACATCCTCATATGAACTATATATATATATATTGTCCCTGAGCTCTGACATAGAAGAAGACATCAATAACTACCTACATACAGCAAAGAAACACACAGTTCTGATGATGTTTATTCTCAAACTAGAAATGTGTGTTGCCGGGGCTCACAAGGGGAGCAAAGAATAGTAACACTGCCACCTACAAGGAGGAGACTGAGGTTGTGACCTAGGGAAGCTACGCAAGTAAATAAAAAGTTCGCAGAAATCGGATGTGCTGGCCTACTTGTAGGCTCATAACTGGCACAACGTACAATTGCTCTTAGGTTCAGATCGCATACAAATAACTAAGATTGGTTAACAAGTGGTCGAAACAGAGCATTCGAAGAAGAATACATTCTCAGACTAGAAAAGAAGATGTTATGAACATCATTTGTCCTCATTGTTACAACTCCATCAGTTCTAGAATATTCAGACTGAAACAATGAATGAGATTATGACACTGTCTCAACAAAGATCAAGATCTTGTTTTTGTAAATATACATCATGACAATTTCATTTCAGTTGTCTTCTTCTTCTTCTTTGCGTTCGTTCTTTACAACCAATTTTAATCACTCTTTGTGATGTTTGATCTTTGCCAAGAACGTGTATATGTTGCACATTGGTTTGGTAGGCCCTAAACGCATAGAGTTCTACACGTTTAGGACACATGCATCCGATTTCAGCCAAACCTCCTTAGTCGCCTCTTACGACATGCGTGGCAGGTAGCAGTGGTCCTATTCTTTACACCCCAAATTTGGGCCCCGATAACCACTCGGACGACATTTCAGTTGTAATTTCTGTATTAGTGGTAATTTGTTTCTTAAATTAATCACTATCAATTCATTTTTCTATATAATGTTCATTTTCTCACCGCACCCAGTAAAAATCACTAGATAGCTACAGAAACCACAACCAGGAAAGTTCATAGCTTGCCACCCGAGGAAGGACCCCACGAGGAGGAACTCATGGCAAGAAAATAGGGAGATAGTGGAGAGATCTGGAAATGATCGCCTTGGATTGGCAGGCTTGGAATTCCTTGATTGTGGACCTATGCCTCCCAAGGGGGATGAAGAGTGAAGAAGAAGAATGTTCATTTTCTGCACATAAAACAGCCCTGCAAGCAAATAGAGTAATCATTGATGCAACATTTTGGTAATATGAAACTTGTTCTAAATGATTCTGACTTAAGACTTACAATGTGATTATTCTGATACAGATATCGAAAGGGGGGTTACACAGTTATTTAGATGACGGCGGCGAAGATGGCCATTTACAAAAAAATTAAAGAGTTCATGACAAATTGTGTTACCGCCAGCATAATTGCAATTTTAAACTAGAAAAGAAGTGTTTTAAAACATAGTTTTCACAGAACCGTCTAACTTACTGATGTTTATATTGAACAAAGTTGAAAGTTTAAGCAATAGTGCCATTGAAAAATAATCTTCGAATGTGAGTAGTGCCTTGTTATATGTTCAAAACAGGTTGAAGCTGATGACGTTACTTTAAGCTTAAACTATTAATCACACTCCAATTATACAGCTTTAAACATTAAATATAATAGACCACAGGTGCTGTTTTAATCATTATGGGCAAGAGTCATTAATCATAATTGAAAATGGTACAGATTCAGTAAGTAATCATAACTGGCAATGGTACAACTTAAATCATTAATCATAACTGGCAATGGTACAGCTTTAGTCATTAATCATAACTGACAATCTTATGCACTAGTCAGTAATTACACTGGATTATAGTGTAAATTCAATCAATAACGCTGGACAAAATTATAGTTTGAATCAATCCTAGTGGATATAGTGCAATTTTAATCATTAATTATAATGGACAGCATAGCTTGAATGATTAAACAGACTGGGCAAACTGGAGATGCAACTTTAATCATAATGGACAGCATATCTTGAATGATTAAACAGACTGGGGCAAACTGGAGATTTAATTCCCAAGTATAATGGACAATAGTGCAGCATGAAACAATGACAATGAACAACAAGAAATGTTCATGCATTAACATTAGACAATAATTGTGTTCAAGTAGTAACATGTCCCTTGCAGAACATCGCATTCATCACAGCCTGCCTGAAAAACTCTCTGTCTCTTGCAAGTTCTCCAGCCTCTTCTAGTGTCATGTTCAAGGTTACTTTGATGTCCTTACTGCCACCTACATCTTGGTCTCCTTTTTCCAGGAACCATGCCTTCCATTACCTTTCTCTCCAGACCGCTGAATAATAGTGTAGCTTAATTAAATCATAGTGGTGAATAATGTAGATTGGAACATTGCTCATAATCTGCAGTGTCATAACGACTCACTATTCAGAAGTTCATATGAGCAGCTTCATGCTTACAATATTCAATTAAAATGCAAAACATAAGAAAAAAAAACAAATGACAGATAAAAACAAAATGAAACCAATAACTAGACAAAGACATATGAAAAATAATCGCAACCATATAGGCACAGGGTACAATAGTAAACACACAAGACATAGGAATATATGGCAAACATTAGCAACCACACAAACAAATGACTATATGACAAACAATAGCAACCACACAGGACATAGGGCTATATAACAAACAATAGCAACCACACAGACATAGAACTATATAACAAACAACAGCATCCATCAAGAGAGAAACACACAAGATTACATGTGGGGTCATCAATACAACAGCATACAAGAAAGGGTTTTAAAAATAGATCAAAATATTGCATTGTTCTTCTATGTACACCCTCAATGACATATTGGAAAAAAAAACTAGACGCCGACTTCAAAAGAGCTTGTCCGTTGAATGGTATCAGTGCTGGTCATATACGTTTTTCTGCTTCTTGTATCTGGGGCACTTTTGTAACCAATGTTTTAGTCTGTGCCATATTCACACTCATCATAAATTCTATCTTTACCTTGTTCATTAGGTGGTACATCATTGAGATCATGTGAAAATCAAATATGCATTATGGAACAAAAAACACAAGCAAATTGGATTCATGAAATCAACAAAACTAAAACAAAACACAGGCATGCAACTCAAAAATAATTGAAATAAGTAACAGCAAGAAGTAATCAAACTATAACAGAGATTATGTCAAACATGTCATTATTCAATACGCTCAACAAATCCAAAAGAAGTCAATGCAATAACTATAAAGCTTTTAACAAATTAAAGAAATATACAATTCTGGGTTTGTAATCTGGCATTTTACTAACATCTAACAAATTCAGGAGAAGTGATGAAATAAGAGAAATGTCTGGTCAATCACTAGTAACAACTGTTATAAGAAGGAGAAGATGGAGATATGTTGGACACACCTTGAGAAGAAATGATCAAAGAATATCAAAGCAGGCATTGAAGTGAGGAGCAAAGGGTTTAAGAAAGCGAGGACGACCTAAGGAGACCCTGAAACGAACTTTGCTGAAAGGGGCAAAAAATTTCAGCCTCATTTACATGGAAGAGATTGAGCGAGTTGCCCAGGATAGAGCGGTATGGAGAAATTGCTTGCAGGCCCTATGTAATGTATAACGACATGAGAGGAATTATTATTATTATTTCACTAATGCTTTCATTATAATTAGTTTCTAAAATGCAAGTTTTGCAACTAAAAAACCATTAAATTTCTCTCTATTTAGTGATAATTTTGGCATCAGCTTTGTACTATATCTATTTCATGCTTTGAAAATCTATACTAATAGATGTACATATTGGTAGATATATAGAAGCATATACAAACAGCTAGAACAAGAATGGAGTCATTGAGGTGTGGATCTATAGCAGAATTTGATGTGTTTCATGCAAATACATAAAAATGAGCACCTGGTCAAATGGATTAGATCACTGGCTTCCATTCGGGAGACCCAGGTTCAGTTCCCGGTAAGGTCAATGAGTTTTTTTGTCTGGGCGTAAAGGAAAATCCTAACCTGAACAGTTGTGCTGCAACTGTACTAGCCATGCGGTCATTAAATTTCCCAGACTCATGCCCCAATGTCCTACACCATCTTAAAAAGCGGTATTACAGGCAGTAATGACAGTAACATAAAAATGTACTTGCAAAATTAGGAATGACAACAAAAATTTTCAAAAGAGCCAAAAGACATATTTTGAAAAAAAATTAAGAGACTTGACAGCCGTTGAAAAAAACTTACTTAGCATGAAACATTATGGAGAAGTGGGCAGAAAGAAGATAGCGCTATATATAAGAAATAAACAGGAGATTGGTAAATATTTGACAGAATGTACCATTACGGCAGGTGAAAAAATATTGAGACTAACTACTGTCAACCTTCAATGTGGAGGTGGCACTTAATCTTATTAAAAACAAGATATAATATGTGATCCATACAAGTCATGGCGGCGGACACTGATAATAAGGAAACAGGTCTTAATGTAAAAATCAATCGGAAGCGCCATACCAGACTATGCTTGAATTCATAGCATGCAAAACAGAAGTAGAAGAAAAGTTAAACTTCGATATATGCTACCCTAGTAAATAAAAAGCTTCACAGAAATTGGATGTGCTGGCCTACTTGTAGGCGCATAACTGGCACAATACAAAATCACTCTTAAGCTCAGATCCCATACAAATTACAAAGAGTGATCAACAAGTGATCGATACAGCGTGTCGAAGAAAAAGAAGAATATACCAACTAATTTATGAAGTTACAAATTATAAATGTTTATATTCAGAACAGCATATTTCTTCCTGACCAATTGTGCATGTGAACAAAAACATTCAATCAAAATGGACAAACTAAAAAGAAGTACAATAAAAAATCAATAATGAAAACTGTCAACCAGTAGAACATACAACAACTTAGATACTTCCTGCATGAATAAACAAATGGAATCAGGTTGTTCCAATGAGATCTGTTGATCAGTCATCCCTTTCTACTAATTGTGTAGTGAGATATCTACCGGGGCTGCTTACATCACAGCACAATGTTGCATTAGTTTTAACATATGAAGTGTAAATGGTGGGTGGATGTGTGATGTGACATCTTATACACACAAGTTGATGTATACATTCACTTCACATTGTAACATCACACAAATACATCACTGGATGGACTTGCCTAACAAATGATGATAATATTGGAAGATTTAACATTTCATTATTGCTGGAAGACAGTCAATGAAACTTAGATTCAAACAGAAAGCATACGACAAATCAGTGTGCTTTTATTCATATGTATTTATTTATTTATTGTAGATGTCAATTAGCAGTACTTGTAAACACTCAATTTATGAGACTCATATTTCATTGTAGATATGACCTATACATGAAACTCGTATTTCATTGTAGATGAGCTATACATGAGACTCATATATTTCATTGAAGATATGACCTATACACGAGACTCATATTTCATTGTAGATATGACCTATACATTCATATTTCATTGTAGATAATATGACCTATCCATGACTCATATATTTCATTGTAGATATGATCTATACATAAGACTCATATATTTCATTGTAGATATGATCTATACATAAGACTTGTATTTTCATTAAAGATGAGCTATAAAACGATGACCTGGTCATGGGGAGAATGAAACCACACATGGAAATAAGCTCCCATATTGTCATGGATGACTCTGTCCCTCTCATGGCCATAGCATACAAAATGGGAAAAGTCATGAGAAGCAGTATATTTTAAAACACATTGTGACAACTGATAAAATTAATGGGAAAAGAAACAGTAAAAGAATAAGAGAACATTCTGGGCAGTTTAACATAGCATAAAAAAGGGTAAATAGTAGAATTAATAAACAGTACTAAAGACAGTAAGCTATAGGAAGATGCGAGCACAGTTGAGTCTTACTGTTAAGTGGTAAATTCAAGTTTCACTTTAGGAATAAAAGCTTGATACACAGTCCAAGAGGCACTCTGACAGTTGTTTCTGAATTGTTTTGCAAGAGTACTACAACTCTTGAGATGGGAGTTGGTGTGGTAAAGTTTTGAAGCATTTTTAACAATGTACAGTGATACTATGCTTCGCTCCTCAGTATCAATGCACCATAAGATATCTCCAGTTTCCCTAAATACATACCGATTCAAAGAATTCCTCAGACAGTGAGAGAAATTTAAAATCTGATCATACAATCAGATGATTGCTGATCCCATGTACATTTGTACCTACAGAAATCTGCATACATTTGGATGTTCATATCTAGAAGTCTCTGTAAACAATTGAATATCTACAAGACTGCATTTATCTACAAGACTCTGTATGCATGTGTATGTAGATAGAGCTTCATAGAACAAAAGTTTGAAAATTTAGCATCTTCATATTGAGAAAAGTCTTCCTTTTTTTTCCCATGCCAAATTTCCTAATCCCAACCAATAATAATAATAAGACAAACACACAAAAAATACAATAGCATAACATACAGAACAAAAAATGTTACCCAAATCCAGTTATTGTTTTTATACATAACACACATAAACACAAAAATCAGTTTAAAAAGTCTCTTAGTTATACCTATCAAATCATATGGTTTCTCATTAAATTCGGGGGCCTTCATTCTTCAGAATATACTGATCATTAATGAAAACAACTTATAGATTAAAGGACTAACAATTCATGGAACTAGCACCATAGAATGTGTTCGTGGACAGACATAACAAAGGTGAGTCCTCCGAGAGTAAAACCTTAGTGTGTACTAGCATATATGCACAAAATGGTAATCGTGATAGTATAAATGAGACGCTCATCTTATACACTGCAAATCATTGTATAGTTTCATGTTGGATAATTTTGTCTCTACTTGTTGGATAATTTTTGACTTTTATCCGATACCCCTCATTACTGCACAAATTGTTTTTTTTCCTGTTGATACTTCTGTTGACAACTGTGGTAGGATCAAAGAGGTTAGTGCACTGGCACCTTAGACAAGTGGTCTCAATTCGATTTCCAGTTGAAGTGGGACTGTTATGACCACAAATGGTTCTTGGGTCGTACTAGCCTCAGATAGGTACCAGAAACAGTCTGAGTAGGAATCACAAAGTTGGAGTTGAATCAAAGTCAGTGTTTGGTAACCAAAGCTTGTTCTATAACAGAGATGCAATTGTCTGTAGTACTCTGAGCAAAGATATCAGATTGTGAAGCCCAAGTCCTACATGTGATCTACCAAAGATAAGCAACACTCCTCCCTATTGTTGTTAATGAAGCGAAAGTTGTTCCCTCTTGTATAAATCAACATTGTTTTCAACTATTCTTGGTTATATTAGATAATGCTAGCCAGTAATAGCAGTCCATTTGCAAATGATATCGACAGCCTCAGAAGTGTGTTGTTGCACCTCTCTCGTGTGTGTCCAATCATGGGAACACAATACACTACCACAGATGGGGCATACATGATCAGGGTTGGACATGTGGGTGTTATGTCTTATCTCACTACTAGTTATTAAAAACATTGGTGGAATACTGGTTTGAATATCTGAACAGTGTTACGAAGCACAAATAAGATCTTAGGACAAAAATTTACTAAAATATCAGATCAAATGCATAAAATCTAGGAAAATAGTATTTGTATGTACAGAACTACTACATAACAACAGATCATAGTAATAATTAATGAACATGAACACATACAACACAAAATAAAATCAAGAAACATATTAACAAAATGTCAACAAGTAGGCAATACAAATGACATTTCATTAACATACAGACTACAGTTGTTCTCTTCCATGATTTCAATATACAGACAAGACAACGTACATGAAATAAATGAACACAAAACAAAAAATATATTAGCTGCCAAATGATCACACATGAAACGATAAAAGTATGTTAACAAAATTCATGATTCACTGAAATCTAAAAGGTAGCTAGAACCAGACACAGAAATGATTTTAGTATTACTGAAAACAATCAATAAAAACACATGTCTGTTTAAAATCAGTCAAACCCAAACCCCAGAAAGTGAAGCCAAATGTGGAAGCAAGCAAGAAGATACAGCACAAAAACTTCTAGAAGCCTACAAAACTAAATACTGTTAAATAATTGGCGTAAGATAAGTGATTAGTAAAATGGTACTAAGATGTGCTTAGTACCTGGCAACAAACAATGCTCTATCTATCTATCTATATATATATATATATATATATATATATATATATATATATATATATATATATATATATATCGAGCATACATGTATTTACAAGATTTATAAGAAGAACATTAACTGAGGTGGCTCTTTAATAAAGGGGGAAAAAAAACAGATCTATGCTTGTTACACTCTTGTCTGTAGGTGTTACTTTATTAGTTAACTCAAGCATACACACTACTTAATGTAACTTCATTCACAAATGGACAGGATTCAGTCTAACATCTAAAGAAACGTTGCAGCTAAACTTCATAGATTTATGTGACATATAAAAGGTATCTCAACTGAAAAGTGACAGATATTTCTTGATTATCTATCAGAAATACAAATCTCTGTCGCGATCACCTAAAAAACCGATGTACCAGATCTCTTCATAAATTCATTCATGTGGAAATCTGATTCATGTAGCCTTAGCAAGGGTGGGTTTCATCACATCTTCAGCAAGCGTTTACTGGGTTCACACTGCGTTAGCCATTGGCTGTCCCCAGCCGACCTGCAAGGCAGCAGGTTGACTTCTACACATTTAGGACATGTGCATCCGATTTCAGTCAAACCTCCTTAGTCGCCTCTTACGACAAGTGTGGCAGGTAACAGTGGTTCTATTCTTTACACTCCAATTTGGACCCCAGTAACCACTCGAGACGAGAAATACAAATGACATGCTCAACTGATGAGCTGTGCTTTTTATGATCTGTATTTTGTGTTAAACAAGATGAATGCTAGCTTACATACCATCTAAAAAAAAACATGAGAATAAACAAGAATATTGGGAAAACTACAATTAAGAATGGTAGTTAAATAAACATGCTTTTTACCATTTGATCTGCCATTCTATGTATAATTGATAAGATAATGTAGGAAATGCCAGGAAGATTGATAGGTAAATAACAAGCATATATGGCTCTGCGATAACTGTTATAAGAGAATATGCTGTGCAATACTTTGAAAAGAAATGATCATCAAAGAATCACAAAACAGGCACTGAAATTAAAGACAACTGGTTCCAATGAGACAGGAAGTCCTAGTGAACCACTCTGAAACAAACTCAACTAAGAGAGTCGATAAATATCGGACTCATTTCAACGATTGCGAGAGAGAGACTCATTTCAATAAGAGATTGAATGGGTTGGCCAGGATATAGCGGTATGGAATAAATTTGTATACAAACTGTAATAAATGCATGCTTGCACAGATTAGTTATACAGAAAAATTACGTACTTTGGTCACATCAAGCGTCACGATGGCTTGGAGAGAACAATAATAGAGGGCAGGGTCCCAGGACACAGAGGCAGACTAAGAAGATGGCTACAAGATATTAAAGAAACTATGAATATGACCATCGATGAAGTCGGTGAACTGGCTAGAGATGGAGTGAATTTCAGATGTGCTGCAAAGAGAGCAATGTCCTATAAAAGAGCAGTGTCCGATATGCACCTTGATGATGCACAGAATAGAAGGGATGACATTATTATTTCTATACTAGCGATAGCAATTGATGAAAACAACCAAACAAATACCAGTGGAATAAGAACTAATGAAAAGATAGTGGAGTTTGAGAAGATAGATATTAAGAACAGCTAAACTTTATAACAAGACAGGTCTTTCTCTGAAATATACAGTGAGAACAATACAGAGACATTTTTTTAAAATACATATGGAGATTAGAGTTGGTAATAGATATCTAGGTAAGTAGGGTAAATGTGGACGTGATAACACAGTGAAAACGAAAATTGTGGTATATCCTTTACAGGACTTAGCCATCAACCACAGTAAACGAGTCGTTGATTTTCTAGGTACCACTTATACGTTTAGTAGCTTGTCATTGCTTTCTGAACGGTGAGGTCTATTTTTACCTTCGTAAAAATCCCACTGAAACTATTTGCTTCCAAACCACCTGCTGCGGAATTTCAACCAGGTATGCCTTTGTGATGATCGAGCTCACTACCGCGTAAGCTACAGACGCTCACCGACAGGAGAGTACAAGATGAAAAACAATGACAAAAGGTTCGTTGAACAAATGTACTTTAAAAGTAAATGAACCGGTTGATTACTATTATTATTATTATTATTGTTGAGAACGATAGTTTTCAGAGCGTTAAATAGTCAATCTTGTCATATGGAAGCAAACCAATAACAATTATTAGACAAACTAAAAATCAGTTCTTCATAGAAATATGATTTTACAGAATTTTATTAGTTTTAAGTAGGTTCTGCAAGGTGGCAAATGTGTACAGACAATCTATTACTTCAACACACCAGTAAAGATAGCCATTGTTTAGAAGAAGAAGCGGAATTTGACAACAAACATATTAAAAGAAAACGAGAACATGGCAGTTTAAAATGATGGAATAAAATGGTCAACAACAGAATTGCAAACCCTGCGGATTACAGTATCTGCATCATATGTGTGCCTACCACAGCACTTACCTTTATTATAAATAAATAAAACAAGTAAATGGGTAACAGCTAAGGAAAACACACACGAAGGGAGCACTAGACAATAAAATTAACACTATATTATCATTAAACTCTATACAATTGAACATGAGATGACATGAAAGATGACGCATGTACACACACAAAAACTGACTACTCAACAAACTGAAATCACCCAACAAGAAAACTTGCCAAATAAATACAGCTTCTCATAAAATTAGATATGATTAAAATACACATTATTGATATGGAACGGCAAAGCTTATCTCAATGAAATACACAATGCTCTAAAAATATCACTTAGAATCACCTGATTCAGAACACTGTAGATCTCACTGAGAAAAAAGGTTGCCTCCAAGAGTCAAAGTCATGTTAATGTCAGCCTGCACTGCAGAACTGTCAGTTACAGAAAGGCATTTCATGGCTCTTTGTATTTACAGTGAGAAAAAAATGATGACAGTGTTACAGCTTGGGAGACAAAAAAAAATTAAGTCAAAAAATGTTTACAACCCGTGGCAGCAAATGAGGTGTAATAAACACACAAACATTTAAAACAGTTGTTGAGAAATACAGAAATAGTTTACAACTTTTTTTCTTTTGTGCATACTTTCAGATGTTTACTTTCAATTATTTTTTTTCTAAGAAAGTCTGTCTCAAGCAATCCTAAAACTATTGGTATTTATTTCATAGTGCTTGTCATATCATAGAACAGCTTATTTCATAGAACTGTTACTGGTGATGGAAATATAATGTAAGCTTTCTCTGATCATCATTCATTATTGATTCTTTTAACAAATTATTGATTCCTTTAACAAATTATTGACTGCTTTAAACAAATTATTGATTGCTTTTAACAAATTATTGATTCTGTTAACAAATTATTGATTCCTTTTTTAACAAATTATTGATAACAAATTACTGATTCCTTTTTTTAACAAATTATTGATTAACAAATTTCTGATTTCTTTTTTTTAAACAAATTATTGATTCCTTTAACAAATTATTGACTCCTTTAACAAATGTTCAGTTCATTTTTATCAGTACAAGAAGTGAACTATCATAAATTCTTATCTTTAACTTTGTTTAACACATGGTATCAAGCATGGTGTTGACAAATTTAAAGATTATTCCCTGGTTTTTTCTACTGAGCAGCTATGTTAGTATGTGATCCTAGTTTTATAGCTACTACTTAATTTAGAATAATTCAAGAGTGAGACAGAATGTGTGCTGTAGACATGTCTCACTATATTATGTATATGTAGTAAAAGATGTTATATAATTTTCAATTCTTTCATGTTCCATCTGTTTAGTTTAGTTGAAAAAGATGCACACAACCATGGCCAAAATAGAGAAAATGATTTATTGATGTTGTGATGGTACTGTGATTATGATCTGATAGCTCTTTAAATGGATAGCTCTTTAAATGAACACATTTTTAAATGAAATTTTTACATAACTTTTAACTTTGTTATCAAGTGAAATGTTTTGTAACATCCAGTAGTTAAATGAGTTATCATCTGTTCTTAGTTTCATGAACAGTCTAAATTTTAGCACAATGACATACCCAAATTTCACTGAAGAAAATATATTATGTTTTCAGAGCGGGAAACACAGTTTCTGTGAGATTCATGAGAAGTGTACACAGATCTAACATGTGGGTGTAAAACAGAACCAAATATATATATGCTGTCTCCAAGAATTCAAAATGTAATAATTAACAGTGTGGAGGTATTTGTATAGGGAGAATACATGAACACTATTTAATTTTCAGATTTAGGAAATTGCTCCTTTCTTCAGGGTCAGATACACAGAACACATTACATGAGACAAAATGATAATTATGAAAACGTGTGCAAAAATTACCACTACACACCACTATATGGAATTGTGCTGATAGGCAAAGGCCTGAACACTGCTTGAACATTGAATACAAAAAAAAACATTTAATATTTCAATTTTGCTGCTGTTAATGGATACAGTTCAAATGCTTGAAAATATGGTTCACCTACATGTTTATGTATTGTTCTTGCTGAACAAAAAAATCCTGTACTGGCTTTCTTATTATGGCTTAGGCAACCATGTGCCTGTACAACTTTGTGTAACTAATACTGTTTTATCAGCTGTAACTTAAGACAGTTTCCCCGGCTCTATATTAGAATGTACTGCAAACTCGAGCATTGTTGTACTAAAATGTTCTTCCATCAATTTCAATTCTAGCTTGTTGCAATGTGTTCTAACATTGCCTGCACATCAACTTCTTCCCACAAGTGCATGGATTTTCTGTTATTTTTAACATGTTTCCTGTACAATTAATTGCTAACTAGTTTTCTTTAATTCGTGGATACTTGAACAATCTTCTGATAATTGACAGCTCTGTGACCTCTAGGGAGAACATTGCCTACTTTTTATTACCCATAGAATTGGTACTATTGAGATAGCATTGACTACTATTAACACTGAATTATAAACTTCTGTTTTTTTACTGCAAATTTTTTGGGCTCATTTCTGGTATGATCTTGTTTTACTTCTCTCCTGTTTCTATTATTCTAAACATAATGTTCAATTTACACTCTGCTGTATAGCTAAGCAACAAACACATCAACAACACACGAATCTACATAATAAAAGCATTATCTTTGGTAATAAAACAAATCGGTAAGATTAAAGAAAAATCTTATAATTCCCATGCTCCTCTACCCCCCAAAAAAGTGGCATGGATGCAGCATTTTAGCTGGCTATCATGCAACATATTTCTGGTGCATCTATGCAGAAACATCCTTGTTGTAGTTCGTTAAGTTGCTCAAATACTGTCCCTTTCAAACAGTGCCCAGAATCGAAGCATGTGTTGAATATACACCTGACAACATTTCATAATTGTTCATGGTACCAAAAGTATTCTCTGTGATATTTGAGAACAGGTTTCTCCATCATTTCTTATAGAATTTACAAAATTGAACACAAATTTATTCCGATGCCTCATAAGTTTTCATCATCATGAAAGGAGGTCTAACAAATTTCACACGTTCCAAAACTGTGAAAACATTTTGGGGAAAAAAATGTTTTATGGCTTAGAAAAATCCTAAAGGATTCTAAAATCCAGTCTATTTCTTCAACATTTCAATAGGATTCAATAAAAGTACTCTAGCTCAGATCTAAATCTCATAACAATTATTTGCTATGCAAACATCAAAGTAACATAATAAATGAGAAACACATTTGCTTCTGCTACCAAAGCTAACAGAACACAAAAGTATGGTCAACAAAAGCATATCTACTCTAAAATTGTCAGTGAGACAGAATATGTGTTCTGTTGGGGTTAACATGTGTTCATAATCATAATAATTCCAAGATTATATGGAGTGAAGAACGAATGAATCCTCTTAACTCTCGATACTGCATAGACTTTTCTATGACCGAACAAGTAACACAATGTTGGTCATTCAGTGCCTTGCTGAAATGTCTGTTTGTTCAGTAATTTTTATTCAGTCCCACACAAAAAGTGTGGATGCTGGCATCAAATAGAAGGAGACTGAAATTGAAATTTCCCTGTAGGTACAGCTGGGTGCAGTAAGACAGCACAGCACTGTGACACACACAATTCACAACAATGTGTGTATATAAGAAGGATATGTGCAGTTTCAGGGTATCACTATTTTTCATTTGATAACTAACAGTTGACCGAAATATAGAAAAGAAATTTGCTCAATTATATCCTTGTCTCAAATGGATTGGTACGGGCTGAAAATCCTGGGTTAATTACTGTTCTTGATTTTCCGCTCTCGATGTCTGCTGGGTCAAATTTAGGAAACTGATGAGCAGGGCCCCATTTTGGAGTTGGGTGGCACATACGCCTGATTTTCTGCAACATGGAACAGAAATGAATAGTGAAAGTTACATGGCTTTATTAAATATGCAAGAAGATGCAATATACAATATTCTATTCCAAGCCTACAATCAAAATATATTCTCACTTGGTCACTTTTGACACATAAGGCTTCCACAACAAGAGATTTCCAATGTTGCTGTTTGGCCATCTTTCTACCTATTGTTTCCAATGTCAGGACACAATCTTTCCACAGTTCTGCATGTCATCTGTGGCGTCCAGGCCTTAATTTCTTATCTGCTGTACATTGGAGAGCTGTCTTAGCCAATGTCCCTACTAGCAAACAATATACATGACCAATCTCCCTCCATCTTTGTCTTTTAATAATTGTCTCCAATGATGCACCTTTAGTTCATTTTAAAAGCTCTTCATGTTTCGGTTATATATATCTAGCAGTAATGAAAGTTTCACATGATGTCGTTTGTGCTCATTCTTATCAACTAAGTTATCCATTTGTTAATCTTATTTTATTATATACAAGAATTAATGCATTCTGAGTGATTGAGTATGATCCGAAAGGTGGAGGCTTCTTCGGTGCACAAGCAATGAACTGAATCAATACAAGCATCAACAATTTGTGGAATTACATTCATCTTCTTTCCTAGGCACATGGGTATATATGGCAATGAGGGAGCAGACAGCCTAACTGGCTCTGCCACCATACCTGGAGGTCGACCAACCAATGGATAGAGCTGACATTTTGAACATCCTCATAGAGTGCAGCCACAAAAAGGATTTTCATCTAAACAAATTCCTGTTGACTGATAGACTGCAAGAACTTGGATTGAAAACTGGAGTGACCAGAAAAGAACACCACAACGGGCATATGAGTATCAGACATCAATGAACATTGAACTGGTATGATTAGTTGCTGGACGCGATTGGGAGATATTGGAAAGGAGATCGGAGCAACTATGAACATGTACGTAGTGAAGTGAAGATATTCTAAACTGAAACCAAGTTAACCACTCTGTGTAATCTGTGTGCTCTGTGCCAAGAACCTATCACGTTCACCCTCATTATGCCCCTACAGCATGTAGGAGAGGCACATCTGAATTTCGGTCAGTGTTTGCATATTATCTAACAAAGACACACATTTGTACACACTAGGAAGGAACTGTAGGATTTTAGAAACAGCAAAACCTCCCAACTTAAGTACCAAATCTGGAGTTATACTGTAACATGGTATCAGATCTGATTAGTAATGGCTACTATTTAAGACAGCAAATGAAATCTACCTATGTATGTCTTTCATTACCTTTAACTTAACCAGTGGCCATGACCTATCCATTTTTATAGAGCTTTAGGAAGACACAAAAACTGTGCGAGAATCACCTCAAATTAAATGTCAGCTTGGCAACTGTGCAGTGCACATTTTGACTTGTCCAGATTCTAGATATGTGAGGTTGATTATGTGTCAAACCAAAAGCATTGGTAAGACCTTAAAAGTTAGAATACACACATATGGTACTAGCAGAGAAAGATACCTAAGAGATATATAAAAGATGCAAAATCTAATTAGAATTACTGCAGAGCACATACCTCAAGACTGCCCCAAATATGATATACTGAGGCAAACTCACTGGCCTAAGGAAACAACACTCGACAGAAAACCACACAGACCTCTGTATGAGCTACAAAAGACAGTGAAGTTTATACAAAAGACAACATCAAGCAAACGAAAGAAAGGAAGGAGGATTAGAATTAATGTCCCTGCACTCAGGTTGCACCAGCAGGTACTAAGTCCATTTCAGTTTGCTTAAATTGTCAGCGACAGAGCACTAACACAGCTGCTCACGTGAAGACTCACTAGTTTTCCCTTTAAAAAGTTAGATACCCATTTTTCAGTTGGTTGGAGATATATATACTCCATAATGTTGAAATTTTAACATTACATTTTGGCAGTTTAGTCCAGCACATTGACTAGTTAGTTGTACAAGGGCATAACAAACCTATAATGATTGCACTGCTTGTATCCTTATATGCTTGCCTGTAAAATAAAAATCAGTAAGCAAATAGACAGACTTTCTTGCAGTTAAACATGAGGAGCTTACCTCGAGCAGTGTTCTTTCCTTTTGTGCATGGTAAAACCTCCAGGCACCAAGACCAATAATGATAAATACAGGAACAAAAGCCATAAGCCATCCGCACAATTCTGCCCATATTGGGTACACCTTGTCAGCATAAACCATGGGCTTATAGTCAATCCAGTTGAAGAATAGCAGGAACTGGAAGATTAACAAATTGATAATATTAACAAATGGGAAGATTACTAAATAAATAAATGTACACATACAAATGTTATTTTTTTCAATATAACTGCATGGATGGATACAAAATTTGTGAGTGCATTTGTGTGCAGCGTTAGTGCTTTTGCACACAAAAAAATTTTTTTAAATTAAAATGGAAACATTGTAACAACTATTCAAATAAATATAACCAATACTTACAAGAAGTGTGGCTGGTGTTAGAAATTTCCAGAATAATGTGAAGAACATATGCCATAATTTACTTTTGCGACCAATCATCATTTCAATGTCTCTGATAAACGCATCGGCTCCTGTAGATAAATGCAACACAGAACTCTTACCAGGAATTATTAAGCTGACAATATGTGATGAGACATTTTACAAGGAATATATGGCTGAGATCCATAACTTAAATCAATATTGTCTTCTCTGTATTTCAGTTCCAAGCTTAGACTGATTGTCTTATAGTACTTACCAGCCCAAAGCCCAATGACAACATAAACCACCTTACAAGGAGAGATTAGAGCATCATTTTTAGACTTCGGACACAACACATACCATTTAATAACCACCTGAACAGAATTTAACATCAACACACTCAAACTCCAGAGTGCTAACTGTGGGCACATCATCAAGAAACCATTCACCACCACCTCAGGTGAAAACCACTGAATGATGTCAGGAATCTCTTTCCTCCTCCATGGTCAGATAAATGGAGAACATTATATATATAACAAAGCAATAGCTTACACAAACACATGCAGGTACCACTACATAGCATTGAGCCAAAATCCTATGCTCTGATGGATCACTGAAGAAGAGGAAACTTGAGAAGGAACTATATTTAGAATTGTCAAAAAACTGGTAAAATACACACAATTTAGAACAAGACGAATGTATGAATTTCATATTTAAGTTAAGTGATGTAATAAATAATGGTTGTGGAATTTTGACTAGAAGGAGGCATAAGGTCAACAACAACAAAACCAAATAGATATTGTATATAGCAGGAGAATGAGCATGCTATTAGAACTAAGATAATTATTTGAAAATAGAGACAATATACATTATTTTACTGTAGCATATAGAGATTCAGGAGTTAGTCTATGCTAAGTCGACTTGGTGCATTGTAATCTTCTTTAAACTGTTTTATCTCAATATTTTATGAGCATTCTTCACTTCTGTCGACTCTACAGAGAAGACAAAGAGAAAATATGGACAACAGAGATATATTCTCTTTACAACCAGAAGGCTTCTATGGAGGACCTGAAGTGAATCATGCAGTTCATTGAAATTATTGGTACTGTGATCTGATGACTGACAAGAAGATATTTTATGAGTGACCAAACAGTACCATGTTGACAACCATTACTTAGGTCTATAGGCAGAAGTTTACAGGAAACCAAACTAACTACAGTAAAAAAAAAAGACATGATACTTTACAGAAATACTTCAGCAGAGTAATAAATCTGGCTTTTCCTGCAAGCTTTGGAGGAAAAATAATAAGAGACCAATGGAGACTACAGGACAATCACAAGTAGCTTGACAATGGATGTGCTGGCGGTTACAGGGGCGATGAGATGGTTGGCATCTCATAACTAATCTTGCGTTTTCATACTCAGTGACTCCATGACTATAATTTGGAACACCTATGGACATGTCGGGAGTCCCATGATGCTAGTACTCATATAACTGATAACGGATTATATCTTATTACAACAACAGCAAAATACATACCATATAACCAACCAATGATGACACATTCTAATATGGCCATAATAAAAACTGCCCAGCTAGCTGCGTATGTGTCCATTAATTGTAGAACATACATTCCACCCTGAATGAAAATGATCAAAACAACATTTATTTTACACGTTAAGATTGTAAAAATAAATAAAGTTATGATCCCATATCTTATCAAAGGTTGGCAGGAATTATCAATGAATTTTCTACATGATTGACACTTCTTGTCATTGTGGTACATTCAGAAAGATATTCAGAAAGAATGTGATCTGTAAATATCTTCAGGATCTAAATCTCCTTCCAGCATTGTCTTCCTACTGGCAGCAACTTTCCTTACTTGCATAACTTTCTAGTGTCAAAAACGAAATGTATCCAAAATATTTAATAAATAAGTGGCAGGCAGAAGGAAGACAATGCTGAAAGTAGACATAAAAAAACAAGATATTCACAAATCTTGTGGGTCTCACTCCAATATTTCATTTGCTTAGGGAGTTTCTGCAGCGTGTAGGTAAGGTGTTCACCTCTCGTTCTACTAGGTTTGTTCCCCACTTTGGGTGAACGAGATATTTTTCTAGTGGTTCCTGGTGTCACTGTAGGTGAGATCGAGTTCCTAGTCATATCAGAACAGACGTCAAAATGTAGATCGTATGCTCAAGTTGAGCATGTAAAAGAAACCCCCATGGCAGTTAAAAATGGATTAGAATAGTCTGCAAAGCTTCTGCCTCTGCCAAAATTCACTTTAAAAGAAACCCCCTTGGCAGTTAAAAATCGATAAGAATAGTCTGCAAAGCTTCTGCCTCTGCCAAAATTCACTTTAAAAAAATATTTACAAAAATATTACCACAACAATTTTACCATCTTCAAAATTACATTAGGAACCCTCACCAGTGCTATGAAATTCGTGCACTATCAGTCTGAGATCTTAACTCCTTGTGGACCAAATGCCACACTACATGGCTTTGGTTTGAATGCCTTTTTACCAGGAGCCATACTAAAAGGCGTTTTTATTCTAAAACCAATGGCTTGTAAAAACATGGTAAGACCAAGATGTTTTTTCTGTCGTAGGCTTAAAGAAAAATTATAACCTGAACAGTTTGCAGCAATTCACTAGCCATTAAATTCCACAGGCACATGTTCCCCGCCTTACACCGCCTAAAACAGCGGTATTACAGGCAATAACAAGTTTATATATATATTACAGCCTATGACTCCAAAGTGAATAACAAATGCTGTACAATAAAAAAAAAAACCATATAAACATTACTTGCCTCTGTGCAGATAACCAGACCGCCCAGGAATCCAATGATTGATACTGTTAGTACCACAAACACTTTCTTCTGTCTGAATGGTGGGTATGTGTCCTGAATTGCTGTCATAACAGTTTCCAATAAAGCAAACTGGGAAAAAAAAGAAGAAATATGTCATGAGCATGGCTATAAATAGTTCACAATAAAACTGACAATAATATAGAAAAAGTATTACTGACTAGAGTACAGAAGCAGTATTATATATAGCCTTTTTCATCTTTGAGAATAAAAATCCTGGAATATCCTTTACATGACTTAGCCATCAACAACAGTAAACGAGTCGTCTATTTTCAAGGCACCACTTATACGTTCAGTGGTTTACCATTGCTTTCTGGACGGTGAGATCTATTTTTATCGTAAAATGCAAGGGAACTAATTTTCTTCCAAACTTGACCGTCGCAGAGTTTGAACTAGGTACGCTTGGGTCGTGATCGAGATCACTACCGCTTTAGATACAGACGTTCACTTTTCACCTTTACAGAGGGTCAGTTGGCAAATGTTTGACTGTGACAACTCCGGAGTTTATGCTTGTCTCTCTTATCTTTTAACTCATCCCTCAGTCTCTTTTCAAAAAATGATAGTATTACTGACTAGGGTACCGAAACAGTTTTATTGACTAATGTACAGAAGCAGAATTACTGACTAATGTTTTCGCAAATAGTTAAACTATACATGAGACTTCTTCGAACGCTTCATATCGACCACTTGTTAACCACTCTGTGTGATCTGTATGTGATCTTTGCCTAAGAGCGATTGTACGTTGTGCCAGTTATGCGCCTACAAGTAGGCCAGCACATCGGATTTCTGTGACGCTTTTAATTTACTAGGGTAGCTTCTCTAGGCCCCTACCTCAGTCACCTCTTACGGCATACCTTGTATGTCGCAGTGGTACTATTCTTTACTTCCTTGGGGTCCCGGCACCACACAGGTGATGCATGAGACAAAGATGCTAATAGTATTTTTGTATATTCAACAGCAGAATGTTAAGAATATGTGTTGGATTGTGCGGTGAAATACAAGTGTATCTTAAGATACAAGAGTCAGCCAAATATGAATAATAAAATGCTACTCAAGACAATGGAATTAACACTTACCTCACTACCCATGCCCAATGTTATGAGCATAAAAAAGAATAAGAATGACCATAAGGGAGGGATTGGTAATCGTGTCACCACATCTGGAAAGACCACAAATGCCAAACCTGGACCTGAAGAGCAAAAAAATATACGTAGATATAAAATTGACAAATTAAACGTATGCTACAATATCCAAAAAGTTAATAAAGTTAGAAATAAAGTTCGCTAGGTAAGACAGTAATCCAGAAAATGAAAGGTATCATATTATAAATTCTCTCCAAGCTCTGAAAGTCAAGGTACCTATTTTCTACTGGATATACTAGAAAGTCAACTGTACCAGGAATTGAACACCTTATGTTAGTGTACAAATCCAGCTGACTGCTCATGTGTTCTACCAACTCGTCAATGGTGACTACATTATTTAAGTGCTGTATGCATGGTGTCGGATAAAGAATAATCCTAACATGCCTGCCTGATACATTATGAATTTCTTCTTCTACTTTACCCTTCACCCCTAGGAAGCATAGGTCCGCAACCAAGGCCTTCTTGTAAGTTGTTCTTTTGTTCCGTATAAAGTGTCCATTTATCTGCTTCCTGATGTCATCTAGTGCTTGACACCTGAAGAGGTGGTGGTGAACGGTTTCATGATGATGTACACACAGCTGGCACTCTGGAGTGTGTTGTTGTCTGAATTCTGTTCAAATTATTATTATGTGTTGGGTTTGAAGTCTAAAAATGGTGCTCTAATCTCTTCTTGTACAGTGGTGGTTGATGTCATAACATGTGGTCATTCAGTTCTGTTGGGAAATCGTCAATTCCCATTGGAGCGGGTTTGGGTTGAGTTTTACAAGTTTGATAAAACACTGTAATTTTATTTCAATTTTACACGATTCTACAAGTATATGTTATTTATTGATGAACTGAACAGTGTTAATAGTACTGATACTCTTTAGTGTTCAATTTAATTTGTGACATGATATGGCCAATTCATATCAAATCAATGTGTGTTGTATTGTTTTTAAAATGAATTGTTCTCAATCTTACAATATTGGAATGCAATGATCATAACTTGAGACATGTGTTGCAGGGCGCGCAAGGGAGCATAGAATAGTACCAATGAAACCTACAAGGTATGTCATAAGAGGTGAATAAAGTAGGGACCTAGGGAAGCTACCCTAGTAAATAAAAAGCGTGTAGCTGGCGCAACGTACAATCGCTCTTAGGCTCAGATCACAAAGATTGGTTTTAAAAGTGGTCAATATAGAGCATTTGAATACAAAGAAGTTATCTATCTGAGCTGTGTTTGTGCTAGAAGTGAACCTATTGTGCATGTACAGAAGTCTTTTGTACCTGTGCTATACAGAGCATTCAAAGAAGAAGATATGACTTGAGAAAGATGATTTCCAGAAATTTTCACAACATCCTTACGCTACAAGGAACTGTAACTAGAACCTGCTATAGCAACCCATTCTTCAGAGTATATCAACAACTTTCACACAACATACCATGTTCAACGACCTTGCTGACTTCCACTCCCATTTCATTAGCCAGGTACCCTACAATGCTGAATATGACAAAGCCTGCAAATACACTGGTGCAGATGTTGCCAACACCAACAATAAGAGAATCCCTGCAAATATACAAATTAGAGGCATGGATATACATAACTATCAGTTATCAGTTATATGAGGACTATCATCATAGCACTCCGGACATGTCCATAAGTGCTCCGATCTCCGTCTCAGCAGATCCAGCAGCGTCCAGCGACCCAACACACCAGTTCGATGTTGATTAATCAATCTCTTTGCATATTTAGTATGTTGTTCTTTTCGGCTGCACCAATATTGACAACCATCTCTTTCAATCTGGTCAGCAAGTGGGATTCACAGCCCTGAAACTCCTCTGTTCGGAAAACTCTCTCAATGCGTGAAGAATGTCATTTCGATCTATGGCAGCTCCCTCTGATATTGTAGCCATGCCAGCCAATCTATCAGCTCGTTCATTACCCCTAACTCCTGCATGCCCAGGAACAAAAATGAAGGTGATTTCTCTGGTCATTGTCTGTACCAGTACCTCCACCCAGTTGCGTCTCACCATTCCTGATTTGACTTTACGAATCATGCTCATGGAGTCACTGCTTATGAAAACACGAGAGTAGTTGTGAGATGCCAACCATTTCACCGCCTCCGTAACCGCCCGAACCTCCATTGTCAAACTACTTGTGGTTGTTGCGTTTCATTCTTTTATTTGCGATCAAAGACAAAGTATTTCTGTATTCCATGCACTGGTTAGAAAAGAACAATTTATAGAAAACAAAGGTTCAAAGGTATAAAAATGTATAATTAAAATAATTCCTCTTGTACCGTTATACGTTACATAGGGCCTGCAAGTAATTTCTCCATACCGCTCTATCCTGGGCAACTGAGACCAATATTTCTTGCCTCTCTCAGCAAAGTTCATTTCAGGGTCTCCTTAAGGTGTCCTCTCTTTCTTGAACCCTTTGCATCCCACTTCAATGCCTGCTTTGATATTCATTGATCATTTCTCCTCAAGGTGTGTCCAACATATCTTGATCTCTTTCTTATAACAATTGTCACTAATACATATGCTATGGTATAAAAATGTATACCAACCAATAAAGAATTTACAGACATTTAAAGAAATTTATGTTACATATCACTAGAATGAAACATCACCGCATTCACTGTAAACAAACCACTCTTAAGTCCTTTGCCTTGTGAGTCTAAGGTTCGAATCCGGACCGTGCCATTCTGTTCACAAGTGCAGTTTTTTCCAGAGACCCTTAGGATTGTTGCCAGAGCTACAGAGTTCGTGCAATACTCTCTGCAGGTGGCGTGCCATTCCTACAGAGAGGGACCGAGCCATATAGGGTAAAACCTGGTGCAATGAAGTCAATCCTATAAAACAAACAAACCACTCTTGGTCTTTTTCAGATTTTTTGCTTGAGATTGATTACTGCTGACATAGAAAGTTTAACCTTAACCTCCACATTGCAGTTATTTATTACTTTCCCCAGTCTGGCGTCTCCTGTATTGACAGGAGTAACTACACTATCTAGATAAGTTGAGGGTGGGTTTGAGTTGAGAAGATGACTTTCATCACGTTTCCACGCTGTAACCACACACATATATACTCACCCACACAGACCAACATAATTACATTATTTCGTTACTTTCAACTGGAGTAAATTCAAATGAGAAAAAGTTCTACAATCATATGGAATATTCTTCTCAACCTTTCAACTCCTAACAGAGTACAGGTCTTCAACAAACTTCTTCCAGCCCTTTCTCTTTTCTGAACATCCCTTCCAATTCTTTCCACATTTTGCCTATCTTTTTAATATCAGTTGACAGCTCTCTTCTCCAGGTATTTCTAGGCTTTCCCCATCTCCTCTTTTCCTGTGGTTTCCCATAACAATGCATGTCTTGCAATGCTTCCGGTCAGTCTTCTCAATGTGTTGCCAGGGTCTCTTCCTTCGTTCATAATCTTATCATACCATCTAAAAATGGAATCTTGTTATGCCTTGCAAGCTTGTTACATTCAGACAATGTAGATGTCTCTACAAGAGCAAGCATTAGACACTATGATCATACAATAAATGTTAAACTTACTTGAAGCAATCATTGTGAAACTTGTTATAACTGGACAGTGTGATAAGGCCACCCCAAGCTGGACTCAAAGCAAAGAAAATTTGCACAGCTGCAGCTACCCATGTCTGAAAAGTATAAGAAAAACAGGAGAATGCAAACATTTGAAAACTGGCTGAAACCTGTCACTAATGATGGTACAAAAGTGATCACATGATTACCTATGTGACTCAATTGTTATCATTTCGACTTGTGTTTATTAGTTTATTAAAAAAAACATTAACAAGTGTGTGTGATTTCTTCTCTATTGCATGCACTACTTATGCTGAAAGTCTATCAATGTTGGCAGAGCAGCTTCTTATTATTTGAACGCTCCATATCGACCACTTCTTAAACCAGTCTTTGTGATCTGTATGTGATCTAAACCTAGGAGCGACTGTACACTGTGCCCACTATGCACCTACAAATATGCCAGCACATCTGATTGCTATGCTTTTTATTTACTGTGGTAGCTTCCGGTACCCTCAGCATTTGGTGCAAATTACATATAAAAACATGCATACTAGGTAGTGATATGTGCTGGTATTAATTATATTAGTATTTCTGAACATTGCTTTCCCCCCTGTGACATTTAGTGTGACCTAAATATTTCAGTTTCAGAGATGCAATGTTTATGAACCAATATTTGTTGATGTTTAGGGACTGCCATAATTTCTTGGCAGTATTATGTTCAGTAGTTAGCCATTGCTTTCTGAAACATTTCTGGCAGATAACCAACTATGGTTCCTGGTGCACCCTTGACCTCAATACACAACTTGTATCACATACTGTATGGTGATATTAGCAGCTTGAATCTCTCACCCTAAATAAATCTTCGCAAGTACTTGTTTTTTATCTCAGCTGTGTGTAGTTGGAGCTAGCAAGGGGAACAAATAATAGTAACACTGCCACCTCAAAAGCATGTCGTAAGAGGCGAATGAGGTAGGGCTTAACTCCTTGTGGATCAGGAGTCACACTAAGTGGTGTTTTAACTCTATAATGGTTTTTGCCCTGGTCCACTAAGAGCTAGGGAAGCTACCTAGTAAGGTAGCTTAGGTATAAAAAGCGTAGCAGAAATCGGATGTGCTAGTAGTCGATATGGAGCATTTAAAGATACATACAAGTTATCTATCCGAGTTGTGTTTGTGCTAGAGGTGAACCCATTGTGCATGTACAGATAACTTGATAATTATCTGTTGTACCTATGCTGAAATAATTGTGTATTTAAGGAGGCCCATAGTTGCCTTATCTGGACATAACATATCACCCAGCTAGTGTTTACTCAATTACTTGTTCTGAAAACATATAATTAATTCCCTCAAGTCATGTATGTCTGTTGGTTAATAGCCAAATATAATATTTGAACTAACCTGTGCTTGAATAAGTTTATCAAATTTTGGTGTGAGGTAGTAAATAATGCCATCTTTAGCTCCATCTAATGTGACGCCACGGAAAAATAAGATGGTCAGGACAAAGTATGGAAATAGAGCTGTGAAGTAGACCACCTGAAACAGAAAAAAAAACTTGCATGTGAATGTTAATTCTTGCTTTCTTCTCTCCAAGCATAAGTTAGTCTCCACTTATTGTATGCCCAGGCATCTCTATTACAACACTCTTGGGTCTCCACTTATTGTATGCCTAGGCATCTCTATTACAACACTCTTTGGTCTCCACTTATTGTATGCCTAGGCATCTCAATCACGACACTCACTGGTTTCCACTTATTGTATGCTCAGGCATCTCAATCACAACACTCAAGTCTCCACTTATTGTATACCCAAGCATCTCAATTACAACACTTATTAGTCTCCACTTATTTGTATGCCCAGGCATCGCATGATAGGATTTGACTCATCATGAGATATGATTATTTATCAGTTCAAGTAAATTCACCCATCCTTGCAAAAAGATTTCCTTTTATATTCTATTATATCTATATCTATATATATATATATATATATATATATATATATATATATATATATATATATATATATATATATCTATATCTATATCTATATATATATATATATATATATTTTTCAAATCCACACAAGCTTTTCAGCTCGTCGGCTCTGTGCCATGGACATCGTAACCCTTCGGTTCGGTGCCACGAACACCGTAAATCTGGGGAATCTGTGGCTTTTTCTGCCATCCCGCAGAATTGAACCCTCACACACAGAGGGATAGTCACCCGTAGTCCAATGCGCTACGAACACGCTGGGCAACGGGCATATTTATATATACATAACTTGTTTTCTGCACATTATCACCAATATCAAAGAATTAGTTTTGTTAAGTAAATGTAATTAGTATATGTATATATATTTCTTACTACTTTCCATTATCAAATGAACATAGTACTACAAAAGTCGCCAACATTTAGATTATATTTTTTTCATTCAGCTTTCCTATCAGAACACAATGTTGATATTGCTGCTAAAACTATGTGCACTTTCATTGTGGTTTCTGTAACAGTCACTTTTTTATAACTAATCCTAACCCAACCTCTGATTATCTGGAGGAATACGGTGTCCAATAGAACACAAATGTGTACAAGTGAGTTACTGATAACATATTAAGAACATAATACATCATTTTACCACATCTACTGGGTTATACTATATAATAAATAATAATTCCTCTCGTACTGTTATATGTTATATAGGACCTGCAAGCAATTTCTCCATACTACTCTATCCAGGGCAACTTGCTCAATCTTTTCCATGGAACTGAGACTGCTATTTCTTGCCTCTCTCAGCAGTTTCAGGTTTCAGGGTCTCCATAGGTCGTCCTCTCTGTCTTGAACCCTTTGCATCCCACTTCAATGCCTGCTTTGATATTCTTTGATCATTTCTTCTCATGGTGTGTCTAACATATCTCCATCTTCTCCTTATAACAGTTGTTACTAGTAGTTGACCAGACATTTCACTGATTTCATCACTTCTGAATTCATTCCATTTTGTTATGTTCATTATTTTTAGCAAAAATATGTTATAACCTCATGTTATACTACACCATGATATCAAATTGAATTGGTCATATGGAAAGTCATTAGAGCTGACTAATACCAAGAAAACAAGATATAAACTGTACAAATGTTTGGTTTACCTTGCCAACACTTTTGACCCCTCTGCTGAGAGCCAGGAATGTCAAGGTCCATGTCAGAAGCAGACATAAAACAATCTGCCATCTAATGTTACCCAGGTCTTCTATACCACTAGAAAGCCCAAGTATATCACGGCTGCAGAAGAAAATAAACTAGATATAAGTATGGTAACGGCACAGAATATCACAACAGGATTGTAAAGTGCATGACAATGGACATACAATGATGGCAGTGTTCAGTCAGTCATAAGAAACAATAGGTGTAGCTCCCATGAGGAAGATTAGTGAGCTACCTTTAACTGTTTACTATCAAGAATATGATATGTTGTTATTGAGAACTATAACTGCTTAGCTGGTTGCACTTTAGCAGCCCCTGCCAATTGTCATTGAAAAAACTGTCATTGCTGCCTGTAGTACTCCTTTTTGGGTGTGTATAGGACAACGGGAACGAGATCCTGATGAATGGTCACATGGCTAGTGCAGTCATCGTGAAACTGTTCGGGTTATTTTTTTTTTTAATGTCAATTCATTGACTGTGGTTTTTGTCTCATTATTTTTGTCAAAATGATGTGTCCAGGTTTTGTTGCCTGTAACGATCTTAGCCAACAAAATTATCTCCATCAGCATTGAAACACCCTCAGAATTTAGAAGAAATTCTTTCCTTTGCATTCGGTGTCAATTGAGAGACTTTGATGAACCCATCATGCGCAAACTTTAGAAAGTTCAAGACCTTTTTTGACATTGCTGACAACTGTACGGCCAATTGTTGAGTAGTGTTTGCCTATCGTTAAGAATAATGCCTTCAGGGCATTTCACCATTTCTGAGTTGGTGGCTGTGACAGGACATCCACAGCTCTGATCATGCAGCTCTGTATCTCTCTGATTTATTATCTGAACCTAGCAACTTTATCACATAGACACTTGTGAATGTTCACAAGTTTCCTTCTCTGTAACGAGAAATTCAATCACAATTTGCAGCTTGTAACGCAGGTTGCTTAACATGCTCCAATTCAACGGTTTAGTGTCACTGTAATATTTGGCAAATTGTGGTGAAATTTGGTACATGCAATAGGCACATTTCATATCTGAAGTGCCCAAAATTTCATGCTTCTATTTTCATTACTAGCAGAGAAAACTGATGTGTATTACTTTCTGAACTCCCCTCATATATGCTAATGCATGTTTAAAGGGCTTTAAAGCCGAAGGATTGGCTTCAGTGCACCGGGTTTTACCCCATATGGCTCGGCCCCACTCTGCAGAAATGGCATGCCACCTGCCAAGTATTGCACAAAGCATGAACTCTGTAGCTCCAGCGACAATCCTAGGGGTCTCTAGAAAAAAAATGCACTCGTGAACAAAACGGCTACGTCCGGATTCGAACCCATGACCTTCAACTCACAAGGCAAAGAGCTTAACCACTTAGCCACAGAGACCAATGCATGTACGGACACATACAGGAACCTATATTCTGTGGGTGTTTCTTCTGGTGTAATCTGGTTAATGTTTACTGCATATATTTTCATAATATTTGCACTTTTTCTGTGTGTTTTCAAACCATCATATCTTGACCGTTCCTATAATATTGTCTCAAATCTGGGGACAGTTATGACAAGAGATCAGCCAGAACATCCACAAAACCTAGGTCTTCAAACTGGCTAGTCATAATTAACTAAATTTCATTTCTGTTATCCAGTATTGCTGTTTTCCTAATTCCAACAGAAGCCAGTAGCAAGAGAAATGTTGACAGTTCATATAGCATTTACAATTCAGGAGCATTTACAATTCAGGAAGTAAATTCACAGCCACAAACTTAGCGCTACAACTACTTTCCCAACTTCAAACAGTCTTACACTTTAACCAAGTTTTTAGTTTTTACACTTGACAGTTTAACACAGAAGTCTTACATTATTGATTTTACACTTCGATTATACAACTAGAAAAAGAATAAAAGAAAGAAAAGACATAGTTTAACATTTGAAACAGTCTTACAGTTTTACACTCAGAACAATTTTATTCTAACAGTTTTACACTCTGAACAATCTTATTTTTACAGTTTTACACTTGGAACAGGCATACAACTTACAGTTTTACACTAGGAACAGGCTTATTCTTATAGTTTTACACTCAGAACAATCTTAATCTTATAGTTTTACACTCCGAACAATCTTATTTTTACAGTTTTACACTTGGAACAATCTTATTCTTATAGTTTTACACTCAGAACAATCTTATTCTTACAGTTTTACACTTGGAACAGGCTTATTCTTACAGTTTTACACATGGAAAAGGCTTACAACGCTTACAGTTTTACACTTGGAAAAGGCATATAAAGCTTACAGTTTTAATCTCAGAACAATCTTATTCTTAGTTTTACACTTCAAAAAGTTGTATAACTCTTGCAGTATTACACTTGGAACACGCTTACAAAGCAACAGTTTTACACTCTGAACAATCTTATTCTTACAGTTTTACAATTGGAATCTTAGAATTTTACAATCAGAACAATTACACTTTGACAGTGAAAAGTTCTACATGTTCGAGCATAGTTCATGGCTTGTGATATACTCACATAAAATAGTCCTGTGCAGGGACTGATCTGTTGACTTTGTCATGCACATGCAAACTAGTGTTTAAAATTGGCATCTCTGTTTCGTTGTGGCACGTATGATTGTAATATGATCCATTAATTGCAGCGCACTCCGCAGCCTCAATATGAGAATAGCATTCTGTGGACAAAACATATTAAAGTCTCAGATTATTATATCTATGGGACAGTTGGAAAAAATATGACATAAGAAGTTTGAACATGTAAAGCTGTATGGAAATGAAATGGGACTAAGAGTAAAATTTCAATCTGTTAGCTAACTTTAAATCCTGCTCTCATTCACATTCGCTCTGATTCAAACCATTCTTACACATACATACTCTTTATCACACACATACTTATTCCACTCCGCTTCTCGAGGAGCATAGGGTCTCAACTGTTGTTCGCCCCTTTTCCTGATGTCTTGCTGTTTTCTTTATGTCATCCCAGGACAGCTGAGCACCCTTCAGTTCCACAAGAAGACTGACTCCAGGTCTGTTTAAGACATTCCCTTTTCCATTTTCCTTGTGGGTTCCACTCAAGTACTTATCTACTTCCGCATTGTATGTCCAACCCACCGTCACTTTCTCCTCTTACATACACATGCATACAATAAATTTAATAATATAAATATTTCTTAAAGTCTGAATGATTAAAATGTTAAAGGAAGACAAATATTGAAATAGATACACAACTGTTTTATCATTCATTGGCCTCTTTGTCTTCAGAAGACAATATGTTTTTACATCACATAGTTTGTTCTGTGTTGAATAGCATCTGTTTATACACACATATATGTGCGGTATAATTTCCACACCATAAACACACAAAAAATGTCTCCACTGTAACGCTCTCAACATCGATTTCCTTCAATTACACACAAACATACACACAAACATACACCCACACATACAAACTTACTGTCAGAAGCCCACGAAGGGTGACATCTCTCCCATGGCAGTTCAGATGTGAATGATTTAAACATGTACAGGAAAGCCCACCCAATGATAACTGTGTAGTAGAATGCCACCATACAGGAGACAGCCACCATTGCCAACCCTATACCTGCATGAGATTAACAATAACATAAGAGTAGATTATTAAGTGTCTCTTTGAAACCTGGAAGGCAACAAAGTTTGACCAGATACTCCTTAATTTAAAATATATTTTTTTCTTCTTTTGTGTTTACACAAGAATAACTACTTATAAACCACTCTTTGTGATTTTCTGGTTTGAACCAATAAGCTTAAGTATATTGTGCTGCTAGTTTACAGCTACGATATTTGTGATTCTAAACCCAGCACATTTGCTTTCAGCATGTGTTTTATTCAGGCTTGCACTCCCTACAATGTAACAGTCTATACATAGAATACATGGTAGTCTCTTGTGTTTCTACTACACAAAAGTGAAGCACTGTGATACTTACTTAGTAAATATCACTGGGATCCAAATAAGGATCACCCCTATAGGCCTTTAGTGCATAAATCACTTGTGTTACATACATCAGATTTCCCTTTCTATTATTGAAATATTATGTTTAAGTGTAGTTTTTGTGCAGAAAACTACCTTCAAAATGAAACACAACTATAAACCAGAAAATTATCCTTTGCAGTCTCATGGTATAAGTGAGATTTTTGGTTGGAATACTTATACACAGTTTGGTATCTGCTTAGACAACGCTTAAGTATTGATTGCACATCAAAAACCTATATTCCAGCATAATATCCAGAGTCATTTTGGCACCATCCAGTGTGGCTGTCGGCGCTGCAACACTTGTGCTTATGTAATACAGACCCGCACTGTGTCTTTTCCAAAAGCCACGTCGTTGTTGAAGACAGTTTCACGTGCGAGTCCCGTAATATTATCTATGCCATTATCTGCAAGAGGGTGCAACAAGGCCTATATTGGGGAAACCGGCAGGAGACTCAGTGACCGATTCGCCCAACACTTGCGCGATATACGCAATGCTCTGTGACCCTGTAGCTACCCATTTCAATGATACTGGCCATTCAGGAGCTTGCGATGTCCAGGTCACAGCCATCCGATCATGTTCCTCTGATGATCGTAGTCGATTTGCTCTGGAGAATCGGTTGATTTCTTTGTATGGTACCTTCACCACGCGGCTCAACGTATTACATTCTTACGCCTCTTAGTACTTTCTCTTCCCATGCTTTGTAATCTATATGGGTATATGTTGCATGTATTCAAGTTATATATTTACTAGATGTTTCATTGTTTCTTGTCCGTTCTATTTCTAGTTTTTATATGTGTTTTTGTGTTACATTTATTTCGTTATTCGTTTTTATTCCAGATTTTCCTTAGATACGTTTGTATTTGGTCGTCCATTTGTGTTTCATTTTAATTTGTCACTCCTGTTTGTTCGCTTGCTTGATAAAGGCCTTGTTGGTCGAAACGTTGCTGTTTATCGTTGCTGTTTATTGTTGCTGTTTATCGTCACTGTTTCTGTATTTTGTAAAACTATAGTACTTTGTACGTGTTTCGCTATTTACCAAGTTTTACTGCAGTCTTCCCCTATTTCTATATTCCAGCAGAAACATACGCCATGAGGCTGCACAAAATGTTTTACCTTGTAATTGTTTTCATTGTTGAAGAAAATTTTCATTACAAAAATTTCATTTTGTACTAATTTATAAATTTTGCTATTTAGTTCCTGACAAAATTCTTCTTCCGCTCTCTAACTGGATTGGGATTTCAGACTCTCTGATAAAGGCTGCCACCTGCTTCAAGTTGTCAGCCGCGCCATTCAGTTTGTGGACAAAATTCAACGCACATGCAATGTTAAATTGGACTTGTCATATTCACATGCGCTGTGAAGTGTCGTGGAGACTTCCAATTTTCTATCCTGTGCCAGGTGTGTTGTATCTGTAGTTATTAGTTTTGATGTCGCAGGATATTTGATATTATCTATCCATCAGGTTCTTGGTCTTCCTCTGGCAATGCTTCTGGGTTGCAGGTTGTTATAGGAGCAAGATGGTAGTAGATCTGGTTTCATTCTCTTTAGGTGACCGAAAAATTTTATTTGTTTTCTAATATGTTGGATGCATGGTGTGATTCTAACAGCATTTCTAATGTTCTCATTTCTCAATCTATCCCTTGGTTAAATTAGTACATCATCCAAATTGATTTTTGAAAGCTTAAACTTCTTATATTGCTCTGTTCCTCCAGACACAGCAAGGTTAGACATTAACAAGACTGCAGCCAAACATAAGGTATGAATTCGTTATTCTGCTATAAGGTGTAGAAGTCAGATTACACACAGCCCAACTTTATCACTGAAATGTATGTTGTGCATTAAATTTAGTTAACTATTTCTATAAAACTGGGTAATAGAGGTAAGGGTAGACCCAGGAACACCTGGAGGCGGAAGTTGGAAATGGAATGCAAGAAAATGGGGAGAGATGAGAAGAGAGTGGAGAGATCTGGAAAAGGTGGCCTTAGAAAACCTTGGTTGCATGCCTATGCCTCCTTAGTGGTAGAGGGTGAAGAAGTTTTTTTTTTAAATGTTACGCTATGTTATGTTATGCAATCGACATCATGGTACATTGGGCACTCCCATTCATGTTCTGTCCTCCGCTACAGCAGCCATCCCAAAGTCCATTTCCCATGAGAAGTCGATTACTATTTCTTCTCTCTACCACGAAGACAACACTGTCTGGCATGTCTAAACTTAACGCCTAATTAAATGTTTAAATCTTCAAAGCTAGATAGTTTAGTTTAGTCGTCGGATCACCATCACTGCACGTCGAACAAATTAGTCCATAAGTGCTCCGATCTCTCCCTCAGTATGTCCATCAGCGTGTGGCGACTAACGACACCGGTTCTTTGTTGGTTTACAATTCTTCTTTGTCTGCCAGCATAGCGTTCTTGTCGAGCTACACCACACTTAACTTTGAGTTCTTGCAGTCTGGTTAGTGTTGTGGATTCACCGCTATTAAAAGCTAAATAAAAGCTATCACCTAAATATAATTTCACAAAGCATTTATGACTTCAATGTTTTAATATATATTATCAACATAATAATATCTGCATAATCTTACCATTCAGTATAGGGCAGATTCTGTCAAAAATTGCTGCTGGGCCCAAAGCAGCAAATTGACCAAAGCTCAGCTCCATAAACATGAGAGGGGAAACCAAGGAGCACAAACATCAGAATGAAAGGGAACAAGAATGCTCCTAAAATCACACACATACAAAAAAAACTCATGACTTAAATGAAGGTGTAGGTAAACAAACTATAATATGAGCAATATAAGATTAAAAACAAAACTAACAGATTTTCCATGCTCCTATACTAAAATTAAAATAATACGAGTCCTCTCCATGAATCCAGTCATCAGTAGATCCTTGTGTGTGCCTCATAATTTCCCCTTCAATTCAGTCTACCAGTGCCAAGTTTGAACCCTCAAAGAAGGATACGGTAGGCATGTTTACAGAAAGTGTTAGTCTGGATAGTAAGTTTGTGCAGCTCTCATTTTGTGGAGATGAACTTGCAGTCTCCAGTGTGGAGTCTAATGATGATAGTTTGTTTAGTTCTGTCTTCTTCTTCTTTAAACGCTCCATATCGACCACTATTTAACCACTCTGTGATTTGTATGTGATCTGAGCCTAAGAGTGATTGTATATTGTACCAGTTATGCGCCTACAAGTAAGCCAGCACATCCTATTTCTGTGATGCTTTTAATTTACTAGGGTAGCTTCCCTAGGTCCTATATCAGTCACCTCTTACAATATGCTTGTAGGTTGCAGTGGTACTATTCTTTGCTTCCCTTGTGTGCCCGGCACCACACAGGCAGTTTATTTTGTCTAACTTTCGGAAGTGCAATTGCTGCCTGTTATAAGGCTCAGTGCACATTTGCATTTCCCTCTGATAAAGACTTTAGGTTCCTTCAGAGATTCTGTGATAGAATTAATCTCTTTTGGTGTCTGCTTTTACCAGTCCGTCTGTTTTCCCATTTCCCACAATAATATTGTGTTGTAATCCATTATCGTGATAAAACAGGACGACAGGTGGAACAAGAGATGAGCAGAAGGTGGCGATGGATAGGACACACACTGACGAAACCCCCTAACAGCATCACAAGACAGGCTCTCTGATGGAACCCCAGGGCAATAGAGGTAGGGGAAGACCCAGGAACACCTGGAGATGGGTGTTGGAAACAGAATGCAAGAAAATGTTGAGAGAGTGGAGAGATCTGGAAAGGATGGGCTTAGATATGCGGACTTGGAAGGCTTTGGTTGCGGACCTATGCTTCCCTAGGGAAGAAGAAGAAGAATCCATTATCGTGACACTGTATGGTTGGCCGACAGCTGTTTGGCTATATGACAGTTCCTCTTTGTTCACCTTGAAAAGAATGTTTGTTAACGTGCCCAATGGTTTGCAGCAAGATTGCGATATCTGCACCTTTCGGCCTGACATCAGTTTTTAGAACTGCATTTCTTTCCTACGTATCTTTTCATTATTTGAACCCTACTTGCTTTGTTAGAACACCTACTTGCAGTGGTGCAGACAGTTACGAAAGCCACAAGTTAAACAAGAAATCTAGTTCTGGTCAGCTCTTGTTCACTTATTCTTACTTTGTCATCTCATGCATTTTAGACAGCTGATTAGATCTTAATGCATTTGTAATATTAACGCTATAAATTAACCTCTCTCTGCTTTTTTAACCCGGATTGGGGCATAAACACTCAACCAACTCCTCCCAAGTATTCCTATCTCTAGCTATCTCCTGCAGCTCCCTCCAGCTCTTGCTTATATTGTTGATCTCTATCTCCAAATCAAATCTCCATGTATTTCTCGGCCTCCCCTTCTTTCGCTATCCCTGAGGGTTCCAGGAAAGAACCCTTCTTGTTATATTCCCTCAGGTTTTCGCAAAGTGTATCCTATCCAGAGCCAACGCTTTTTTTAACCTCTTGGTTCACCTAAAAATTAATAACTAAAACATATTTCTACACTCCGTATTTTCTGTGAATTTATTAATGCTGAGATTGTTGTCAATAAATAAAAAGGCAATGTTGCTGTTGTTTGCGTTTACATCTACCTGTAACCACTCATTACTTGCACTAGCTGACATTCATATAGCTTCTATTTGCCATTCATTTAACCTCCACTTGTCACTCATATTGCATGAAACAAAACTAAATTGTCTCAGATCTAATTACAACTGTAATTAAACCATACCTCCACCATTGTTATATGCCAGATACGGAAATCTCCACACATTTCCTAGGCCCACTGAGTAACCCAGGAGGGACATAAGAAAATCAAATCTCCCAGACCAGTTTCCACGGTCATCAGATTCTTGAACTTCCTCTTCTTCCACATCATCATCAAGACGGGTAAGTACCGCAGTACTGGATACATCCTGCACTAACTGTTCTTGTGCAGTCTGTAGAAATAAGACATGAAATTGTCAATATAAAATTAAAGGCACAATTAATTTTATATACTTCACTTTCCAGAAAGTTCTAGTTTCTTACAAGATAGCATATTAAATCATGGCTTCTTTCCTCCAAGAAATTCTGAAACTGCAATGAAATTGAATACTACTATTTACAACATTTGACAAGCTTTGATGGGGTGGGTATGATGTGTAATACAGTGCACAAACTTGCACATGTGTTACATGATACTGTGCGATGAGTGTGTTGGATACCATGACACATATTTTAGAACTGATTGAAAAATAGCACCTGCATATTTTTTTTAAGTAATTAAATACATTCATGGTTTTTTTTGTTTCCATCATTATTTACTAGATTTTAGCTAGTGAAGTAATGAAAGTTTTGATCAATTTGACATCTTATATGATGAAAATACTCAAATAATTGTGTATAATACAGAAAGGTAAATAATGCATATTGTGTGTTTGTGAAGAAACAGAGGATAATATGTAACGGTAAAGAGAAAATGAAAGAGGCAAGAAATATTGGTCTCAATTCCATGGAGGAAATTGAGTGAGTGTCCAGGATAGAGCAGTATGGAGAAATTGCTTGCAGGCCCTGTATAATGTATAACAATATGGGAGAAATAATTATTAAAGATAAGATACACTGCACACAAAGATTTCTTTACAAGAAACAGCTATAACAATAAAAAAAATTCCAATTAGAGCTCTCTACAAGAAATAGGTAAAACAAAAACCTAGAATAACTAGAAACTGTCATTGCTACACATAATCTTAGACTTAACAAATCGAAACAGGTAGGTAGCTTAGTGGTAGATAGGACAGTATGGTAATGCTATACTATGTTAGCATAGCTATGTTATGCTATTACATTAGGCTATGGTAATATGTTATGTTTGATTAGATATGTTATGCTTTGTTCAGTTATGATGTTATCTTCTTCTTCTTGCGTTCGTCCGCTTTATGAATTCAGGCGCAGTTGGGGTGCATGGTTTGGCACTTCTGAATTGATTTTTGTATGAAGGTCTGATTTCCTTATTATCAGTGTCCTCACAATCCAGATGTACCTTCTTCGACTTCAGAGGTAGAGGATATGTTATGTGAGGTGATGTTATGATATGTTGTGCCATGTTAGGTAAGGTAGAAACAAGTTGTGTAACTTTTCCAGACACCTGAAATCATCACTTGATTTTTTGAGTGTTGGGATAAGAAAAGATCCAATTTTTTTGCATAAGAATAGAACCACTGTTACCTGCCATGCATGTCATAAAAGGTGACTAAGGAGGTTTGGATGAAATTGGATGCATGTGTCCTAAACGTGTAGAAGTCTATGCGTTTAGGGGCCTACCAAACCAGTGTGCAACATAGACACGTTCTTGGCAAAGATTAAACATGTCACAAAGAGTGATTAAAATTGGTCATAAAGAACGAACGCAAAGAAGAAAAAGAGAGCTTCTGTAAAGCCCCTAATTCTTCAGGCTTATATTGAGCTTTAAGATATTAACAGATTTGGTGACAGATGAGAGCAAAGTAAAAAAAAGAGATAATTTCTCTCTGGTGACAGGTGTTAGATAACTAAAACTTAAAGCAATTTATTTTTAGCATATTCAGTAAATTACATCATAAATTGTTTTATTTCTAAGTCTGGCTGTCATTCAGGGGATGAGACTGAAGGGAACTTCAACTAAAGCTTCGCTGAAAAGTAATAAATGGGTGTCCTGATACATGCTGACAATGAACTGCTGATACTGTAAAATGATATGATCAGATAACTTTAACACCAGTCTTCAGAATGTCTAACAAAAAGAAGGAAAACATGAAGCAATAGAAAAACATGAAACTTCAACAGTTTTCACTGTTTAACTTGAAGAAGTGGAAAGACATGGTACAATGGACAGACATGAGACTTACATCAGTCTTCAGACTGTAAAATTGGAAAGGAGGAGGAGGACATGGTACAATGGACAGACATGAGACTTACATCGGTCTTCAGACTGTTTAACTTGAAGAAATGGACATGGTGCGATAGAAAAATATATACACCAGAAATAGACATGGTGCGATAAAAAAATGTTAACAGCAGTCTTCAGACTGTCTAACTTGAAGAAGAATGACATGGTGCACGCCCGAGTGGTTACGGGGCCTAAATTTGGGATGTAAAGAATAGAACCACTGTGACCTGCCACGCACGTCGTAAGAGGCAGCTAAGGAGGTTTGGCTGAAATCGGATGCATGTGTCCTAAACGTGTAGAAGTCTATGTGTTTAAAGGGCCTACCAAACCAATTTGCAACGTATACACGTTCTTGACAAAGATCACACATATAACAAAGAGTGATTAAAATTGGTTGTAAAGAACATGAAAGAAGAAGACATGGTGCAAAAGAAAAATATTAACACCAGTCTTCAGACAGTCTAATTTGAAAAATGAGGACATGGTTAAATGGACAGACATGAAACTTCAACAGTAGTTTTCAAAATGTCTAAACTTGCAGGCGTAGCTAGGAGTACGCAGCACAACAGGACAGACTTCAATACCAGTCTTTAGACTGTCTATGATGAAAGTTATGTAACTTAAGTATATGAATTTGTTTTAGTTTTCAATTCTTATTGTTCACTATTCACATGATTACAATGAAGCTACTCAATACTTTCAGTCTGTGCAAACAAAAACAAATTTGCTAATGTATGCATAAGTAAGTAAAGGAACCCTTTCATACCTTGTGGTATATAGGTCAATACAGTGTTAGGCCTGTATTTTTCATTGACCGTCGGCACACAATGGGTGATGTGGTCAGCATCACCATGGCCGCCTTTACTTTCCCAGAGCATGTCTGGTACCCAGTTGAGGCTGGGTAGACCTGAGAGCCGCGTGGTCTGGAAAATTCCATGCTCACTGCGGTAGTTAAACCGGACCACCAGCCTTGAGAAGCGAGTTCACTAACAACTACGCTACCACGGCTCTCAATGTATGCATAATGTAGTCTATATGTTAACTGAAACTGTTTTGTAACTAAATTTCTATATAGCTGCTGTTAAAACTATGATCATAATTCAGTAACAGCTGCTACAGATATGGTAACAAAAATAACTATTAAATAAACGTTGTTCTCTTACAGCTATGTGAATGTATATATGCACATGTAATGGATAAAAGCAATTAAAACATTATATTGTGTATACATAGTAAGTCTTTTACAACATAAGTTACACACACACACACATTCTTATGATCTACATTTAGTATGTACATGTCTTTATAAAACTATATAAACATTTGTAAGTGGGGATCTTACTGTACGCAAATGGGAGATGATATATATATATCATATATATATATATATCTCATATATATCTCAATGGAGTGGTCCGACCGACTGTGCAAGCTACGACACAGAAAGCGAGATAAATTAAACATATGACACATAGATCATCTCAATGTCCCTAGAGTGAGAACTACATTTACAAATGTATAGTTTCATAAGGATGTGTGCCTACTTAATGTACATAATAACAATGTATGTGTGACATAGCAAATTCTGGTGCAACAGTGTCGCTTCTGTGTAGAGTGGCAGTTACGTGTGTGCTTGAAAGTCATTTAAAAAACTGTTTTCACACAGTGTACTATATTTGGGAATGTGTTGTTATGCCCGTATTTTTCTTTGACCAACGGTCTTTCCTTCTGAATGTTTCTCTGGTGCCGGATTGATTCTAGGTTAACGTGTGAGTCATTTACGATCTGAATAATCGAACTGGAATCGAACACAGACCATCTGTCTAGGAAGCAAGCGCACTAACCATTGTGCCATTCAGATTCAGATTTACATTGTGCAGTTCGGTTCAGATTTATTAATATGAACAAATTCTTGCATAAAATTTAAAAATAACTATGTGCAGAAGCTGATACTATGTGTAAACCAACACCAAAAACAAGGCAGTCCCAAAAATATAATGCTACAAAATGAAACAAATGAAACAGAACTTGAAACTTCAAAATTGAAATTGTAAAACAATAAGGGAATTGTTACATTATCTTCCAGTTCAGCTTCATTAAAATCCAGCTTATACCAGGCAATCCCAGTCCTGTTAAATTGGGTTTTTTTCTTGTAGCTATCGCCTGAACCGGGTATTTTCAAGTGTGTTCCATCTCCTTGATGACAGTGGTGGTTAACTGCAGTACCCCTCTGGAAACAAGATGAGAGATTGGCGGATGTGACGAAACCACATACTTGTGGAACATGTGGACGACTGTACTAATTTATTAAGAAATTAAGATAACTTACCCCTTTCACTTCATACTTAATTTTTTTTTTTTTAACTTCCGGACCCATTTATACTACAATGTGTACTGAGTTGTTAATATACTGCTATTCATCATCTTAAAAGTACTGCGAGCTGGTATATCGGCTTAGAGGGGAAAAGGGGTTAATACTCAATACTCCGTATATAGTCCAAGAGCTATTTATGACAATATGTCAGCTACAACAACAAGTAGTTACCTACAAAAGATCTATCAAACATACCGTACACGCAAACAAGTTTTATTTATATTCTCTTCAACAGAGTTTATGTACAAGATATTTCGAAACAATCATTTAGCATCAGTTCAAGTGATTTTTTCCCTTGAGAAGAAATATCGGTCTCAGTTCCATGGAAGAGATTTATCGAGTTGCCCAGGATAGAGCAGTATAGAGATATTGCTTGCAGGCCCTATGTAACGTATAACGGTACAAGAGGAATTATTATTTTATATAATTATTTGAAGTTAAATGCAATAGAGAAGAATTGTAAATAGACATGTGTTACATTTGAATATGTTTGATGTGGTGGGTTAACTATTTCTCTGGTGTCCCATTGAGTAGACATAATTTGGTTGAGTACTCAAGGCAGACATTTGCGAAGATCCATGATTGATTAATTCAGTTCAGCGTTGCAAATGTTAAGTATAAATGGGGAGGTCAATTGGAAAAGCAGTGATGTGACAATGAAAAGAGGAGACAGTGGATCATTTCCAGGTATAAGTATGCTTAAGTCAGAACAATTGTAATATTTTTAGAGCGCTAACTTGACAATCAAGAGACAGGATCAACAAAAAAAGAAAAAATATGTAACTTAATCTACATTGTTAAGTGTTTAAAAACATATTTTAGAAGGCAGAAATAAGTCAGAAGTGTACTTCCATCATTAACTGTAGAAAAATATTTTGTCACTCTCACGAATCGCATGTGCAATGATACTAGACTGAATGCAAAACAGTTGGAACCTTACGATTGATTGTG